>CM065480.1:18101025-18676716 GCA_032873175.1 Leptopilina drosophilae | reverse complement strand
AGCGACCCAAAAAACTCCGAGTAGAAATTTTCAAGAGAATCAAAAGAAATTCGAATTTTGACAGCTGTCATGATGAATGTTTAAATAGAAACATCAAATTCGTAATCATCGACCTCAAAAAACCCCAAGTAGAAAATTTCAAGGGAATCAAAAGAAATTCGAATTTTGACAGCTGTCATGATGAATGTTTAAAAATAACATAAAATTCGTAATCAGCGACCCAAAAAACTCCGAGTAGAAATTTTCAAGGGAATCAAAAGAAATTCGAATTTTGACAGCTGTCATGATGAATGTTAAAATAAAAAACATCAAATTCGTAATCATCGACCCCAAAAACACAAAGTAACAAATTTCAAGGGAATCAAAAGAAATTCGAATTTTGACAGCTGTCATGATGAATGTTTAAAAATAACATAAAATTCGTAATCAGCGACCCAAAAAACTCCGAGTAGAAATTTTCAAGGGAATCAAAAGAAATTCGAATTTTGACAGCTGTCATGATGAATGTGTAAATAGAAACATCGAATTCGTAATCATCGACCCAAAAAACTCCGAGTAGAAAATCTCAATGGAATCAAACGAAATTCGAATTTTGACAGCTGTCATGATGAATGTTAAAATAAAAAACATCAAATTCGTAATCATCGACCTCAAAAAACCCCAAGTAGAAAATTTTATGGGAATCAAACGAAATTCGAATTTTGATAGCTGTCATGATGAATGTTTAAAAATAACATAAAATTCGTAATCAGCGACCCAAAAAACTCCGAGTAGAAATTTTCAAGGGAATTAAAAGAAATTCGAATTTTGACAGCTGTCATGATGAATGTTTAAAAATAACATAAAATTCGTAATCATCGACCCCAAAAACCCAAAGTAACAAATTTCAAGGGAATCAAACGAAATTCGAATTTTAACAGCTGTCATGATGAATGTTTAAATAGAAACATCAAATTCGTAATCATTGACACCAAAAACCCAAAGTAAAAATTTTCAAGGGAATCAAAAGAAATTCGAATTTTGACAGCTGTCATGATGAATGTTTAAAAATAACATAAAATTCGTAATCAGCGACCCAAAAAACTCCGAGTAGAAATTTTCAAGGGAATCAAAAGAAATTCGAATTTTGACAGCTGTCATGATGAATGTTTAAAAATAACATAAAATTCGTAATCAGCGACCCAAAAAACTCCGAGTAGAAATTTTCAAGGGAATTAAAAGAAATTCGAATTTTGACAGCTGTCATGATGAATGTTTAAAAATAACATAAAATTCGTAATCAGCGACCCAAAAAACTCCGAGTAGAAATTTTCAAGGGAATCAAAAGAAATTCGAATTTTGACAGCTGTCATGATGAATGTTTAAAAATAACATAAAATTCGTAATCAGCGACCCAAAAAACTCCGAGTAGAAAATTTCAAGGGAATCAAAAGAAATTCGAATTTTGACAGCTGTCATGATGAATGTTTAAAAATAACATAAAATTCGTAATCAGCGACCCAAAAAACTCCGAGTAGAAAATTTCAAGGGAATCAAAAGAAATTCGAATTTTGACAGCTGTCATGATGAATGTTTAAATAGAAACATCAAATTCGTAATCATTGACCCCAAAAACCCAAAGTAAAAATTTTCAAGGGAATCAAAAGAAATTCGAATTTTGACAGCTGTCATGATGAATGTTTAAAAATAACATAAAATTCGTAATCAGCGACCCAAAAAACTCCGAGTAGAAAATTTCAAGGGAATCAAACGAAATTCGAATTTTTACAGCTGTCATGATGAATGTTAAAATAAAAACATCAAATTCGTATTCAGCGACCTAAAAAACACAAAATAGAAAATTTTATGGGAATCAAACGAAATTCGAATTTTGACAGCTGTCATGATGAATGTTTAAAAATAACATAAAATTCGTAATCAGCGACCCAAAAAACTCCGAGTAGAAATTTTCAAGGGAATCAAAAGAAATTCGAATTTTGACAGCTGTCATGATGAATGTTTAAAAATAACATAAAATTCGTAATCAGCGACCCAAAAAACTCCGAGTAGAAATTTTCAAGGGAATCAAAAGAAATTCGAATTTTGACAGCTGTCATGATGAATGTTTAAAAATAACATAAAATTCGTATTCAGCGACCAAAAAATCTCCGAGTAGAAAGTTTTCAAGGGATTTAAAAGAAATTCGAATTTTGACAGCTGTCATGATGAATGTTTAAAAATAACATAAAATTCGTAATCAGCGACCCAAAAAACTCCGAGTAGAAATTTTCAAGGGAATCAAAAGAAATTCGAATTTTGACAGCTGTCATGATGAATGTTTAAAAATAACATAAAATTCGTAATCAGCGACCCAAAAAACTCCGAGTAGAAATTTTCAAGGGAATCAAAAGAAATTCGAATTTTGACAGCTGTCATGATGAATGTTAAAATACAAACATCAAATTCGTAATCAGCGACCCAAAAAACTCCGAGTAGAAATTTTCAAGAGAATCAAAAGAAATTCAAATTTTGACAGCTGTCATGATGAATGTTTAGATAGAAACATCAAATTCGTAATCATCGACCCAAAAAACTCCGAGTAGAAAATTTCAAGGGAATCAAACGAAATTCGAATTTTTACAGCTGTCATGATGAATGTTTAAAAATAACATCAAATTAGTAATTAGCGACCCAAAAAACTACGAGTAGAAAATCTCAAGGGAATCAAAAGAAATTCGAATTTTGACAGCTGTCATGATGAATGTTCCAATACAAACATCAAATTCATATTCATCGACTCCAAAATCCCTAAGTAACAATTTTCAAGGGAATCAAAAGAAATTCGAATTTTGACAGCTGTCATGATGAATGTTTAAAAATAACATAAAATTCGTAATCAGCGACCCAAAAAACTCCGAGTAGAAATTTTCAAGGGAATCAAAAGAAATTCGAATTTTGACAGCTGTCATGATGAATGTTTAAAAATAACATAAAATTCGTAATCAGCGACCCAAAAAACTCCGAGTAGAAATTTTCAAGGGAATCAAAAGAAATTCGAATTTTGACAGCTGTCATGATGAATGTTCCAATAAAAACATCAAATTCGTAATCAGCGACCCAAAAAACTCCGAGTAGAAAATTTCAAGGGAATCAAACGAAATTCGAATTTTGACAGCTGTCATGATGAATATTGAAAAACAAACATCAAATTCGTAAATCAGCGACACAAAACACTCCGAGTAGAAAATTTCAAGGGAATCAAAAGAAATTCGTATTTTGACAGCTGTCACGATTAATCTTCAAATACAAACAAATTGCAAGCGATTGCAATGAAATTCTGATTTTCACAGCTCTCTGCTTAAGTTTGTAGATTGAGTTACTGTTTAACTCACGCAAAACTGACGCGAAACTCACGCGAATCTCACGTGAGATACTCACGCGAATTTTTCCACCTGGGCTGGAATTGAATGTAAAAAGATCTTAAGTGAATTTCGCTTTCTACCAAAAATTTTAATTCCTTTCAAGTAGTTTTCTTTTACTGGATACTTAAAGTATCAATATGATAGTTTATTTGAAGGGTGTCATGACAAAAGGGGTCAAGCCACAATTTTTCGAAATTGAGATTTTTTCATGAAAAAATCAAATAAATTCATTTACACATTTCTGTAAAATGATTTTCTTCTTAATTGCGTTTTTATATGAGTTTTTAATAAAAATTAGAATCACAAAATAGCCTCAGTTTTTACTTGTAATGCAACTTAACTGAAAAACAAATGAAATACAAAGTCAATATTATTATTCAGTAAGTCAACAAGGTTAAAACTATTATTTTTCCGAATTCGAAAATGCCACGTAGGTGCGGGAAACAGAATATTAATAAAAAAGAAATTGAAAAAAATAAACGACGTGCAGGAGAAGCATTTACAAAAAGTAATGGGAAAGAAATTTTATCTGTAGGAGTTGTAAACAAGGTATACACATGTGTAACCTAAAATATGTTTTTGAATTACTTTTAAAGTATTTTAATCACGGCAATTTTATCTTTATGATAAACAAAGGCATGAATAAAAATTTTTTTTAGACTTTAAATTATTTTTCCTGTAGCTGACCTGTAAATGCAAGTTGAATTGTAAACAATTGGATGCACTGGATATTCAGTTTCTGCGTGGACAATTTTATGATTTAGCCAATTATGAAAAGCAGCAAAGTTTTTTAAGAAGTTGCATAACAAGTGTAAATGTAAAAAGGCATTATGTAAAATCTAATGACGAAAATGATTTCAATCGTACACGAACATATCAATACAAAGTTCAAAAGCGCAATTCGACATCAATTGAAATTTGCAAGAGCAGTTTGTTATTAATTTTTGAAGTCTCTAGAAAGAGAATAGCATTATTATGTAAGAAGGTGGATCTCGGAATAATTGATGTCTCTGATTTGCGTGGTGGTTCTCGAAATAGTAATAAGATTTCGGAGTGGTCCAAAAAAATAATAGAGTTTATTGCGTCTATACCATCTGAAAAAGGGCATTATAATCGAGAAGACTCGCCAAATGTTAAATACCTGTCTGAAGATTTAAACATCTCTAAACTTTTTCGAACATTCCAGGAAAAATATTATGACAATGAAACAAAAAAAAATCCACCAGTTTTCCGGAGATGGTTTCATTCAATTTTTCGAAAAGAATTTAATCTTTCTTTTAGAAGACCCCGAACAGACACATGCTGTACATGTGATAAATTGAAAAATGAGGAACTAAATGAATCTACTCCTGAATCTCGAGAAAATGCAAAAAAGACCTTAAAAGAACACCACGATATTGTTTTACAGAGTCAAATCATGTTGAAAGAAGATAAAAAAGATTTAAATAATTATGTAATAAGCTTTGACTTGCAGAAACAGATTGGACTTCCACGCTTAACGCATTCAAAAATGTACTACAGCCGTCAATTGAGTTGTTACAATTTAGGGATTCATGACGAATTTCGTGACAAAGGTGTTATGTGTCTTTGGTCTGAAGATTTTGGAGGTCGTGGAAGCACAGAAATTGCAACTTGTTTGTACGACTATCTCACGAAAGAAGTTTGTATAGATTCGACAAAAAAGCTTATACTTTGGAGTGATAACTGTGGAGGTCAAAACAAAAACCAATTTATTATTTCAATGTACTTTGTTCTTATCGCTAAGGGATTTTTTAACGAAATTACCCACAAATTTTTGGTTAAAGGCCATACTTACATGTCATGTGACAGAGACTTCGGTTTAATTGAGAAAATGAAAAGAAAAAGTAAGCTGTTTGTTTTAAAAGATATAGCAAAAATGATCGGTGCCGCTGCAATTAAGAATCCTTTTGAAATAATGATGAAAGAAAACTTCATTGATTGGAAATCTATTGCAAGTACGGCTTTTAAAAAAATTAATGATATGCGAATTAGCGACGCAGTTCAAATCAAATTAAACAAGGCTAATTTCGGCGAGGTCCTAGTTGCCTACAGTTTTAACAATAACTGGGTTCCAAAAAAACTTTTGAAGAAAGGTAAAAACTCATCAGCATTGCTAAAATAATTGGTGATCTAAATTGTCTAAAGAATAATCGGCTGCATAATTGCTTCATCAACTTTTAAAATTTTTCTTTTCAGGTTACAACATTGACTATTTTAAGACATTGGAACTTAAAAGAAATGAAACTGGATCTGGTTTGTCTAAAGAAAAAAAGAAAGATTTGACAGAGATGCTAATTTTTTTACCCTCCTGGGCGCAAGAGGAATACAAAAAAATCATTAATAAAAATTAAAATTGACTAAAATAAATGTTATGTTGTTCTATTGTTCATTTTGAAAAAGTTTATCAAAATCGTTAAAAAATAAACATTTTAAAACATTTTTATGAATTTTATTTTTTACGTCATTAAGAAAACTGTTTAATTTTTATTAAAAATTTTATGTTTATAATATTTTGGTAATTTTATTCTCCATGTAATTGTAAATAATATGAATAACATTCATTTGTTTATTTTCAATTTCTGATAATAATTTGAATTTGAAAAATTTAGAACTTCTTGGTTAAAAGTAATCACTTAATTCATTATTTTCTCGAAAACAAACAACTTTTTGAAAGCAAACTTTTTCACATTCGATTCATCAATTCAATCTTAAGAAATTAATTTCTCAGTTTTTTTTAAATGGCATATTTTTTTAATAATTAATTTTAAAAGAAAATTTGCGCATTTGACGCAACCTTGAAATAACACACATTTATTAACTTTTCTCTTTAATTTCAGGGTTTAACTAAACAAAATGTATTTTTAATGGTAAAGCATTATAATATCTCGAAACTGTTTTTTTGGTTTTTTATTTAATGACCTGTAGAATTTTTAAATATGTTTTTTTCGCTTCCTGTAAAATCGTGAAATTGTGGCTTGACCCCTTTTGTCATGCCACCCTTCATTTAAAGAAATTTATTCACTTATTTTTTGTTTAATTTTTAAGAAACATTAATCAAAGCAAAAAATTAATATTTTTTAGGAAAAAGTTGTAAACATTGGGTATTAAATAAGTTTAAAAATTTTAATATATTTCAGTAAAACACGTCAATTTTTATAATAATGTTAAATTTTTAGGAAGATGACTCGATAGATGACTCTAAAGATGTCTCTGAAGATGACTCAGAAGTTTTAAATTCATATTCATTATCCAAATCTACAACAATATAAATTTATAAAACATTGACTACTGTCATGTCAGTTGTCATACTTAGACGTTAAAATTCTGTTAAATTTTTGTAGCATTAATTTAAATTAAATTGGTAAAGTTGTTGGTTAGACAAGTGTGATCTGTATTTGCATTAAAACCGCGTATTTTATACACCAATCCAATCAGTATATAATCTTGCCACGAACTTGTCACAATAAGCTTGCTTTGCTGATTAGGGATATTAAATTAATTTAATATACAAACATAAATGTAAAAAAAGAAATAATAGGCATTCTAATTATAATATTAAAAGTAATAAGTAAAGAGAAACAAATTTTGAAAAAATTACTCCTCTTTTTCCATAAAGCATGTAATCTTGTAGCAACCTTAATGTGCAAAAACTTGCTATAAAGTGATAAATTTTGATACTTTGACATTTTTAATTTTTTAATTCTGACTTTATATATATATATATGGGTGAATTTTCTGAAAGTGACACTTTTAAATTTCAGTTTTTCAATAAATTTTTTTCTTGAATTATATGGTTTTTTCTATTAAAACTACTTAATTTCATACTCAAGAGTAAGATTTTTAGGTTGCGCAAAATTAATTCTTAAAAATATTAAAGTTTTTTTCATTTAAAAATTATTATTAAATTAGTTTTATTTAATTGGCGAGCTTTTCTAATAAAAATTCACGCTAATATCGCGTTCACGAAATCGAAAATAAAATTACACTGCTTAAAAATTAATAATTTGTATATTTTAATACCAAATATATTCAATTAGATGAAAATATAAATGTATTTAAAGTATTTGATTTAATGGTAATTTGGGTTAATTTTTTCAAAGCAATGCAGGTAAATACTAAAAACAAAAGAAAAACTAGCATATTTCAAGGAAAAGGCTTCGGAGATAAAAAGCTTCGGAAATGAAAATAAATTTTCTTTCATATTTGTATACATTTGGGCGCAATTAAAATATGTTTTTAGTAAAACATACAAATCTCACACCCTCATTTTATATTACCATCGAAATATTCTGTTAAATTTACTTCTACATTCAGTTATTTATTAAAAAGGAAGGCTTCGGAGTTGAAATTAATTTTTACTCGGAGAAAAATGTAAATTTCGATTATTTATAACAGCAATAATTTTTCTCCTTTTTGTAGATAAAATATAGGAAAATTTAACGTCAGATTCTCAGCTTTATTTTAATGTGCATTAAAATTTTGTTTAAGATATTTTTAAAGTATAAAATGTCAGTAATCATTGTAAAGTAATTTTAACCTAAAACTGAAGACAAAGATTAAACATTTTTATCAAAAATAAAAGTAAGGTCAACAAATTTTTAAAATGCACATAATGATAGAAAAAACATTGTACTTCCTGACAATATTTTTAAACAATTTCTGAGAATTTGAAAAAAACCATGAAAATTTAATTTTATTGTAGAAGTCCTATTGGAGATATGTTGAAAAGGCTTCGGAGATGAAAGTAATTTAGTTATTACGTAAATTAAGTTGAATAAAATTATTTAATTTTCTTTTGTAAAATTAATGTAGACATCAAAAATGTCACTTTCAGAAAATTCACCCATATATTGGGGGGGTTTCACCCCCGCGCGCTAACCCCCTAACTATTTCTTATATTTATTTTAATTTTTATTTTCAAATCATGTTCTCTTTTTTATGAATGTATAGTAATAAGTTAGAGAAAATTCTATCAGGCGATATTAAAAGAAAGAACTTAAAAAGAATTTTACTTTACGGACATGATTATGATCTTATGGTCCCCTTATAGATTCTTCTTTATACATAAAGATAAAAAAATTTGTTAAATTTGGCATAGATTTTGCAGTATCATCAAAGGCAATCTTAGGACCCTTTTTACTTACATCTTTAATAATCAATAAAAACTGATTTAAATTTTGACATAAATTAAGGGACATTATTTGTTCCTTTATGATATGTAGGTAAAAGAGGAATGTAAAATTACATGCAGATTTCGACGTAATGTAACAGACGTTTGTGGGCCTCGTTTTACCCGTAGGTCAAAACTGCCTCAATTTTGAGGATAGCGGAAATTGTTTGTCAAATTTTGACGTCTAGGTCAAAATTGACCTACATCTGGAGAGTTTCGGGAATTTTTTGTTAAATTTTGAAGTTTAGGTCAAAACTGTCCTCAAAATTGACCTAAATTTTGAGGGTAGCGGGAAAGGGAAATGACTGAATCAGCGGCGGCGGCGAAATGATTTTATAATAGCAATGATCTACCTCTAAAACTTCCGAATAATGATTTTTAGTAAATCTGATGATTTTTTAAAAAAAAATTCGAAATCGTCCTCTACATATTCTATCGTACATTTTGAATTTTAAAAACATAATGTCAAATTTATATTTTGTGTTTTTATTGAAATGATAATTGAAGAGACAATTACATTATAGTCATTTATTTTGAAAAAGTTGAATAATATATAAATAAATAATAAATTAACAAAAATAATGTTGTATTTATTTCTAAATTTTTACTTTAATTTCATTTAATTTACTATTGTATTTTAGAAAAACATGTTAATTTAATTTCGGCAGCAACTTTCTTAGCTCGCCTGAAGTTCGTATACATACAATTTCTGACGGTAGTGTATTTAATACCAAAATTTGTGTAAAGGTAAAGTGAAACTGAAGTGATAAATATAAATGATTACAAGGTTTATTAACATATAATGTTAGATGATTTAACTAAAGTTTATAACGTTAAATCTAAACGTGGATACGCAAGTTATTTATAAATAATATTTTAAAACACATTTGTACCTGGAAAACCTAGAGAAAGTTCTTTCATTTTCTTTATTATTGCCGCGGCAGGAGTATATTGTTTTGCTGCTTGATGTTCATTCATCTGTTTCCATTTGCCATCAATATCAGCTAACGCGTGAGATAGTTTTTTACTTCGGTTCATTATATCCAGAAGTTCATTTTGTATTGGTGGACGACAATTTTTTATGATAAATTTTTTAATTTCGCGAAACAATTCACCTGATGCATCAAGAATTGTTATAAGGCAATAAAATTTTTTTAGTAACAACCAACAAGGTATCAGTTCCTCTACATCCAATGGATCAGACTATGAAAAATTGAAAATTAGGAATAATTACAATTGAATTTTTTAAAACTTATTTTAAATTACCATCAACAGGATTAAAATTTAAAACATTATCTTTTAATAAATTGTATCTATTAAAAAAACGCATGTAAATACAAGTATAAATAAACATGTATTTAAACGTACGTACGAATTTTAAATAAGATTTAGAAGTGTAAATTAATAGTACGTTGCACAACTAGTGGCGAAAACAGCAACCACTCGAGAAAAATAATTCTTTGACCACGTGTTATGCAATACGTTTTCTCCAACGCCTTGCAAGAAAAGGTTTCTTCGTGAGTTTTGTATAATTTTAATTTAACGTGTGCTTATTTTTAATATAATAAAGGATGAATATTTTGAGTTAGGAAGAAGTTAGACAAAATTATATTATATTGGTGAATATGGAACAGCCATCCCAGATAGCACGTAATATTACCGCAAGCTTGCGGCAAGCTAACTATGTAAGTTTTGAAAGCTTGAACTGCAAGCATGCGGCAAGCTTGTCACATGCTTTAATTTCAGTTGTAACAATTTAAATTCTTAATAATGTACTCCTAATTGATGGTAATAAATATAAAAAGTAATTGTATTTTTTTAATAATAACTTACTAATAATTTACAAGGACATGTTGCACCACGAATTAAATCAATTTCTCCTTCTGACCTATTTACATTGACAACGTATCCACAAGTTTCTACATAAAAAAATAATGGTTTTCAATATGCAAAAAATTAAATAAATTTTATTACTCATGCAAAAATCAAAATTTTCTGTCCAAACGGACAACGTGTTCGGCTAATTTCTTTGGCCATTTGTTATTTGTCTTAAGTTTGCTGCAAACTTACAATGCAAATTTACAGATTTTGTAATGCAAACTTGCTGTAAACTATCTGCTAAATGTTGTACTATCTGGGTTACTTTTCAAATCATGCGTATACCCAGGTGCGAATTTTCGGTTGGCCCATAGTTGGGCCAACTTTTACAAGGTCGGTCCAACTTCTCGTGCCAGAGGTTGGGCCAACCATACAGATGATAACGGTTGGCCGTCTAATGGCGACGATGGTTGGCCCGACAAGTCATAAGGAAGTTGGCCCAACTTAAAATGCATATGTTGTGCCAGCTATACATTTCAATGGTTGGTCCAAAAACTGACGCCAAAGTTGGCACGACTTTAAATGCGTAAGTTTGGCCAACTTTAACAGCCAAAGGTAAAAAATTATTAAAAAACTAAATTATTTAAACAATTAACACGTTATTATTAGCAAGAACATCAGATATAACCTTTACCTATTATTATTAAACACAATCTCATACATACATTTTCGAAAATATCTACCGCTTGCTTAAACTGTTTTTCACAAAGTTTTGCCAACCGTCGGGCCAACCGTGGCCCAGAGTTTGGCCAACCATAAAGTTTGAGTTATTTAAACTGCGTTTTACAGAGTTTTGCCAACCGTCAAGCCAACCGTGGCCCAGAGTTTGGCCAACCGAGAAAGTTTAAGTCATTTAAACTGTTTTTCACAAAGTTTTGCCAACCGTCGGGCCAAACGTGGCCCAGAGTTAGGCCAGCCGAGAAAGTTTAAGTCATTTAAACTGTTTTTCACAAAGTTTTGCCAACCGTCGGGCCAACCGTGGCCCAGAGTTTGGCCAACCATAAAGTTTGAGTTATTTAAACTGCGTTTTACAGAGTTTTGCCAACCGTCGGGCCAACCGCGGCCCAGAGTTAGGCCAACCGAGAAAGTTTAAGTCATTTAAACTGTTTTTCACAAAGTTTTGCCAACCGTCGGGCCAAACGTGGCCCAGAGTTAGGCCAGCCGAGAAAGTTTAAGTCATTTAAACTGTTTTTCACAAAGTTTTGCCAACCGTCGGGCCAACCGTGGCCCAGAGTTTGGCCAACCATAAAGTTTGAGTTATTTAAACTGCGTTTTACAGAGTTTTGCCAACCGTCGGGCCAACCGCGGCCCAGAGTTAGGCCAACCGAGAAAGTTTAAGTCATTTAAACTGTTTTTCGCAAAGTTTTGCCAACCGTCGGGCCAACCGTGGCCCAGAGTTTGGCCAACCATAAAGTTTAAGTCATTTAAACTGTTTTTCACAAAGTTTTGCCAACCGTCGGGCCAACCGTGGCCCAGAGTTAGGCCAGCCGAGAAAGTTTAAGTCATTTAAACTGTTTTTCACAAAGTTTTGCCAACCGTCGGGCCAACCGTGGCCCAGAGTTTGGCCAACCTAAATTTGTAAGTCATATGAGATACGTTCCCCATAGTTGTGTCGACCTTTGTCGCCAAAGTTGGCCCGACGGTTGTTTATACTCTGCATGTAATGGTTGGCTTGCAAAGTCGAGCCAACTGTGGGCACTAGTACTTGCCAAAGTTGGGCAAACTCTGGCAACCAAAACTTCGCTTGCCAAAGTTAGGCCAACCGTGGGCCAACCTTCAAACTCTGGCGACCAACCTAAATTCGCACCTGGGTAACTGTATTTTTAACTAAATCAATATTAATTTTATAATGACTTTAAATAGAGACTTCCAAAAGGCTAATTTACACAGAAAAAAAGCAATAGTTGCTACATCCATATCTCCGGTTCCCTCAACTATATTATATTGAAAAATATTCAGCAACAAATATGACTGTGTCAACCATATAGATATGAGGCATTCCATGACAAGTGATCCAGGTGGAGAAAAATTTTTCTCAAATCGTAGCAAAACTTGAGACTATTCAACTATTCAACATAAAAATTTAGCACGTTACATTTTGGAAAGGTTTTTTCATGCTCTTTCGATTGAAAATAAGCATTAAAAAAAAAATTTTGTTGACCCAAAAAAATCAAAATTAAAAATAAATTTTAATTTTTTGAAAAAAGGTCCCATTTTTTTAACGAAAGCTGAGCTTTTTTCCTAAAAGGACATATAAATGAAAAAGTGGGACAAGAATGTTTAAATATTAAAAATAATAATTTTCTCGTAAACAGAGCTAAAAACCGGATTTTGAGCGCTCCGGTTTTTTTCGTCGCCCCTCTGTTTTTCAATGCTTAAACATTCTCGTCCCACTTTTTCATTTATATGTCCTTTTAGGAAAAACCTCAGCTTTCGTTTAAAAAAAAATGTGACCTTTTTTTCAAAAAATTAAAATTTATTTTTAATTTTGATTTTTTTAGGGCAAAAAAAAATTTTTTTTTAATGCTTATTTTCAATCGAAAGAGCATGAAAAAACCTTTCCAAAATGTACCTTGCCAAATTTTTATGTTGAATAGTTTAAGAGTAAAAAATTATCGAAATAAGCATTACACCGTAAGACACATGGATCACTTGACATGGAATGCCTCAAATATGGTTAACATATCAATGCTAATAAGGGTGTGCAACCATTTTTAATTGATGCTGTAACCATTTTCTGTTTAGTGTATACAAATTTGTATACAGCTGGCTTACAATTAGTGAAAAAAGTACAACTTGAAATTAGATTGAAAAAGGGAACACTTCGCTTTTTAGTTAAAGAGAAAATTAATGGTTATGTCAAAAATATTTTTACATTTGATGCAATTTAAATTTTCTACGTTTATAAATTTTAGCAAAATTTATTTTTATAAACTTAACAAAACTATTGAAACATTATAGCTATTTTCTCTACTTTTTAAAAATTTTCATGAATACATATATATTTATTTTACCTAAATTGTCGAGACATAAATCATACGCCTTTTCCAATGTTCTTTTAAAAACGTTGCCTTTTCCGTCGTTCATTTTTGTTACTAAAATGAAATAAAGTACATTGAAAAATTGGTTTAATGTGAGTTAAACAGAGTTAAATTTGTTCTGTTGAAGTTCCTTTCACTACTGTATTTTAATCTTTTCTTTGACTTGATTATTAGTCATTATTATTTTTAATATAATTATTAAAATATAAATATATACTAATTTATAGCATTATAATATTAAAATTAAATTGGGGGAAACTTTTATTTTACAGAAAAATAATTTTTATTTCAAGAGCGATATTATTAATTCAAATTAGTAAATATTTTTACTAATTCCGATTTAGAGAGTGAAATGAGAACAAATTTAAAATTGTTTTTTTATAAAAATTGAAAAATGTAAAATTAATACTTACATGTAAGAAAAAAGATACGTTAATTAAACTAATTTTAATTCACAGAAAATATATAACATTACAATACGTTGTTAACCTATATTCAAATGGTAATGACACACCTAACAAAAAACAAAAACATATTTATAATAAGAAAAGATTAACTTCATAACTGAAATTTTTCTTTTATAAGAAAAAGAAAAAATTGTACAAACACGGAAAAAATTTTCCGCACTGTAAATTTTTTTTAATGAAATAATTTTTATTCTTATAAGTTTGCAAATTTTTGCTAAATAATTATTTTAAAAAATGATTAAACATTTGGAAAAAAGGTTTGAGGCGGTTTGAAAATTTCATCTTATCTTCACTGAAAGAATAAAATATTTGTAGTTCATATTTGGAAGAGTGATAGAGGTAGCTTCACTGAGGTGCGCTCTTTTCCATTTTTAGAATAATTTTGCGATGAAGTTATTTCATTAAATAAAGACCTTCACGGAATAACGATCTATGGCACATTTAAAAATGCTTATAATTTTCAACTTTTAATTGCCATAAATCGTTATTGCAACCACAATTTCTAATGAAAACTAATAAATTAGTTTCTCTATTTATTTAATTATTCTATTTCATTCATTTAGGCTCAAAATTCAATAATATGTGCACATATTTTCATTTTAATTGCATTTATGTCAAAATGAGCCATAGATCGTTATTCCGTGGAGGCCTTCGAAGATTGAAATTGAGTAATTTGAGGTTCAGTAATTTTTTCAGTTAAAATTTGAGTTACCTTCTGGACTACTGATATATATATATATATATATATATATATATATATATATTATTGTCTGACATTTCCGTATAAAATTAAACTTTTACTCTCTTTTCTACTAGAAATAAAAAGATAGAAAGAGATATCATTTTTTGGGTAGAAAGAGATATAATTTTTTCTATCCCTTTGAAATAGCCACTTTGCATACCCGGAATATTATACTATAACCTATGTATTTTTATCTCTTTTTAATTCTCTTTGCTGCAAATTTTTATACCTTTTAATATATAAAGAATTAATTAACCAATATTATTATAACCATATTAAAAACTTTATGAAGTATTACAATTTCCATTGAATTTATTATTTAAAAAAATATTTTTAGAGTTTTCCTACTTCTATTTATAACCCATTTTTAACAAATCAACTTATTTATTTATTTGTTATGAAATTATTATTTATTGTTTAAATCTATATCTTATTTTACATTATTAACAACATTGTACATATAACACTTTAAACCACATTTCAAAAATCTCGCACGCAGGAGGGCTCGAACCCTGAACCTTAGAGCGCAAGTCGAATACACATGTCATTCAGCCACGCTAGCATGCAAGATATTTTTCTTGAATTAATACCTTTTAAATTTTGGGACTGTATTGACCTATTTTTATCTCTTACTCTATCACTCTTCATCTCTCATTTTATCTCCTTTTTAAAGTTTTAATTTCTCTTTATTTATCATCAAATCGTCACGTAGCTAATTCAATGTATAAGACGGAAATAGTCTGCAGTGTATTGCAACCAATTGTAATTGAGTTAAAAGAACAAAAGTTAAAGAAAAAATTGAATTTTTTTTAATTTAATAGAAAAGCGATAGACTCTGATAGAACCGAAGGAATAAAAGGAGGTAAGTATGGGCTGAGATTTAAGTAGGGATAGAAAGAGAAAGAAGTGAATAATAAGAGGATAAAAAGCGATAAAGTAAGGGTTATTAAATGAAATTGAATAAAAAGAGAAGTTAGAAAGAGATTGAGGAAAATAAAAAAGGGATAGTCTGTGATAGATCCAAGATTATTAAAATAAATAAATTTATTCTTAAGTGAAATTACAGGTCATTGAAAAAAATTTATACAGAATGAGAGATAAAAAGTAAATGAAGTGATAAAGTGGAAATAGACTAAGATAGAGAAATTTTATCTCTTCCTATCTCTGAGATAAAAAATAGTGAAAGAGATAGAAGTTCTATCCCTTTACTTCAAGCAGGGTTAATTTGAATCTGTGAAATATTATTATGATAATAAATATTAATATTATATTTATAATTATTTATAAATAATAATAATAATAATAATAATAGTAAAAAATAATCATTCCTCATTTTAATAACTTTGTACAATAAAAACCAGTAAAACATTCTATTAACTGGTAAAATAGTGACTTTCTCTGATTTACCAGTAAAACTAACTGTTACTTCACTGAAACTTTCTTTCATTGAATAAATCAGTGATTTTTTTACTGAATTAAATTAAGAGAGTACCCAGGTGCCATTTTTCGATCGGCTTAGAGTTGAGCCAACTATATAAATAATAACGGTTCACTGTCCATTCCCAGTTTAAAATTCCCCCACAGGAACTGCACAGGATTCGTCAAACCTCTACAGTACATCCTCTCTGTATATTGACGAATACTGCAAGAAATCCCTACCTCGAATTTGCCGCAGGAAATTGGGACAAGGTTTTGCAGAAATTTTTTGCAGGAACCTTAACTATTAAAGTTTCATGTAAGAGGTTCCTGTAGAGGAAAATTTTTAATTTTTTAGATTTTTATATGTTTAGCAACATTTGACAAATGTACACTTTATATTTCAAAATGTTGGTCTCCTATTGCGTACATGAAAAACTTCTTTCAAGTATTATTGCGAAATTCATTCAAGAACTCAGGATATGGAAAAAAAACAATAAATGCTACAGAACCGTAGGTTGAAATATTATTATTTGTCCTACCTACACGAAAAGTATGTCATTTCGGGCACTTAAAGTGAGCGCAAAGTAACTGATTTTCGCAGGCGAAAGAAAGAAGCGGGCGCAAAAGTATTTTTATGCCCGCTTCGCTTGCACCCTCAGTGCCATACTTTTCATGCAGTTAGGACAATAAATTATGTTCGTAACATGGGCGCAAAGGGGATTCGACTTTGGCGAGATCACCTATTTTCTCGAAATTTTAAGGCAATTTGTCGTCTCATCTCGAGTGTCGAGAATTCTATGCATTATCTTGTCTCTCGTCATTATTGCGGAAACACTATTTTTTATAAGAAAGCGGTTTTAAGGTTAAAAAAAGTCAAATTTTGACCTGTCATTAAAGGAAGTTTCAAGAAAAAAAATCAATTTTTTTAGTAATTTGAGCGTTTCATGGATCCATGCAATTTTTATTTTGCTTACTCTCTAAATCTGAATTAGTTAAAAATAACTAATTATTAGTAAAATCGTGGATGACTTTTTGCTTCAGCAATTAGTAAAAAATAACTAATTATTAGTAGAGAATCACTAATTAATAGTAAATAAATAACTAAAAAAATAGTCAAATTTCACTAATTGAATTAGTTACTACAAATTTCAGTCATTTTTACATAACCTAAAATTGAATTTAAGTAATAATTAGTCAATATTAACTATTTCATTAGTAAAATATTACTATTTGAATCAGTGACTGACTTTTTGCTATCGAATTAGTTATTTTTAACTAATTCAAATTTAGAGAGTATACTTTAAAATTTAATAGTGTTTGGGGTCCTAAATAAGTGTGCAAAGAAGTTTTGCAAAACTTTTAATATTATGCAAGATATTTACAATCAAATAATTTCGACATTTTTTTCAAGAATTCTTATCTCTTAAAATATTCATCGTAGAAATAAATTAAGGAGAAAACATTGGACTTTAATAATATTATTTTCAAAAATGAATAAATTAAATTTTGTAACAATTTGCTTAAACAACAATTTTTTAAATGAAGATTGTGATGGATTTTTTAATTTTTTAAATAAATTTCATTATGTAGGGGAGACTAGGTGCGGTTGTTACGCTGTGCAGTTGTTACAAATTAAATATTTCAGAAACAATTAAATATAGAGATGAGGTTCCAAAGAGAAAAATGGTTACTTTTTAAGTACGAACTTACTGCAATATGTTTAAAAATTATATGCAAACTTTACAAGTAAAAAATCAGGCATATTAATTTTTAGAGGCCAAAAGTAAATATTTCTCTGCCTGATATTTTTTAAATAATTAATAGACTTTTATATTTAACATGCAAAATTTTTTTAATATCAATTTTATAAGGATTAAGCATTAAAAAACTGCCATGATTGTCCACATTTACTTTAAACTTTTTTAATAAAGTGTTTTATTGTAAAAAATGTACCTTTTGTGCAGTTGTTACAAGTTATAATGAGAACGAATATTTTCTCCAAAATTTAGCAGATTCGTTTTAAATGGAAAATATTTGTCAAAAATGCAATCACACCACTTATGAGGATGAATCCAAAAAATATAATTAAAAGTTGAAATTTTTTTAGAATTAGAATTTTACAAACATGTGGTCAAAACACACTTCACATTATGTATACGACAAAAATAAACAGAATATCACATAACCACGAATATTTCTTAAGAGCTGATTAAACCCTTCTATACTCTGTAAATTTGAATTAGTGCGAATTTGTTTACCAATTTAAATTAGTAACATTTTTTACTAATTTTTAGTAGTTTTTTTTACTAATTGCTAGTAGAAAATTATTAATTCAATTAGTAGAGCGTATTTTTTACTATTTCAAATTAGTAAATTTTCTACTAATAATTAGTAAAGAAAACTACTAAAAACTAGTAAAAATAGTTACTATTTCAATTGGTAAACGAATCCGCACTATTTCATTAGTAAAAAACTACTAATTCAGATTTAGAGTAGTCAAATTGCAATGCTTTGATTATTTCTATTTGAAAGTTTACTATAAATATAGTATAAGAATTTATTCTAGAACTGGAATTTACTCAAGGGCATAAAAAAATCAAGTACTCGAAATTATTTCAGATTTTTATACAGCTTGACTTGGCTCGATGCGAAAAAAATCACAAACTCAAAAAATCTTAATCGAGCTTCCAGATTTTTAAACATATTTTCTAGTAAATAACAAAAATAATACAATTGTAGGTATAAAAAATAAAAATTTCTAAAAGTGCAGACTATTTAGTTATTTTAATAAATAATCATTTAAAATATTTTTAAAAAAAGTTTTCATATTAAAAAAAAAATTTTTTTTGTCAAAATTGTACTGACTTTTTCCGTTGCTCAAATAAATAAATTATGTAAGAAAAAATTAATTTCGTGCAATGCACAGACAAAAGTCTGATTTTATTAATATAGATTTCACTATAAAAATAAATTAATTAATTAATTATAAATTGCATCTGAAATTAATTTTTTACTATAATATTAGTTATTTTTAACAAATAAAAATTTAGAGAGTATTAATTAAAAAAAATATTAATTAAAAATTGAATTAAACTCGTTTCCTCACCACCATTAAGGTATTCAAAAATCATTTATTGTAAATTTTTTTTTAATTAAAAATTTTATTTTTTATTCGTTATCTTATTTTCGAGAATTATTAAATTAAATTCCCGTAAAGTAAATAAAAATTAATATTAAAATACGTTAATATTAAAAGTATTTTAAGTAAAATTTAATACACCACATTAGTAGTGTTTTAAATTGTAATTGATTTTTTGATTTTTTTTACAACATTTTGATTAATTATAAATTCAAAAGTTAATAAAATGTTGGAAAATATACAGTATTGTTTAGTTTTCAAAATATTTTTGATTGGTATTAATATTAAAAAAATAATTAAATATTTGTTTTCTCTTATTTATTTTTATTTTTAAAAAATTATAAAATTAAACATTTCAATTTTAAAAAATATTTATAAAAAGTATTTATAAAAAATTTATTATAATTGAAAATTTCTTTTAATTTAAAGTGCTTCTACGTATTTAACAATTTGTGTTTTCTCTTATTTCTATTATTCATTTTATCTCTGAACTTTTACAAAAATTTTCTCATATGCAACTTTTAAAAGTCTAAAATATCGAATATTCATAACTTGAAAATTCAGATATTTTATACAAAAATGAAAAGTACGTATTTAATACTTTTTTACAAAAAAAAATGTTTAGCTGATTGTAAAATGTCATAGGAAAAATTAACGTGGAATTTCCCAAATACACATTTGTTTAGTCACAGTATTTTTTTTCTGCCCAGGAAACAAAAACCTATTCGCTTGTTTTCAATCGGTCAAAAGCTCTCGTAAATCCGCATTCTTAAAAGGCGAAGGCAGATTAAATCTGATTATTTGCACTACTTATTGAATAGGACGTCAGTAGTTTGAATCGGGATAACAAACTTTTTATTATCCAATTCACAATGTGACATGAATGGGAGGTAGCGTCGAATGAAAATAGTATAAAAATATGTTTACATATAATAATTTCATTATTTTTCAAAATAAATTAATGAATGATAATCATTTTTAAAATAACGTTTTATTAAATGAAGCAGTTTGTGCAGAAACCGCACAAGTCCAGAAGTAAATTATTTATTTAAACCATATATTCATTAAAAATAAAATTAATTATACTTCATTTTTTAACTTATAGGTTAGTAGAATATAATGGAAAAGGCAAAATTAAAAAAGAATCTCGCATTTACAAGAAAACCAGTTTTTATTGATTCCTGAACAATTTCGATTTATGGACTTGTGCGGTTTCTGCACAAACTGCTTCAAATATTTTCAAGAAAAATATGAAAAGTATTATGAAATCGAAAACTTTTTCGCACTAATATACAAACGCACTAATATTCAACAAATCAAAATCTTTAAATATTTTATTAAGCTAGCTTAATTTTCACTAACCTAAGTACTCGATAACATAATTGTCCCTTATTGCACATTATTTATTATAATATTAACCGTATTACAAAAAACGCCACAAACCGAAGCCACATGGAACGCATTGATATAATATAAAGAGAGACGCATCACGTTAGGTTAGGTATAGATTTCAAAAGTTCTATTCAATAATATTTAACATGATTCAGTCAGTATCGCAACTTTCTTATTAAACTTTATATTTTTATAGTGCCTATTGATAAATAATTTTACTCATTCGCTTTATTATGCTGTTAATTAGAAGATGCTTATTGAAAAAATTTGAGGTTAGCTTCTCCTACGTAGATTATTCAGGTGTATAAAATTGACGAATTAGTCAGTGGGAAAACACAGATTCAAAAATGTCTGAAAAATATTCCGATTTAAATTTCCCGAAACCGAATCAAAGCTAGTCGCTTAAATCCGCATTCTTAAAATGTCTGATTCACTAGAAGGCCTGATTAATAGGTTTTTTTCCTGGGTGGTTTCACCAGGAATGAACGATGGCTTGCACTAGGACGGTATTGGCATTCTAACGCGACAGAGTATTTTACACGATTCGATAAATATAAAAAAATTGAACGACCATTATTATTGTTTAGATTTGTGTGAGGTTTCATATTTTTTTCGTTCTTCTTGTGATATATTTTATACTTTGAAGAAAGAAAAAATTCGGTTTAATCAAGTGGGTTTTGTTGACGTCGTTTTTTCTTCCGCGCTGCGGAAAGGAAGCTTATTTTCAATAGTGCAGCTAAGATTTGTTCATTTTTAGATGTTTTAGAGTGTTCTTTTTATTATAAGGAGAAACAGTGTAGATTTTTGAGGACAATTCAATTTGTTTGTGCGTTAGGCGAGTTTTTTCTAATATATTTTTTATATTCTTAAGGCATTACCATATTGAAATATGGATCCAAATGCAAGTAGCACTGTCACAGTGTGTGATTCTTTATCTCAAAATGAAGGAGAACCGACAAAAAACCAAGAAAACACCTACATATTTTCAGAAATCTTGGTTTGACGAATTTCCTTCATGGAGAGAATGGTTAATTAGAGTAGCCGATAAAACAAAATATCAGTGTAAAATTTGTTCTAAAGTAATGATTTGTGGAAAGGAAAATATTAAAAGACATGAGCCTTCTTCTAATCATCCAACAAATCTTAAATTATTCGAAAATTCGAAATCTTTCGGAATTGATTTAAATCGAGACGAAGGTGCTACTCTAACTAACCATTCAGCTGGTAATCAGGAAATTGCAGTAACTAATCATGAAAATTTAGAGTCGGTAAAAAATGAAGATCCATCTCCAAATAATACATTTATTACAGATTCTGCTGATTCTATGACTTTTCATGAAAAAGTCAAAGAAACTGAAATCAGAATAAATGCCTTATTTGTAGAACATGGCATCCCATTTAAAGTGTCTTCAGAAGAATTCAGGTTTTCAAGGATATAAATCCACTCGTACTAAAACCAGTAAAATTAAAACGGACTAAAATGACTGCTATTGCAAATAAAGTTCTTTTCAAAATCGAGGAAAATCAAATTACTAATGTTTTAAAAGAAACCCCTTTTTCCGTCTATGTAGATGAGGCCAGTGATATAAGTAATGAGAAGTGTCTACCAGTTTTAGTTCGATATGTAAAATCCTTAACATTCAAAATCAGAGTAAAGTTACTGCAACATATTAATTTGGATTCAAGTGATTGTTCTTCTTCTGCTTTGTTTACAACTTTTGAAAAAGTATTAGAACAAAAGTGAATTGCTTTAAAAAATGTCGCAGGATTAGCCACTGATAACGCCACAGTGATGACTGGTAAACACAATTCTTTTCAGAGCAGGTTAAAGAAGAAAAGTCCTCATTCAAAATTTCTACCTTGTGTTGACCATTCTGTTAATCTCGTTGATCAACACGCTTCTTTAAAAATTCCGGTGGTGGATAAATTACTCTTAGGCTTACCAGCCATTCTGCATATGAGCTCAAAAAGAACTGCGGTTTATAAAGAGATAGTTGAAGAATTAGGAGAAGATTTCAATAAAATCCCTAGTCATTCAGACACCCGTTGGCTTATTTGCCACAATTGCATTGTTGTAATTGCTAAAAACTGGGATGTAATTTTAAAATTTCTAATGGTTGTGAAATCAGAGGATAATACGAAAAAAGCCAAAAATTTGCGAGCATTAATGGAAGATCCTTTAACGTTGGCATATTTTTTATTCTTAAAGTTTACCTTTGATTTCTTCAACGCTTTTAATGCTACATTTCAAAAGCGTGAAACGTTGACTCAGGAGTTTCAGCCGAAATCAGCGGGATTTTAATTCTGGATCTTGGAGAAGTATTTGAAAAGTGAGTTACTTTAAACGGACGAACTGTTCTTTTAACAGCTAAGTATACAGTTTTCGAAAAATCTTGCAATCAAAAGGCAGTCCAGAACATTAACATTGGTGATAAAGCGCGGGAATATTTAAATTCACAAGTTGTTAGCGGAAAATTGCAAAATGTGCAAATTAACGATTTTTTCAGAAAGTTTTGGATTTTTATGTAACAACAAGTTATGAAATCAAAAAACGACTGCCTTTTGATGATACATTTCTTTCTTGTGTGTCAGTTTTCAGAGCACATGATTCACTTCATAGTGATAGAAGTAAATCTTTTGCAAGAGTTTTGAAAGTTTCCAATGATCTTAAAATTCAGTTAGACATTGCAGAATTACGAAAAGAATGGCAGGATGTGTATGAACTTTCTTCAGATGAAAAAGAAAGATTGACAGGATTGTGTTTTGATGACATGTGCATTGAGATCTGCCTTTCTTTAGCAGATGCCCACATAGCACAATATCTTACTGTAAGTTTGTGGTGTGGATTAAACGTATAGTTTGTAAGGATAGGGTTGTATACTTAAGAAAAACTTTAAATTTCCGCCATTACGTTAAGCTTACAAGTAAAGGTTTTTATAAACTTACATGTAAAGGTTACTGTAAGCTTACAAGTAAAGGTTATTGTAAGCTTACAAGCATAGTTTACTGTAAGCCTACAAGTAAAGGTTATTGTAATTATTATTATTATTATTATTATTATATATTATTAATATTATATTATTATAATTATTATTATAATTATTATTATAATTATATTGTTTACCACAAGTATACAACCCTATCCTTACAAACTATATGTGTAATCCACACCACAAACTTACAGCAGGATATTGTGCTATGTGGGTGGTGGCGCGTAAAAATTTCTAAATTTGACGAATCTGTTTTTAGTTAGGACTCTTTCTCATTCCAATGCGGAAGCAGAGAGGTCATTTTCGATGCTTAAGGAAGCAAAAACTCCAAAAAGGAATCGTTTAGGGGTCGAAACTCTTAATTCTATTTTAGTTATTCAATCTGCATTAAAATCACGGAATGAAACTGTGAAAACAATGCAAATTTCGAGAACTCATTTACAATTAATGGGAAACGATATTTATCAATTTAATGTCGTTAATAATAAAGGACTTCGATTGTTTACAGCTGTCTAGATTTACAGTAGTTGGGACAAAATAAAGGAAAAAAAACATTTTCTACAATCAAAAATTTTACTTATCGTTAGATCAATGTTAGAAGTAGCATGGATTATAATTAATATTTTTAATTAAGCCCAGTTTTTAATTTCTTTGTTTTCATTCTTATTAAATTTTATTACAAAGTTTAATATTTTTTAAATAGGTGGAGAGAAAAGGGAATGTTGAAAAGTTATTTTGTAATTTAAGAAAAAAATTATTTGTTGTTACCATATACAAAATTTCTATTACATCTTTGTTAAAGAAGTTGACTTATAAAATTTTTATTTAATTTATATAAAAAAAGTTTAATTTTTTGTTTACAATTTTCTAAACAATTTAAAAAGTAGTGAAACAAAAATATGTATTTTATAATAAACATAAACCAGAATTTAATTTTTCTAAGCAAATGTAATTATACGTTTTCATTTATGAATAACTTGTATTTATTTTTTAAAAGTGTCTATTTTCTGTACATTCTACGTTAAAATACACATATTTGCATCTCCAACTTTGTGGATTAGGCCTGCTTATTGTAAAAACGTGTGACTTTATTGAAGACATTAAAAAATTTTAAGGCATTTTTCTGGGTTATAATATCTAAAATTTTTATAAATGTGTAATTTTAAAAATTACCAGAAACAAGTTTTTTCCATATAATATTTGTCCATGCTCAATGTCTTTAGTTAAGACAAGAGTTGCACGCTTTTGCAGTAGTTAGGGATCCACGATCCACGATCACTTCTACGGACGGACGACGGATTTAACTAGATTTAATTTCTACATTTATCTGCCTAAAATGTATAGAAGTATCCGCGGGCACCTTGTCCCCCTTTTACACCCAAAGAAATGGTATATTTGTCTCAGATCCAACTAAACTTTTCATTTGTTTCAAATAAATTTTATTTAGTTTAAATAAAATTTTATTTAACTCAAATATATGTTTTATTTATGTCAAATATAAATTTTATTCAAAACAAGTAAAAAGCCTAGTTGGTTCTGAGACAAGTATACGTTTATTTAAGTCAAATAAAATATATTTGTTTTAAATAATAATTTTCTCTGTGTGGATAGGTGAAGAAACTGTTTATTATTTCCGAATAAATAAAAGAGGTACATTACAAATAACATAAAAAAATTGTATGGATAACTTTATATTTGTCAAGAAACCTTTAGTGTGATACAATTTTAAAAATTATGAAAAAAATTAATTTGGAAATGCTAAAGGTATCTGGGTATCTTGTAAGTCATATAAAGGTTATTTTTAAAGTTTATAAGAAAATACTTATGAATCTAGACATTTCTAGAAATTTGTATTATTCTTGTCAAGATTTCATCGAAAGCTACCCTCAAGCTTACGTGTTGTCTGGGCTTCTAATGAAGTCGGTGACGGAACGCAAAAAGGGGAATTGAAACGCATGATTTTTCCCTAATCGCCAAGTGGTCGAATACCAAATAGTCGGATTGTCATTTTGTCGAATGCTTCAAACGTCGAATTGTCAACAGGTCGAATGCTAAAAACATCGAATCGTCAAATAGTCGAATGCTAAAATCGTCGAATCGTCAAATGGTCAAATGCTTAAAACGTCGAATTGTCAATTGATCGACTGCTAAAAACGTCCAATCGGCAAAAAGTCGAAAAATTTGTTTGATGTAAGTTAACATTAGCTTAAACCAAGCAAATTTTTCGACTTTTTTCCGATTCGACGTTTTGAACATTCTACCATTTGACTATTCGACGTTTTGAGCATTCGATCAATTGACAATTCGATCAAATGACGATTCGACGATTTCGTATTCGACCATTTGAATCAGAGACCGTCACGGAAATTAAATCTTGATTTCGTTACGATATTTCAAAACAAAACGAAATTATTAATGTAATACGAAATTAACGAAAATTTTAAAAGTCCTCGATTTTACTTGAAACTTTCTACTTAGGGGTTTTAGAGGTCGCTGATTACGAATCTGAAATCAGTTTTGAAAAATTCAAAATGGCGGAGCCAATATGGCGAATAATATTTTCTGAAAGTACTCGTTTTAATGAGAGAACTTACCTTGACTACGATTCACCATCTTGCGGGAAACTAAAGCACTAAAGACGCGCGAACTTTTAACCACAATCTTACCACCTTGCGGATAAAAGACGAACTATAATGTGAAAGTCGCGAATTTTTTAAAAATCCTACCTAGATACTCTGCGGTAGCACACGAAAAAAACAATTCAATGAAATTTACAGAACGTTCTGGACGGGAGGATACAACTATTCACGAAACGGAGTTTTGTAAAATGTGAATAATACAAAAAGAAACTTCAAAAATGTTAAGCATTTATTAGACAACTTTTGCAGTTTATCCTTTATTGGCGATTCAAAGAGTTCAAGCAGCGCCACTATTGGAACTAATATATGCAGGACAGCTGGTCTATGTTTTTGTTTGTTTACTTATCTCTATAATTATTTTATTAAATAAACTGTATATTATACAATTAAGTAAATTATTTTATTAAAATCATTACAAAGTTTAAATAAACAAACAAAAACAAAGACCTGCTGTCCTGCTTACATTAGATCCAACAGTGGCACTGCTTAAACTGTTTGAATCGCCAATCATACATCACATTTCGTAATACTCCGTTTTACAAATGAATATATCCACCAGTCCACTAAAATTCTGTAAAAGTAACTGAATTATTTTTTCTTCGTGAAATTAAAAATCCCTACTTTGTAGGAAGTTTCGAACGCTTTTAGAAAAACTCATTCGCCATTTTGAATTTTTCAAAACAGACTTCAGATTCGTTCTCAGTGATCCCAAAAACCCTTATACCTGAAGTAACTTTGTATAGTTAAAAAATCTTGGCTACTTTCTAATTTTTTTATGAATTTCGAATTTTTTGCTCTTGTTTATAACAATGCGTTATAACTAATATCGTACTTTTTAAGTCTTCTACATGTTTTGACATAATGATGTTTTTATATAGGATGAGAATTAATGTTTTAACTCATGAAATAACATGTTTTTTGATTAATAGACATATATAAAATATGTGGTAAGTACAGCTTACCACTATGCATCTAAGGGTTAATTTAGTATAAAAAAATTGAATAATAATAAAAAATAAAATAGTTTTATATATTGCTTACATTTATGTTCTTTAATTACGAGGTTATGCGGTGTCTTTTTTAAATTCTTTAATAATTCTTGTTAAAGTTTACTATTCATTAAATATAAAAAAATTAAATAATAAAAAAATTAAATTTTATTTATTAAATAATAAATAAAATGAAGAAAAGAAATTTAATTTTATAAAAAATAAATAATAATAATAAATTAATTCTAATTAAAGTAATTAAATTATTTTCAGCTTTAAATTAGGTTTTTTCTTTATTTGCAATGCAGGTTTCATTCAAATTTTAACATTTTCACAAACGTTAAAATATATTACTAACCTTTTTCCCAAAAATTAATGTCGCAAATATAGATTATTATTATGAGGTATATTCATTTAGAATGTATTTATTTTTATACTCCTTTTCTTGAAGAAAATTTTATAAAATCGTTAAATTTTAAAAACATAATATATTGGTATTTTGAATATTCGCGCGAAAAAATCACGAAATCAGTCGAATGTGTACGAGTTACAGTCGGGGAGAAAAAAATGGCGTTCTATTAGTCGCATAAAGGCCAACGCAGAATAAAAACGTAACCGCTAACGTTAACGGAAGAATGAGTTAGAGAAGGATAGGTATATTGTTTATCCTTCTCTAACTCATTCTTCCGTTAACGTTACCGTTTGCGATAGCGGTAACGTTTCTATTCTGCGTTGGCCTTAAACAAGCTCCAACATTGCATGGCATACGCCATCCAGTTAGTATATAGATCAGTGATAGTGAAACCCCGCATCAAAAATGTTGTCTCACTGAAGACTACGTCAAGGCTCGAAACATAGTTGACGCTAAAAATTCAACTAAAACTTAAGACTCGCTAAAAGCTCTAGACTTGGTTGAAGCTAAAAATTCTCCTAAAGCTCAAAGGTCACCCGTGGCTCGAAGCTTGGTTATGTAGTTTATAAAGGCCTTTTTAAATCTTGATTAGCTAAATTTATATGTATAGGAAAATTAATATAGCTTCAAGTTTTCAGTGAGCCTAAAGTCAGTCTTAAGCTTTTGCAGAGTTTTTAGTTTCAACTAAGTCTCGAGCCTGTAGCTTTAGGATTATCTTTAGCTTCAACCAAGCCTTGAGCCTAGAGCGATCCACCATTTTTTACGCGGGATAGGGTTCATTGGAGACATTACACCTTTATTCATTAAAGAAGTGATTTCTATTCTTCAAAGTTAACAAGCATAACTATAAAAATGCATTTTTATTATTATTCTGAGTAATGATAAAATTATTTTCATTTGACAATAAAATTTTATTGTTAACAAGAAGATAATAGTGTCGAAATACTGTTAATGGCGGTTGGTGGATTCAATATGCTTTTTGACGATGATGAAGAGGATGCCGTGGAGAGATACTTCGCAAATATTGACGATAGAGAGGAGCATCCGTAAAACGAAAATTATTTTAAAAAAACTGTACCAACTTTTTCATTATCTGGTAAAGCAAAATGATTTCTTTAGTCAACAGTATAAAAAAGTCATTAATTTTAATACTCCTTTTTAATGAAATTGATAACATTTCAAATCATATATAATTACTTCTGAGAAAATAATCATTTTCGTACCAACTGAACAAAATATGTGATTACAGCATGTGGGTATAAAGAAAATCGAGGAGACCTTATATCTGTGAGTATATTTTATGAGAAAAATTGTAGCACTTTATTATTGAAAGTGTTAAGACGTCTTTCCTTCTTTCTAAAAACTGTTGAAATAGATTTTTATATTTATAAATGGAGGCGCATGAAAATGTGGTTAAGGATATTTTAAACTTAACAATTCCTGTAGCTCTGCGTTTTTTACAACAAAAGAAACGTTAAGATCTTTTAAAATTTTGATTTCTTAAAAAATTCACTGGTGTTGAAGCGAAAAGTTTCTGAAATTAACATCAATGCTCAGCATCGAAACTATTTTTTCTTACTTTTACACTGAAAAAAATCTTTATGGTATTATTAACTATAAACCCAGAGTTAATCTTAACCTAGTAAAGTTAATTAGGATTCCCAGTAAATTCAACCAGTTTCCCTGATCAATTCCATAAATTCGAATAAGAATCATAGTCAATTTGACTATTTTTCTCATCCACATTAACTAATTTTCTAGTCACTTTGACTATGTTTGACCTTAGTGCCATAAATTTTTTTCAGTGTATAGATTTTCGATTAAAGCAAACGACGTTTGAGGAATTAAGGACGCTGCACGGTGGGATATATTTGAAAGTCCAGGGACGCAACAAGCGAGGGTCCCTCAATTTCCCCTCTTTTCACCTCTCTTGGTGCAATTTTTTGACTTTGATAATTAATTTTAAAAAAACCAGATTGAAAATGAAAAAAGGGCGATTTAACGAAAAATAGTAACTAATAGAAAATATAAAACAAGCTTTTTTATGACGAATAGATGCTTGTAGGAGCGTAAATATGAATCCGCGTTTTGCAAAATATAGCAATCTGACAGCTGAATATGGGAGGTTAGTCATGGCCGACTATATCAGGTTGCACCGTTTGCGTGGTACAGTAGGAAAGTACATACGTGGGCAGCAAAAATAATGGAAGTTATTACTTTTATTATTTATTATTATAATTTTTATATTTATTTATTAATTGTTTATTTATTATTGTTATATCTGTATAATTGTTATTATCATTATTTATTATTAAACTTGTTTTTTAAAAATATTATGATGGAAAAATATTTAAAAAATAAAGAAAACTGTTTATGAAAATATTACTAAACATAAATTTATTAAATTTTTATTTTTCTTAAAAATTGGTGGATTTAGAAACACACGAGTAATTTGGTAGAAAATATGTTTTTAAAATTTTTGTACATGGAAAATTATTTGTTTATTTATTTAATTTTTGATAAAAAAATAAGGAAATCGTGATTTCTTAACCCTCCGTCACACACCTAGGGAGGGATTCCCTCTATGGTTTCAGTATTTTTAAAATAACTTTTGTTTTCCTCATTGAAAAATAAAATCAGTTTCTATACCTTTTGACAATTTATTCCTCAACACATTTCTAAAAAAACATTTAGTTTAAAGATAATTAATATTTAATTATGAAGCTTCAAAGCTAGAAAAAACTCAAAAAAGTGAGGTTATGTTAAAAAAAATCAAGTTTTCAAAACATTTTTTGTTCCACTGTTGGTTAATGGCAAAATTATATTATAAATATAATTAAAATAAACTATTTTATGATTTTTTTTGCTTATTTGTTAATGTTACATTATTTTCACATGTAAAGTGTAATTCCTTCGAAGATGTGCAATCGTGTAATTAATTATTATTTTTGAGACCGAAAATTAATTTATTAATTTTATAATTTAGAATAATTTACTACATATTTGTAAGTTTGTGTTAAAATTAAATTTTTGATGATTCCTTTGTTTATGTTGTAATGTCGTTTATCTTACAATGTGGTGAGGGATTCCCTCTAAACCTGTGTAAAGTCGTAATTTTTTCCAAGGTGTGTGACGGAGGGTTAAGTGAATTTACCCTCGAAAAAAGTTAAAATGAATCTTAAATGATTAATTATTCCCTTCTGCGATTTTCAAACAATACATTTGCAATTATATCGCGCTTTTTTTTTTTTTTTTTTTTGTTGGTTACATGGCTTGTTGCGTAGCAGATAGCCAAAACACATTATATCGCGCTTAGCATGAGCATTTAGGAAATTTTCATTATCGTTAATGATTTCATGGTTATTAGCTGGCAGAAGATATGTCTTCGATTTCCAATACATCGTCTAAACTTATACATATAATATATAAGCAACAAGAAGCTAAAATAATAATGGATGCATACTGTACATTTTGTATATAAAAAAAAAAATATATTTTTTAATAAATGTCCATTATCGCGGTAAGGTGTAAGTAAACAGGTATTTAAGCCGTAAGCAGAGTCTCCCAAGATATGAGTTTCATTTGGGAAGTAAGTTTTATAATGATAATTTATTTATTCATTAATATCGCTTACTTCCCAAACCCTGGCGTCATGTACACTTCCACAACAGCAGCGAATGTAAATAAAATTCATGTTCGCGTCGAAAATTGACAAAGTATTTATCGACTAATACCCTTTCCAATTGAAATAACTTTCAGGAAAGTCATGCGGTGCACTGATTTGTACATGACATCCGTCGACGGCTCCAATTATTCCAGAATGCCTTCCAAATTCTCGAAATTCTTCTTTGCTTCCGGTAATCGTTTCTCTCGTGGGCCATTTTATAAAATTTTGTACACGAGTTGCGACATCAAGCATGTATTGCCAAACAGTAGATTTCGAAACTCCAAATCGATCAGCTATTGAGCTATAAAAAATGAGATTTGCAATGCATGTCAATATTCTCCGAAACTTTAAGGACGCTGCACGGTGGGATATATTTGAAAGTCCTGGGACGCAACAAGCGAGGGCCCCTCAATTTCCCCTCTTTTCACCTTTCTTGGTGCAATTTTTTGACTTTGATAATTAATTTTAAAAAAACCAGGTTGAAAATGAAAAAAGGGCGATTTAACGAAAAATAGTTACTAATAGAGAATATAAAACAAGCTTTTTTATTACGAATAGATGCTTGTAGGAGCGTAAATATGAATCCGCGTTTTGCAAAACATAGCAATCTGACAGCTGAATATGGGAGGTTAGTCATGGCCGACTATATCAGGTTGCACCGTTTGCGTGGTACAGTAGGAAAGTACATACGTGGGCAACAAAAATAATAGAAGTTATTACTTTTATTATTTATTATTATAATTTTTATATTTATTTATTAATTGTTTGTTTATTTATTATTGTTATATCTGTATAATTGTTATTATCATTATTTATTATCATACTTGCTTTTTAAAAATATTATGATGGAAAAATATTTAAAAAATAAAGGAAAATGAAAATTGAAAATATTTTATGAAAATATTACTAAACATAAATTTATTAAATTTTTATTTTTCTTAAAAATTGATTTAGAAACACACGAGAAATTTGGTAGAAAATATGTTTTTAAAATTTTTGTACATGGAGAATTATTTGTTTATTTATTTAATTTTTGATCAAAATTTGATCGTAATTTTTCCGTATTTATATTTTTCATCAATGAAAATTGTGATATGAAATTATTGTTTTCGAAATTGAAAATAAATTCTGAGTACCTCCGTTTTTCGGAAAAAGGACTTTTTTCATAAAAAAGATCAGATTTTCTACTTTTCTATTATAATAATTCTAGAAAAGTAAGAATAATAATAAATAATACTAGATAAATAAACAAATAAATATAACTATTTATGTAATATTAAATAATAAAAGTAAAGACTTATTATTTTTGTTGATCATCTAAGTCCCTACATTACCATAGTGTAAACACTTTCAACATGAAAACGGTGCAAACTGTCGGCCACCGACCATAACAGGTCAAGCTGTCAGTTTGCTTTGTTTTGTAAAACGCGGATTCATATTTACGCTCTTAGAAACATCTAATTGGCATAAGTAAGTTTAAATTAATTCTCTATTAAATATTATTTTTCCTTAAATCGCCTTTTTTTCATTTTCTGTTTGAATTTTTAAAAATTAATTATTAAAGTCTAAAACTTCCTCTCTTTTTGTGTAATTTTTGACATTGATAATTAATTTTTAAAAATCCAGACAGAATATAAAAAGAGCGTTTTAGGGAAAAATAATATTTAATAGAGAATATAAAACAAGCTTTCTTATGACGATTAGATGTTTCTATGAGCGTAAACCCTCTGGGCACGGAAACGTCTTTATTCTAGGAACGTTCCTAAAACGTTTTTAGAACGTTTCATGTCTACTACATAACGGCTTAAGAACGTCCAATGTTCTAAAAACGTTTTTAGAACATAAAACGTTTTAAAGACATTATGTAGAGGACATGAAACGTTTTAAAAACGTTTTAGGAACGTTTCTAGAACAAACACGTTTCCGTGCCCAGAGGGAATACAGTAGGAATGAACGTGAAAAACAAAAATATTAAATGTTCATTACTCTTATTGTTTACTATTATATTTATTATTTGTTTATTATTGTTATTTTATCTATTATTATTATTATTATTTATCATTATACTTAACTTTTAAAAATATTATTAAAAAAATATTATTTTTAGAAACAATATTTGTTTTTTATTTCTAATGATTCAAAAATTTTATGCTTCTTTTTCGAAATTTTTTACTTGGATAATTTATTTTAAAAAATCCTACTACTTAAAAAAATTGGCTTTCAGAAATAAACTACAGTCAATAAACATTCTAAGAAAACGTTTTTTTAAAATTATTTAATGTTTCTATGTGTTACGTCTCAGAAGGAGACGAGTACTGGTATGCCTGATTTATTTACAAAGCGGAAGGCTTTGAACTAAGGGAACAGGCTTAGAAAACAAACGCTTAATATAAAGATAATTTGTCCTTTATTTATCACACAATACACAGGTTGTCGAAGAAATTGGCAGGTGAGTAGTTTTCCCAGAACCTTGGTATAACTCCACTGAAAGCAGAATTATACCTTAGTATACTGAATGTTAAAAATCCTTAAAATAAGAGAATAATTTGGTTTACTTACCAACTTAAATTCCTTGAATGAATTTAAATTCTTGTAGTAAATTCTTAATTTAGTTCCAATCCGAATAATTGAGAATAAGTTGGTAATTTGTAGATTGGCAATTAGTTGGCAATTGACTGGAAGATTTAAGGCACTTCTTGGTAGTTGGTCCCAATTAATAGACTTGGTAAGACTTCCTTGGTATAAGATTAGTGGAAGATAGGCACAAGGTTGGCACGTTGTTTTACAAGAATTTTACAAGGATTTGTAATAGAGTTAATACCGAAGATTTAGACTTTACTTTTTTAACAATCATAAAGTTCGAGGTACAATATGATACGGAAGAATCACAGGGAATCTAACTACTGAGGGTGAACCTTAGATTAATAACTTTTCGATGGAAATTGACTACAGGTCTGTCTTCAAAAAATGCGGGTCTTTTATACTTGCGTTTTTACAAATTTTGAGGTGGGAAGGCAGGCCTAAGGTAATCGATACAGGCAGGTCCTTAGTGAATCGATAACATAATAAAGATATACTTTTCGTTGTTTCTTAGGCAGCTTCTTATTAATCGATACCTGTGACATGTGTGACGTATCTTTTTCTTTTAATTTTAGACATTTTCTCAATTTATAATTTTATAGTATTTTTATTGTTTGTAACAAGTTGCGGATACGTGACACCTCCCCCGTTTTAAATTCGGAAAATAGAAAATGAAATTGATATTTTCGAATTCAAGTTTGAAGTTATATTTTTCCAAAGTTAGTTTAAGGAGGAGATTTCACTTATAAAAGATACTCATTCAATTCATAATCATACATTGAATAGTACATATTTTGTAAATAATCAAATAGTCATGCGTATAATATGATAATCAAAATATTTAAGGAATAAACACTCATACTATTTCATACAAAGTCAAATAGTCAGATAAATACTACTGATCATTTAAATAGTAGAAATATTTATATATATAGGCAAATAGTCAATAAATAATTAATTATAACAATCGAATAGTATTGAAATGTAATTATTATCTCGATTGAATAATTAACAGCTTAATTTGTATATTATATTGATAGTAATGGATAGTTTATAGTTGTTAGAGTAATTAACAGCTTAATTTGTATATTATATTGATAGTAATGAATAGTTGATAGTTGTTAGAGTAGTTACGAATAAATTACAATAATAGTTTGTTAAATAGTCACACAAATAGCAAAAAGGTTATACATAATATAGTATAGACGGTTACTATAATATTTCGATATATAGTTATACAAATAGGAGACGCATGCTTATTCCCGCAATCTTTTTTGACCAAATAGTTATTTGATGTAAAACTACTTAACTTAAAATTCATATAATGTGCACATTATTTGACATAAATTTCATTGCACAAAAACCATTTAACGTAAATATCATTTCTCATAGAATTCATTAAACAGAAAAATTATGTTACATAAAACTCAGATAACCTAATTCTTATTTGACATAAAAATTATGTAACATCAATTTCTATTCACATAAAAATCATTTAACATAAATTTCTTTTGACATAAAACTCATTTAACGTAAATTTTATTTGTTATAAAATTCATTTGACATCAATTTCCTTTGGCATAAATGTCATTTAATGTAATTCTCATTTGACATAAATATCATTAGACATAAAATTAGCTTGACATAAATTTCATTTGTCGTGAATATCATTTAACACAATTATTATTAAACGTAAAATAAAATTTATATAAATTTCATTTAGCATAAATTCCATTTAACATAATTCTCATTTGGCATAAAATTTACTTGACCTAAATTTCATTTGGTATAAATCCCATTTTACATAATTTTTATTTGACATAAAGTTCACTTGATATAAATTTCATTTGACAGATAACTCATTACACATAATTCTCATTTGACATAAAATTCAGTTGTCATAGATTTAATTTTACATACAGATCATTTGACATGGAAATATAGGCGCGAATTTCAAAATTGGCGAATCACTATGTTGTTAATAATATCTAATTGGTTACTTTTAAAATTCGCGCCGATTATGTTATGTAAAATGTTTTTTGTGTAAAATGATTTTTATGTCAAATGAGAATGTTGTTGAATGACTTTTATGACTAATGAGAATTGTGTTAAATGTCTTTTTTTGTCAAATGAACTTTATGTCAAATGAAAATTATGTTATATGGGATTTATACCAAATAAAATTTATGTCAAGTAAATTTTATGCCAAATGAGAATTATGTTAAATGGAATTTATGTTAAATGAAATTTATATAAATTTAATTTTACGTTAAATAATAATTATGTTAAATAATATTCACGTCAAACGAAATTTATGTCAAGCTTATTTTGTGTCTAATGATATTTATGTCAAATGAGAATTACATTAATTGACATTTATGCCAAAGGAAATTGATGTCAAATGAATTTTATAACATATAAAATTTACGTTAAATGAGTTTTATGACAAAAGAAATTTATGTTAAATGATTTTTATGGGAATAGAAATTGATGTTACATAATTTTTATATCAAATAAGAATTAAGTTATCTGAGTTTTATGTAACATATTTTTTCTTTTTAATGAATCCTATGAGAAATTATATTTATGTTAAATGGTTTTTGTGTGCAATGAAATTTATGTCAAATAATGTGCATATTATGTGAATTTTAAGTTAAGTAGTTTTATATCAAATAACTATTTGGTCAAAAAAGATTTTGGGAATAAGCATGCGTCTCACAAATAGTCAAAAATAAACAATAACAACAACAACAAAAATTACAATAGTTGTACATATTTGTTGAAATATAATTAATACGTATTTATTGATAGAAAAAATGCATAAATCTCTGTAGGCAAGGTGAGAAGAGAAGAGAAAAAAAAATTGAATTTACTAAAATGCTTTAGCCATCCTTCCCCCTTACAATAGAATACGAGAAAAGAATTTGAGTATTCTTTCTGCAAGTGAAAAGATTTGTGCATTTTAAGACTGAAACTTAGCGCGTGGCGTAAGCCTAATTTATCTATTTGGTGAGTAAACATATCCGTAAGGTACGGTTGATCGTGGCGTGTGGCCAACTAGATACCTGGTGCATGATACAATGGTGCAAGATACAATTTCCTTCTGTACTATTCAGAAATGATTTTCCTTAAAAAATTTTATTTTACACATTAATAGATTGAAATATTTTGCAAATTTCATAACGATTTTAATCTTTTTATCATTAATTTTGATTTTTTTTGTGTTTTTTTGTGTTTTTTTTAAATTTCTTGTTATTTTTAATATTTCTGAATTTACAAAAATTTTGCAAACGGAGAAAGGTAAATTTCGCAAATATTTATACATATTCATATTTTGACAGTATTCAGGCTTCGATAGTTTCTTATGACCTCGCTCTTTTTATTTAAATGCAAATTTTACGGATTTTTTTATTTTTATATATATATATATATATATATATATATATATATATTCTTTTACGCTAATAAAAAAAATAAAAACATATTATTTTAGTTGAATTTTATATGAATTTTATAGGTAAAACTTGGTTTTCTGTTTCAAGCAGTACCTTACAGGTGATGAAAATCTTTGTTTGAAGTGTCTTATCTATGTTTTTCCCAAAATATATAAGGGCGGTATATTGCACTATGCATGCCATTTCCAAAAAAAAATTCTGTTAGACAAGGTTGTCTTTTCTTAATATATATATTTTTTCAAATGGAGTGTGTAGAAAATTTTTCTTACGATTCTGTTGAGTGGATTCGAGATGGAATTGTAAATCGTGTCATAGAGGTTGATACTATGTGTATTAGGATGAAGTGTGGACTTTTATTCTTAGATGTTCCATTAAAAGATTTAAAGGATGTGTTTATAAGTATTGGTTATCAAAAAAGAGAATATTTTCAAACATGGGCTGATTGTTCAAAACGTGCTTCACAAGCCTTTAATAAACGGAAAAAATCCATGCGTGCTTATTTTGAAAGCAAAGTGTGGTGTAAACATGGAATTAGAAGTGTGACAAAAACTTATAGTGTGATTTTAATGATGACAGATTTGATGATGAACAACTGTTCAGAATTGTTTCCTGTGACTGAGATTCAAAATTTAAACGTGAGGACAAAAGCAGTTGAATTTATGGAAGGTAAGTTTTTTTTTATTTGAGCGAAAAATATTAAAGTTTCCATGCGCATTGCTTTTCTATTTTATTTTTTGAGTGAAAATATTCTAAGTTCCCATGCGCATTGCTTTCTATTTTATTTTTTAAGTGAAAATATTCTAAGTTCCCATGCGCATTGCTTTCTATTTATTTATTTTATTTTTTTTTTTGAGCGAAAAATATTTCAAGTTTCCATGCGCATTGCTTTTCTATTTTATTTTTTGAGTGAAAATATTCTAAGTTCCCATGCGCATTGCTTTTCTATTTTATTTTTTGAGTGAAAATATTCTAAGTTCCCATGCGCATTGCTTTCTATTTATTTATTTATTTTTTTAAGCGAAAAATATTTCAAGTTTCCATGCGCATTGCTTTTCTATTTTTTTTTTTTTTTTTGAGTGAAAATATTTTAAGTTCCCATGCGCATAGCTTTCTATTTATTTATTTATTTTATTTTTTGAGCGAAAAATATTTCAAGTTTCCATGCGCATTGCTTTTCTATTTTATTTTTTGAGTGAAAATATTCTAAGTTCCCATGCGCATTGCTTTCTATTTATTTATCACTAGTCAGTATTGATGCAAATATTTAGTCCATTTATATTGTAAATAATGAAACTATTTAATAAAGTATTAGGTTTTCAAACAAATTCTAGTTTTATCTATCTCTCTCTTTTTTTATTTATTTATTTTTAATAAATTTATATTATTACAGTTATGCTTTTAAATTAAAATAAAATTGTTGCGTGTGAATAATTTGTTAGTAGTTTTATATTTCTTTTCTATAAAAATTTTGTGGTTAACTTTTGATATTAATTTAATATTTCGATCATAAACTTTTAAAAAAAAAAGAGAGAAAAAAAAAATAAATTAATTAAAATTTGGAGATTAAATGTTTAAAATGCTAGTATTAAAAAATAATAGCATTTTGTTTAAAAATAAAAATTTATTTGTTTCAGAATTAAAATTTTATGATCAAGCGGCTGAATGTGCTTTGACAGCAGGATTTATGTCACTCAAAGCATCTATGATGAGGGGAGAGATACCTCAAAAATGTGAACCAGAAGAAGAAGCGATTTGTGAGATGTTAGTGGATCTGGAATATGGATTTGAGACAAATATTACTGAAGTGATGGATGAAAATATAATAGAAATTGATGAAAATGACTTTTATATAGAAAATTTTTTGTTGTATATTGGATATCCTTAATAAAGATTTTGTATATTTTAAAATACTTCTTCAATTATTGTAGAAAGAGGTCGTTGAGGTCTTACACTATAGTGTATAACATTGGATTCTGCGACTTGTGTTTGGGGTATATTGTATAATTCTTTTTCAACAAATGTTGTTAAATGACTGTGCCAGTAAGATAGTTCTTGAGATCTCAATTTTTTAATCATAATAATAATTATGATGTTAGTAAATATAATAATAATAATAATTATACAAATGGAAGTTAATATGGGGAAATATTGAGAATTTTGTTTTTGTCTGTATAGTATGTCTTTTGTGTTTTGTATAAAAAATTCTAGATTCGAAATAGAAACTTGTTCTTGGTCTAAAATATATTTTTGACAATTATTTATTACTTCTTGTGTCAAAGATGTTTCTTCTTTCAAAAAATTTTCAATATATTGACTAATAGAGTCTAAGATTGGCGAATACGCAGAGAGGTTACGTTTTGATTGGAATGAGTATTCTTTTTCGAACATGAAACTAGGTTGAATACTATTGCAATTTGATTCCAATTCTAATTTTCCAGTTTGAAAAATATAAAGAGGATATTCGGTATTATTTAAACAATATATGTGTATTAATTGTGTTGGTTGCATTACATAGAGCCAAGTATTTTTGTTTAAAAGGGGAATCCATTGTGGTGATGTGTTTGAACTTACTTGAAATTTACATTTTTTAGATATTCCATTAACAAGAATTGAGCTTTCGCATGTAGGTTCTGAATTTATAGATTTTATTTCGGAAGGAGATTTACAAATTGTTCCTGATATTGAAGGTTAGCAAGATTCAAGCCAATGTTTGGAAAAATGGAAGTAAAAGGATTTATTATTCGAAATTGCGACGAATTTTTCTTTCAGGTTAATATTAGTTATTGTGCTAAAGTTTTTATTCCATTGGGAAATTCCCTTTATAGGAAAAATTTTATATATTTGAAATTCTTGTTTGGAAAGAAGTGGGATCTCTAAAATTTGAACAATAAAGTTTTTAGATTGATCTATTGATATTTTTGAGAGTTTAAAAGAATTTGGAGATGGAAAATCAAGAGGTAAAAATGAATTGGGTTTGCTAGATTCAATATCTGAATGAATGAAGTTATATTTTTCTTCTAAAAGCTCGGGATGCCAAATATTATTTGTCGAAAAAATTAAGGACTGATAAATGTTGTTTAAGATCATAATATATTCATTTATAAAACCTATTATCAGAACAAAGGGACATTCAATGTGGCTTTTTTGTACAAGTGATTCATTTAATCTTTTAAATTTGTTTATAATATTGTTAAAACTTGATGGAAAAATATGAGAAGAAGGTTTTCTCCATTGAATATTATCTTTACCGCTGTTTTCTATAAAAAATTTAATTTCTTCAGATAATGTTTTGTTTGATAAATTGTTTTTTCTTAAAAAGACGTTAATAAGATTAGATATTTTTTTGACTTGTACAAATTTTAAATTGATTCCATTTTTTAGGTTATCTTCACTTTGTTTAGCAAAAATACCTGAAAATTCGGATGAAAAATCAAAACTTTTAAAAATTTGTAGAGTTTTGTTTTCAATGTTTAAAATTGCTTCTGTATTTATATAAGTAAAAATCGTCCATTTATCAGTTGTTAATCGAACAGTGTTAAGATGGTCAAAGTATACAGCAGGTTTATTTGATAACGGGATGTGGGAAAAGGGTACTTTGGTACTTGATGATTCTATAGCAGGAAAAAGCAAAAAGATTAGGTAATAAATAAGATCCATTACGCCCAGAGTTTACCTGAAACAGATATAATTATATTAGTTTTATTCTGGAAGCAAAAGAAGACTTATTAATCTTCTTTTTTATTTTATTTTTTTTTTATTTTATTTATTTATTTATTCATTTTTTTTTTTTTTTTACAAAAATATTCCGATTTATTTTATGTGATAACCACAATTGTTACATTGTGTACAAATAGTTATTTTATCGACAGTTTTTTGTTTTTTATTAGGTACTTCAGTTTTTAATGTTAGCGGTGTTAAATTTCTTGGTGATAATTTTGTGGAAAACTGAAAATTTTGTGATGTTGAAGGAATTGATGGAGGTGAAGATGAAGTTGGTGTTGAAGGTGGGGGTGGAGGTGGAGGTGCAATATTTATTGTATGGAGAGGGGATTGTGATGTTGTTAAATAAGGCGAAGTTGAAAATAAAAATTCAGGATTGTTGTACAGTATTTGAGTAAGCATTTTTTGTGTAACTTGGATTTGACCTTGAGCAACGTCATTTGTTGAAATTGCTTGTTTCATATGAAGTATTTTAACTATGACAATAAACATAAATCCTGATATTTTATTGTATAATTGTAAAAAGGTATAAGTTGGTTGTGGTAAGTTGTATATGGAACATACAAGTTGTAGGTCAGAAAGAGGTTGGAAAATTTGGCATTTTGATTTTTGTGGACTAAAAACTTCTTTTTCCCATAATAAATCAAGCAAGGTTTTACAAAGAGCTTGTTCTAATTTAAATTTATTACTACCCGTTGCAATAAATATTTCGTTTCCATATTCCATGGAAAACGAAAAATATGGAATATTTTCCTCCTTTTCTAATTTTTCAAAAGTAAATTTTGGAGTTAGTAATTTATATCTATTCACAGTGTCGAGTAATAATGCTACAAAGCAATAGTGATTCATTTTATTGATAATAAATTGTTTAAACGTGTACCATATAATTTGATTTTTTAATTAATGTGTTAAGTTCTAAACTGGGATATTTGTGTGAAATTTCATCAAGATTACCTGTGTCTTTTAAAAGAGTGTCTTCTTCATTAATGGCACAATGTGCTGTAAATGTTGCTTGTGGACTATGTGCTGTATATATTGCTTGTGGACTAGTTGATGGTTGATTAGATGCAGTATGTATTTGTGGATTGGATATATTGTTTTCTCTGTTAAAATGTAAAAGTAAGTTTGTTATAGAATCCCAAAAAGCTCCTAGCAAGTGAAAAGACCAACCAAATACTTTATGTAAAGCGTATCCATGTATAAATGTATCAGCGATTAATTTGATTCCACGCATAATGATAATGATTCCAATAAAACCGGCACTAGCTGTACCAAAACTAGTAAAAATAGACCAAAATCTACCCCAAGCTGAGGCTGCAATCTTATCTAAAGTTTCGTCATCCATAAAATGCATTAATGAAATTTTTTGATTTGAAATATCTTGTCCTACGAAACCGCGCGCTAGAGCATTCAATACCATTGGTTTTTCTGCGGGGAACATTATATGTTCTCTTAATTTATCTAAGTCTGCTTGAGAATAAATTCCACTGGTGGCAAGAGATGCTGGGTTAGAATATGTCCAGGTGTGATTTTTTAATGGTTGTCTAATTTGTGGGGAGAAAGTTTCTACTGGAGATGGGGCTACTTTATACCAACTTGAACCCATTTTATACATTGGTGGTACAAAAGAATTGCAGTCAATAAGTGTTCCTAAATTAGTTAATATATGAGTGCGGGGATTTAAAAAATAACTTTCATTTCCTTTAGAAACTGGCAATTGTTGGTAACATTGGTTTATTTTTCTATATGTTACTTCTGTGGGGATACATTTTACTATGTGAACTACTTCTCCTGCTACAACAGACATATATCCTTCGCTACCCATTAAATGTAATGCGAATTCATCTGGACCTTGAGAGGCGATAATGAGAGAATTCTTAAATACTTCTTGCTCAAGTTTACATCGTTGGAACCTGACATCTCTATATAAACTATTCATTTCAGTACGAATATGTCGTTCTACATACATGAATTTGGAGTTTATGTAAGTCATAATGTCCATTGCTTCTATAGTTAAGTTTTTATTAGTTAAAAATTTACGTTCAGGTTTTGTCTTAAAGATAAATAATTTAGGATGTTCTGTTTTATATAAAATATATTGGCAAATTGATGTTTGTCCTGTTTGACCTAATACGAAGGTAATGTCATTCGTTATTAATGAAAATAATGTTTCGTCTGTTGTACCATCGTGAAGTTTGTTTGCAAATCCTTCATAGAGTAGTTGATATTTGTTAAAGTGGCAAATTTCTTTTGGTAAAGGTTCCCAGAAAGAATATCCTCCACCCATTTCGTCAATACAAGTGCTTTTTGATAAAGGGCAAACTATTCCTGAGTTTAAACGAACGCTATTAGATGATAAGTCTACTATTGCTGTTTGTTCAGTTAATGTAATTTTTATTATACCTTGAACTATTACATTTTTCCAACTACCATAAGGATCAGAATATTTAACTCCAGAACAACTTCCGTCTGTTTCTATATCGCCTGCTAAAGTTACACCATGTGAACTAGTTTGATTTACTGATAGTTTGCTTATTACTAAATTATCATCGATCTTATAAGTTCCAGTAGAATGAATTTTCTTACATGTATCGTAAGATATTTCTCTTAAATATTCTCCATGACCATTTGAAACGACTGAATTATGTGAATGCATGCCACAATAATATATAGTACGTTTAATTTCCACTTTACATTGTATTACCTTGGTAGTAGTTATTCCACTAAATTGTATTAATTGAATATATGTTTCTTTAGATTGTAATTTGATCTCAGGGATGTCACAGTCACCTACTTCAAGTAACGAAATGGTTGTAATATTAAGTCGGTTTGAAGCACAATCGTACCCAATAATTGCTTGTACCGTTATTATAGGAGAGAAGATCCCCATTATCAATAACATAAAGGTTAGGATGATTGCCATGATGGTTTTTCGAAAATTCTTAAACAAAAAGAATAAAAAAAATATGTCAATGGTTATTAAATGATCCCTTTTTTTTATTAATGGTACAATCCTACTTCACGAGCCTCTTTGTAGCCTATAAATCCGTTTTGCAAATTAATTATCTCTGAATCTTGTTCGCTGATGACATAAAAGGGTGTTAATATATCATTTAATTTTAAGAAGATTACTCCTTCTGATTCAATGTACATGTTATTTATACTATGCCCATCTGATACTGACTTAAAATTATTATGGCTAAGTATTTTTTTGTTTACATAACTATGTTTAATATTGTGTTTAAATTCAAATAATACTTCTTTTTCAATTAAAGATGGTGATGTTACTGGCATTTCTAAAGGTAAATTACAAAACTTAGGAAGGTCATGAACACGTTCTGATCTTCTAACCATTTTGAGTTTACTGTTAATTTTGTTTCTTTCCGCTATCTGAAACAAAATAATTTATTAATACTTAATATGAGACAATCTAAGCCTATTAATGTGGACAATTTTTGGTTTTTTATTTATTCTAATTTTTATATTTCCTTTTGATAAAATTTCTAAGACTTCATGAGGTCCAGTATATTGATTTCCTAGTTTTTTAGGTTTGGGACCTTGTAGTAAGAATACACTATCTCCGATTTTAAAATTTTGGGGATTTATTTTTTGATCATAGTATGTTTTTGATTTTTCTTTTGATTTAATTAAATTTTTATGTGCTAATGCTTGAATTTCATGTAATTTCGTTACTAAATTGATTAAGTAATTATCGAAGGTTTCGAGTTTTTCTTCCTCTAGAAGGGGTAAACTGGATGGTAATCTTGCTAATCTTCCGAAGACAAGTTCATAAGGAGTGCATTTCGTTCCTTCATGAACACTAGTGTTGTAGGAGAACATTGCTAATTCTAACAAGTCATCCCATTGTGAATTTTTATTCACAAATTGTTTTAAATATTCTGCGAGAACGTGATGTGATCTTTCTAGTGAACCGTTTAACTGAGGATGGAAAGAAGTAGTTTTAAATTGTCTGATTCTAAAACGTCTAGCGAGTCGTTTCATAAGGTTACTTAAAAAATTTGTTCCTTGGTCTGTTAATACGCCTTTTGGAGATCCATAAATGCATATAAATCTTTTAACAAATGCATCTGCAATTGTGCTTGCTTGTTGATTTGGCAATGGTATTGCTACTGAGAATTTAGTTAGACAATCTTGAATTGTTAAAATACATTCATTTCCTGCATTAGTAGTTGTTAAAGGTCCAACAATGTCCATTGAGATTTTTTCAAAAGCCGTTCCTGGCGTATCAGTAATGATCATAGGATTTTTAGTTTTTACACGAACCAATTTTTTCAACTGACATTGTAAACAAACCTGTATGTATTTTTGAATATCGAGTTTCATATTTTTCCAAAAAAATTTCTGTCGAATTCTACTATACGTTTTTGTAACTCCTTTATGGCCACCTATGGTTGAGGAATGTGCTTCTTCGATTAGTATTTCTCTTTGTTCCTTAGTTGCATATTGAATATAACCTTTACAAATAATTATTTTCGTTTTAGAACCTTCAAAACTTTTCTTTAAGATTAGTTCGATATCGTTCCAATTCACATGATTAATGGTAGCTGTTTTCGCGATACTAACCGATTTCAATTGTAAATTTTCAGCTAAATTTCTAAACGATTGAATTGTTTTCTTAATATTATATGTTATTTGGGAAATATTTTCATTTGGTTCAGATGTAATTGTTACGCGATATGCAAAAAATTTCCCTTTTTACATTCTTTAGCTTCATTAATTACAAGATTTTTAAATTGGGGAAGATCATTTTTGCTACATAAACTTCGAGAACCATTGTCCATAGGGATGCAAGAAGTTGTTAAGAAATATGCATAATTGTCTTTTCGCATTCTTAATTGATCTTTACATTCTACCACATTATTGCTGTGAAACTGTTTTATTGAATTGTTTGTTTCATTTTCTTGTTGGTCATCTAAATTGATTTCGAGAGGGGGCTCTGGAGGAGGTCGTTGGTTGTCGTCAGTAGCTTCATTTTGAAGATCTGGAAAATCGGATTCTTCTGTATCATCTGAATCACTTTCGTAAATTTCTTCTTTCTGGTTTTCTTCCAATTTTTCAGTTCCTTCTATAATATCTTCATCTGAGGATTCTTGAAAATTGTCATCACTAAAATCAGCGTTTCTTTCGATGAAATGTTGGTCAATATTATTTTCATTATATACTGGGTCTGAATCTTCTTCCGGTTTTTCGTGCGAATAAATCTATTTTTTAGGTCTACCTCTCTTTTTCTTGGTTGTTGGGTATTGATCATTTTTTAGAGCATTTTGCGTGGCCTACCTCTTTGTTTTTTAGGAGTTTGGATTTCTTCTTCTTCATTATAGTTTATTTTTCGCAAATTTCTGCGATTTCTTAAATTTCGCAAATTGTTTTTGATTTGAGTAAGATTTTGAGAATTTTCTTGATTTTGCCTGGATTCTTGAACTAAGTTTTTCACATTTTTACTCATAGGATTTCGTAAACTTTTTGCACTTTTTGACATCAATGTTCCTTTTGATTCAGAATTTTTTACTCTTTTTTGTATATTTTTAGGATTAGCATTCAGAATTTCTTGATTTATTTTCTTTAACCTTCCTCTAGTAGTCACAGTGTTGAATTTTTTGTTTTCAAGTGGGAATTTTATTTTATTGAAATTTTCACAAAACTCTCTATCACAAATAACAAGTTTCATAAATAGGAAAATTTGTATAAAAAATTCACACAGATTTTTAATGCCTTTAATTTTTGTTGTATCAGTTATCAAATTTGTTATTTTCTTAATAAGATTCACTTCTTTGGCTGTAGATACGGTGTTCACATTTATTGTCTCGTTTGGTTCTTTTTCAATGTCTTCATAATTAATATCGACGCCTCCCGTTCATATAATTCTTATTAAAATGACAGTGCAAGATAATTCCTAAACAAAAATACGTGCAAAACCATGCCTACTGAAGGTAGCGAACAATATGATTCTTATTCAATTGTCAATGCAAAATAATTCTTATTCAGATTTCAGTGCAAGATAATTCTTATTCAAAATTTCGTGCAAAATAATTCCTATTCGAGATTCCCTGTAATATTCTATTCAATTACAGGTTACTTATCAACAATATAATTGTTGATCCACATTAGTTAAATAAAATGAAGGTTAAATTAATAGATATATTAAATAAATGAATCAAAATGTAAATAATAACTAAATTTTAATTTGCAATTATTTTTATTACATTTATTTTTATTAAAATTTAAATGTATTTAAGGTTAATTAGAGGAGGTAAAACCACTAAATTGCAAAACTATATGTAATCTAAATAGAAATATTTATTTGTGGCTTTTATTTTTAATAACAATTATTTATATATTGTTATAATGGTATTACAAAATGTATTATTTAAAAAAATTAACAGACTACAAATTTTAAAAACTCATTTAAAGAAAAGTAACAAATGTACAATTTTTATTTTAAATTTTATTTTATACTTGATTTAAAAATAATCAGTAATTTTGATTAATAATACATAATTAATTAATTAATAATTAATTAATTTTTAATTAATAATACATACATATACATACATACATGCAATAGTCGAGGTATCTGTCCACATAATACATTCTGTCCGAACCTGAAGTTGAATTTTAATTGCGTTTGATCTTGTTGAATTTTGATTGGATAAAAATATTAATTTTTATGTTTTTACCAATAAAAATAAAATTGAATAAAGCTAAAATTGTTTAAAATTTTTATAGAATTGAAATTAATTGACTACAATATTAAAATAAAATAAAACTTGAATATTTTAATACTTGGGTAAATTGGAATTTATTTAATTTTATTAAGTTTCGATGGATTGAATTTGAGTTTAATTAGACTCAAAATCAATTAGATAAATTGAAAAATTTTAATTAAACGTTTAAATTTGAAATATCTACTTCTGAATGGATGGAGTTTTTTGCTAATTAATAATAATGATAATTTTAAATACACTAAAAAAAGCATTCAGTTAAAATAACCGAAATTCCGGTTAATTCCAGATGCCCATAATTTTGGTTAAAGTAACCAAAAAGTCATTTTAAATAGGGTGTATCCAAAATTCTAGTTATTTTATTAAACTTTAAAATATTTATTTACTTTATTTTCATTTTTTTATTGTAATAATAATTTGAATTAAAACAATAGCAACTTTCATTTACCTTTATTTATGCATTTTAAACATCTTAAACAAATTTGAAATTATAAAAACAATAACAGTGGTAATTATTACACAAAAATAGTAAAATGAGCTTTGCAAAATAATATTAATTCCCCTAAATCTTTTTTAATCTTCATCTTCGTCATTCGTGTTTACTTTCTGTTGAAACGAGTCATAATACTCATGATATTGTGAAGGAATAATGTTTGTTCGGCATAAAGTTTTTAAGTCTTTCAATTTGGCGGAAGGAAGTCCCTGACGACTTGAATAAGCGCTTTTAAGAATATGCTTTTTAACATTTACGTTGTTTTTTTCAACTCTTGTAACGTGCGTTTCAAAATCCATTTCAAATGAAGTTCGGTATTCTAATTGGTTACACATCTTACTTGAGACTGCCACTTGCTTAACTTTTGAAATTGGCAACGGAATTTTTTGCTTCTTCTTCTGTTGCATAGCAGTTATTGACCAGTTCATTAGTGATGACAAATTTTTGAAGTCAAATATCATGTCATAAGTAATATTTACGACTTGATATATCGGTTTTGACAATTTCGCTCCACTAATTATGGTGCCCCACTCATTCAAAGTCTAAATCTTACGGATTTTTGCGTGTCTCTCAATAGCTGCATGTACAGAATCGCCCTCATTTTGTGTATGTCCAGTTTCTAAGAATGAATGTTTAATATTTATATTAAACTTAGCAGAGGCATAGACGTACATAGAGAACACGTTTTTGTTTCGATTCTGTCCTGCGCAGTTATCCGACCAGAGGAGAAAATCTGTAATTCCTTCAGATGCCTTTTTTTGAATATATTTGAACAAGCAACTCGCGACTTCGTTAGATCCTTTTTTAGCTTCATTTTCGCTCCAAATATAGCAAAAAGCTTCATGACGTCCAATATCATAGATTGTAAAATTATAAACCGAAAGCTTACGTTTTAAATACAATACACCAGCAGTTGCCATCGGCGTGGTTAAAATCTTTTGGAAATCAAAAACAATCATGCTAACATTTTTATTTTCTTTAGCCTTCATTTTATCCAGTTCCTTTATTTTCCTAGCCGTCTCTTTATTTTCGATATGAACTTTGTATTTATTAGCTAAATATTCTTTTTCATTATCTGGTGCATTTTTAAATCCTTCGCAAATGTTACAAAGATCTTTTTTCGGTTTAAAAAATCCAATGTTAAATTTCGTATTAAAAATGTCGTAATAGTAATGTTTCGTGGCCATTGGTTTTTTCTTCTCCGTCATCCAAGTAACGTACATCTCAAACATTTTGCTCAAAGTTAAACTTTCCTCCAAGTATTCGCGGTTCGAATCTTTTCTTACATAATGAGATTCAATTCTCGGAAACATATTTATATGCTCCATTACACTCGCAGTTATATCTTCATTAACTGCCCTTGGTCTTGATTTTGCTGTACCCCTTTTATCAATTAAGACTGGATCATTATTTTGGATTTTTTTCAAGGCCGTTTTCACAGTTTGCTTGCTTATGTTTAGAGTGTTTAAAAACATTGTCTCACAGACATTAATTTTTTTATCCCGGTCGTTAATCGTAAAAGTTTTGCGGTGCATTCTGCTATTTTCACTTAATTTTTCCTGTTTACAAGTTTCGGAGACATATCTAGAAATAAAATCATATTTTCTTGAATGGTCCGAAATACTCCAATAATCTTGAAAGAAAACACTCCTTGCTGCCTCAGAAATCCTATTCTCACATTTAAACTTGCAACCTGGACCACAAGTTCTCTGCATAGAGCGAGCTGCAACAATTTTATTTGAGGATAGTGATGAATATTCTTGTCCCGTGTTTACTGCGTTTTTTCTAACATTTCTTTTCCATTTGTCAAAGTTACACAATCTTTTTCTCGTTAATAAATTATCTGTTTCTTCGCTTTTTATTTTCTCTTTATTATCCATAGGTATTGATTCTCTTAAATCTCTTCTATTATCAAAATCAATAATATTTTCCTGGTTTTCAGACTCCTGAGATAATTCTATTTCTTCATCTGATGAAAGAAAAACTTCGTCACGTACGACAGATAGGTCGTTCGAAAAATCTATATTATTTTCCCTATTAGAATCAACGCATTTTTCAGAAATTATAATAGGGATATCATTTAAAAGGTCATTGTCATTGTTCGAACATAATAATTCGAATTCACCATTGTTCAAAAATGATTGATTCATATTTTTCGAAAGTACGCCTTCATTATCTTTTGTACACAGGTTTTCAGGTGAGAGATTAGTACTGGTTACAGCGCATCCTGTTTCTGAATTAGTATCAAAGTTCGTCTCTCCGGATAAATCTAAATCGATAAATAATTACGTATGATTATTCTTTTTGTTGAAAAATAATTTCCAGAAAAATTTAATTTAGAGTAAAATTATGTAAAAGTTCTAGAATTTAATTTACAGAATTTCATCGGATATAATTATCATTTTTCTAATCCATTTTTATTTTCCGAATTTGTTTTCAATTAAAAGAAATAAAAAAATAAAAAAAATAAAGAAAAATAAATAAAGAAATCTAAATTTTTACTAAACAGAATTTGTAGGTTATTAGATTTTTGTTTTGAAAAATAACAATTTTATTTATTTAAATTCAATTAAAAACAATAAATTAAAATTATTTATCAACGTCTTGCTAAATAATTGAATCGACTTAAACAAAGAAAATCCTTATAATTTATTGAAAAACATTTTTTAGTAAAGTTACATGTCGTCCAAGATTCTATAAAAACCAATATTTTGAAAGTCAAATTAATTTTTATTTCTAAACATGAATAGACTGTCTGTCTTCTTTAAATTAATTTGATCATCAAGTTGTGTTTTTGTGACGCAATTTTCTACATCATAGTAATTGTTAGCATTAGAAATTATTAGCAAAATAGTGAATGAATATTTCTTTAGAATAATAATAATAAATTTAGGTTATCAAAATACTGACAAATTTTTAATTACTAATTTTTTTTATATCACAAACTCTTATTTTAAATAATTACCGTTTGAAGTGGATGCTCCAAAGTCCATTTTAAATCAGAATCAGAAATCTGCATTAGAAATTGTAATAGTTAAGTTATACTCTATTTAATTATTTTTAATAATTAACAGTCATTTTTATTATATTCAATTTTATAAATTAAATTTATTTAAATGAAAAAATAGATTATAATATGAATTATATAATAGTAATTTTATTATATTAATAATAATATTATTATACTTGATTTAAACCTTATCTTAAAAAAATACAGAATATTTTAGTAAAATTTCACTTTAAATTTTATTTTAAATACTTACCACTTAAATTAAAATGATGAAAGATCCATAATAAACATTATCCACAATAAATCTTATTAATGAATTTGTATTTTTAAACTGATCTACTTTGAAAGAGAAAATGCAAAAAATTACGAATTATTATTTTTTGATCTGTTTTGATCTGTCATTTGAGAAATACTTTATCTTTCATTTGTTATTTAATTAATAACAAATAAAATTTTTAAGTAATCTTTTAAATTATTTTGAAAAGTATTCACCCGTTTTTTCTTTAAATATTAATCTAACATACTTAAATTAATTTTATTATTAGAACTAATTTTTTGGAGGATGTTTGCATTTTTTTCCATTCTCATATCAGTATGAGAGTGCATTTTTAGTAATAATATTCCAAAAGTTTATTTCCTTTCCTTTTTTTGTTAAACAGTTAGAGAATCAAAAACATCCAGCAAATTTTTTTCATGTTGTCAAAACAACAAAAAAAACATTTAAATATTAGTTATATAAAAAATAAATAATTGCAAATTAAAATTAAGTTATTATTTACATTTTGATTCATTTATTTAATATATCTATTAATTTAACCTTCATTTTATTTAACTAATGTGGATCAACAATTATATTGTTGATAAGTAACCTGTAATTGAAAAGAATATTACAGGGAATCTCGAATAGGAATTATTTTGCACGAAATTTTGAATAGGAATTATCTTGCACTGAAATCTGAATAAGAATTATTTTGCATTGACAATTGAATAAGAATCATATTGTTCGCTACCTTCAGTAGGCATGGTTTTGCACGTATTTTTGTTTAGGAATTATCTTGCACTGTCATTTTAATAAGAATTATATGAACGGGAGGCGTCGATATCTTCATCACAAGTTAAATCGTCATAATTATCACTGTTTACACCATTATAGTTACCTTTGTGATCATTATCATCATCATCGCCATTTTCATCTTCGTAGTCATCTTCGTCATCATCATCATTATCTTCTTTTTCTTCTTCTTCTTCATCTTCATCTTCTTCATTTTCTTCATTAGTACTAATTTCTTCTTTTTCTTCTTCATATCTTGGAATTATTCTTTGGAAATGATTTACTGGATTACGAGATAATGCATCTGCATTAACATTCATTTTACCTGCTTTGTATATCATTTCAAAATCATATTCTGATAGTTTAAGTTTCCATCTTGTTACTCTAGAGCAAGGATCACTTGAGTTTTGAAACCATAGTAGTGGTTTGTGATCGGTAACAATTGTAAATTTTCTTCCATATAAAAAATGTCTAAAATGTAAAACACAGTAGACAATTGCAAGGGCTTCTTTATTATAAGTGTCGTATTTCACTTCGTGTTCATTTAAAGATCTTGATGCATAAGCGATGGGTTTATCTTTTCCTATTTCTCCTTGAGATAAAATTCCGCCTAAAGCATAACCCGATGCGTCCGTTGTTAAAATAAAAGGTTTGTCAAAATCTGGTCTCTGCAATAAAGGTTCTTGACATAATTATTCCTTTAATAATTCGAAAGCTTCTTGTTGTTTTTCGCCCCATTTAAAGGTCACATCCTTTTTTAATAATTGGTTTAAAGGGACCGATTTCTTGGAAAAATTTTCTATAAAACGGCGGTAGTAACCTGCTAAACCCAAGAATTGCTTAATGTTTTTAACATTTTTGGGTGTTGGAAAATTTTGAACCGCACTAATTTTCTTTGGATCTGGTTTGACTCCGTCTTTATCGATTATGTGTCCTAAGTAAACTACTTCTGGCCTAAGAAATTCGCACTTATCTGGTTGTAATTTCAGATTTGCTGATTCTAATCGATTCATAAAATTATCAAATTTTTCTTGATGTTCTTCTAAAGAATTTGCAAAAATAACCACATCGTCTAGATAAACAAATAATTCAGTTCCAATAAGTCCGGATAAACATGAATTCATTAATCTTTGAAAGCAACTCGGCGCGTTTTTCAATCCGAATGGCATTCGGTCAAATTCGTAATGACCGTAAGGTGTTGAAAATGCAGTTTTATGAGAATCTTTTGGATTCATTTTTATTTGATGGAATCCGGATGCCAAATCGAAGACAGAGAAATATTGTGCATTTCCCAGGGTTTCTAATACTTCATTTATATTTGGCAAAGGGAAAAAATCTGAAATGGTTTTTTCATTTAATTTGCGAAAATCAAGCACCATTCTCCATTTTTTATTTCCTTGAGAATCATTTTTCTTTGGTACAATCCAAACTGGAGTATTATAAGGGGATTGAGATGGTTTAATAATGTTATTTTTTAAAAGTTCGTCTGTTTGTCTTAAAAGTTCTTCTTTATGTATTGGAGGAAATCGGTATTGACGCGTAAATACAGGTTCTTCGTTCTTAGTAGGGATATTATGTTCAAGGACATTAGTGGCTGTAAGATACTCTCCAGGTAAATGAAATCTTTCTGCATATCTCCCTATTAATCCTTCTACATGTTGGAGTTCTTCAGGATTTAAATGATCTAATCTGAGTGAATCTAAAATTTGCTCTATTCTTTCATTTTCTGTTATGTTGTAAAACCCAAATAATTTATTATGTGATGATTCTAAATTGGCAAAACTATCTAGTAAACTTTCTTCCGTTAAATGTTCGAATTTTAATCTTTCATTTTTTATTTGGGATGTTTCGGCAGATTTTTTAAAAATTTCTTCATATTCCTCTAACCTTACTTTCGGAATATCTAAGGTCACAAAGTCTGAAAGAGTATTGGCCACCTTTACGTAAGCTTTACCATCGTTGTTTGTTACTAAAGCGTTTCCTATGAATACACCTGGTTTTAAGTGCAATAGAGGCACATATCCTTCTTTTACTTCTTTATTTTCGACAAGTAAAAATATATCAGATATTGATCTTGGTGGTAAAATTATGGTGTTCCTAGATGCAAAAGGAAAGATTCTTCCTTCAACTTCAAGACATTTTTCAGCGTAATTAATTTTTACATTATTATCTGTAAAGAATTCTGACCCTAATACACCATCCTCTTCGACTGGTACTTCATTTGGTATAATATTGAATACAGTTAAATATCCAAAAATTTCCAATTTTATTTGACCTAAGGTAAAAACTGGATGTTCATTTATACCGGTTAGTTGTAATTTCTTATTTTTTTTTAATATCATTTTTGAATCAAGCATTTTTTCTTTTAAAAGATTTAATCCAGCTCCCGTGTCAAGCATCATATGTAATGGAATTGAAGAATTTTTTATTCTAATAAAAATGGAGGGTATCGTGTTTCCTTTACTACAATTGAATTGAATTGTTTCTAAATTTGGGAGGGTTTCTTTGTTTGACACGATTACTCGCTTGTCACCTGTTCCACCGTGCCTATCCTGGGAGGGCTGCGCTCGTTTCCCTGTTCTGTGGGAGTAGCTGGTCGAGAAAATTGCTTTTCTTTAACTTGATTATTATATGCTTTACGCCTACAATCATTTATAACATGTCCAGGTTTCTTACAATAGTTACATGTAAGATTTATTCTGTCTCTAAAATTTTCATTACGTTCGTTAGGGGAATAATTTTTTCTATCCTGATTTTGAAATTGTTGGTTACGATTTTGAGGATTTTGGAAACTACTTTGATACTGAGGTGTTGTAAAGTAATTCTGCTGAAAATTTGGTCTATTTTGGAAATTATTTCTGTTTTGATACTCTTGAAAATTATCTTTAGGTTGGAAATTTGGGTTTTGAAATCGTTTGAAATGATTTTGAGATGGTTGAAAATACCTCGAAAATTGTGTGGGATTCGGCTGTTTAAATACAGCTGGAGCTTCCCGTCTAGATAAACCATTGCCTTGAAAATTATTCCCATATCTTTGCTGAGGTGGGAATTGATTATTTGTACCTGACCTACGACATGTTCGTGCGCTATGTCCTTCTAGATTACAAATTTGACAAATAATAGTTTGATTTCTAGCAAATGTAACTCGTCCTGATTTTGAGGGTTCCACAGCTTGTTTATAAGATATAAGTTTTCGTAATTCTGCCGTGGCTTTTAATTTTCGTTCAATTTCTATAGCATGATTTGTTATCTCTCGAAATTGTTTGCTATCAGGTACCCGAATTTCTATATCTGGGTTTAATCCTCGACGAAAACATGAAATAGCATCTCTTTCAACGTTATTTTTAAAAACTTCATCTACATTACCTTTGTTATTTAATCTGTGAAAATCATAAATTTGATCGACTAGTTCTTTAACTCTGTTCGCGTAAGAAATCACTGATTCATTTTCCCACATATAAATGCTACCTAGTTCGCCTTGTAATTGGTACACTGTTTTGTTGGGTAAATATATATTTTTAAGTTGATTGATTAATTCTGCTAAATTTCGAAAACTACTTCCGTAAATTCCCTTTCTCGCTTCTCCTACCAATTTTCCGCGTATCATTTTTACTAAATTTTCCTCTACTACAGGATTGTCAGGAAGCATTTGTTTTGCTTCTTCACATCCTTCGATAAATAATGCTAGTGGTATTGATTTCCCATCAAAATTTGGAATTAGTTCTAAAGCATCGCGAAGCAACACTTGTTGATTATTAGGTATTGCCATTATTGGTTCAGAAAATGTATCATTAAAAGGTGAAATTTCAGGATTTGATTTTTTTGGAGTAGAAGTACTTATAAATTTTTCTGAAAATTCGTTTAGATTCTGATTTTTAAGGTCATTATTTTTAAAAGTTTCTAAATTTCCTATTGTACAATCTATTTTTGAATTTATTATTTGAACTGTAGTATCATTTAAACTTGTTGTCTCTGTTTTACTTGTGGTAAGATCAAATGATTTTCTATTTGGGGGAGGGCTATGCTAAACTTTTGCGCTATTCACAAATTGGAAAATTTGTTTTGCAATACAATCGTTTGTTAATCTACGGCTTCTGAGAACTCTATCACTTTCAGGAATATTTTTATCGCATGACATTTAGATATATTTATGTAAATTTTGTTTTAAATGTGTATTTCTAATTAACTTTTGTTTTTGGCTTTATCATTATTCGTGGTTCAATTTTAATTATTACCTGTCAATTTCTTCGTATATTTAAAAAAAATTGTTTATTTTATCTTTATAAGCATCTGTTTTCTTTTTGGTTTCCCGGCCGATGCACCAAAAATTATAATTGTGAGTACTGTTACGTCTCAGAAAGAGACGAGTACTGGTATGCCTGATTTATTTACAAAGCGGAAGGCTTTGAACTAAGGGAACAGGCTTAGAAAACAAACGCTTAATATAAAGATAATTTGTCCTTTATTTATCACACAATACACAGGTTGTCGAAGAAATTGGCAGGTGAGTAGTTTTCCCAGAACCTTGGTATAACTCCACTGAAAGCAGAATTATACCTTAGTATACTGAATGTTAAAAATCCTTAAAATAAGAGAATAATTTGGTTTACTTACCAACTTAAATTCCTTGAATGAATTTAAATTCTTGTAGTAAATTCTTAATTTAGTTCCAATCCGAATAATTGAGAATAGGTTGGTAATTTGTAGATTGGCAATTAGTTGGCAATTGACTGGAAGATTTAAGGCACTTCTTGGTAGTTGGTCCCAATTAATAGACTTGGTAAGACTTCCTTGGTATAAGATTAGTGGAAGATAGGCACAAGGTTGGCACGTTGTTTTACAAGAATTTTACAAGGATTTGTAATAGAGTTAATACCGAAGATTTAGACTTTACTTTTTTAACAATCATAAAGTTCGAGGTACAATATGATACGGAAGAATCACAGGGAATCTAACTACTGAGGGTGAACCTTAGATTAATAACTTTTCGATGGAAATTGACTACAGGTCTGTCTTCAAAAAATGCGGGTCTTTTATACTTGCGTTTTTACAAATTTTGAGGTGGGAAGGCAGGCCTAAGGTAATCGATACAGGCAGGTCCTTAGTGAATCGATAACATAATAAAGATATACTTTTCGTTGTTTCTTAGGCAGCTTCTTATTAATCGATACCTGTGACATGTGTGACATATCTTTTTCTTTTAATTTTAGACATTTTCTCAATTTATAATTTTATAGTATTTTTATTGTTTGTAACAAGTTGCGGATACGTGACATATGACAGTTAATATGAATCCAGGTTTTACATATCAATACAAAAAAATTGCTGGCTCTATATAGAAAACGTAGGAGCGCGGCAGGTTGTCTGCTAAAAGGGATAACACCGTGATAGTGATGTATATAAGCTGCAAAAAAATATGATTCGTATTTCTTTTAAAAGCATAGAAAACCTAAGAAAAATAAAGGAAATTTTTTATAAATAAGTTATTATTTATCATAAATTTTGTAAAAATAATTGAAATAACAAAATCATTCTTTTATTATTAATTGTGAAGAAAATTTTATATTTTTTGTAATATTACTAATATTAAAAATCAAAAAATAATCTTCCTAACTTATCTACTATAAAGTTGAAAGTATACAACAGATGACGCCAGCTATGCAAAGGCCTTATTTCAATGAAAATAGATGGGATAATGCACAAAATTTTTTTTCCTTGCCTAAAATTAATTCAATCGTGATACGTCGTTTACAAATGTAAAGCATGAGTTAGAAGAGGACAGAGATAACATTTATGTCCATATGATGATTGCACACCGTGCACAATATGCAATATTCCAGCCCGTAGACCTACGTATACTGGCAAGCAACACAACCTTTAAGGCCTTTCTCCAATAGGTTCTCAAAACTCTGCGTTGCGTCAGTTACTATGGCAACATATGCTAAAATCAACGCAACGCATTCATTCGCAGACAAACGCAGAGGAGACCATAGACATATAAGAATAGACTGCGCAAGTTTCATGATTCCCATGAGAGGAGAAAGCTACTGGTATAAAAAGAGACGGATAGAGCGTAAGAACACTCTTTTTTCTCCGTCACTCCAAAGTTGCGCCTGCGCATTCATCTTTTTATAAATTATATACACGTGGTTTTATATAATTTTAAAATATCTAATAAATAAAATAATTTGTTATTTCAATTAATTTATTAACATATGATTTAAGATGTTTACTTTATTTTAATAGAAAATATATGAAATAGAAATTAAATAAATAATAACTAATGGAAATATTACGCATTTTTAAAAATAAATTTCAAAAAAGAATGATTGTGGTAAATGATAAACATAAAAAGTTGTGAAAAATATTTATTTCGCAAAATCAGCTTTTTAAAGGAACTGAACGAATAAATTTGAATTTGAAAGAATAAATTATTAAAAGCAGCTGATTGTAATACAAATTAAATTTAACATAATAGGTAGAACGTAGTAAAATTTTCTCATAAACTAATTATAACCTTGCAGTTTTAATTGAAATAAACTTTTTATAAATTATAAGAGTAACAAATTGGAAACATTTATTTAATTTTTCGTTAACTAATAAAATAAATAATTTCTATGAATTAAATGCAATCTAGATTTTTTATTGTCTAGAAAAATCATTTTAAACTACGTATATCACAAAAATTGACTAGTTATGATTTTCTTTCCCTTGAAAATAGTTACTTTGTTATTTTGCATACGTATTCTTTCATTTTTATTTTGTGCCATGGTTCCTTCGTGTTTCAGGCGTATGTTAACGTATGTTTGAATAATTAACAAAAGCAACTGATAACGATTGTCCATGAGCGATTCTTGTTCTAAGAAATGTTTACCGTCATCAAGGATTGAACTAGGTAGAATTTTAAACGTTTCCGTTATTATAATAAAGTTAATATTTTTGATAAATAATTTTGGTTGATGACGTATTGTTTTTTCAACGCATTTACAAATAAAATTTACGTCATCAGAGGCAAACGTAAGCCCACCACGATTTTTTAACTCTGTTAGTTTTGACTTGAAGTTACTATTCTTCCCATCTAATAAATTGATACACACTACACAATGAATTTTCGATCTAACAATTTTTGCAACAAGACCCGCAATATGTTTAACAATTTCTTCCTGATACTCAGAAGATAAACTTATGTTATTAAAACTGTAATTGTGTTCAAAGATTTGGTAGTTATTCGTGGAAAAAAACTCGTGAACATTTATGTATGATTTTTTTTCATATTTACAGTTTGCTGTGTCTTCAAATCTTTATCGTTAACTTGGAAATTGTCAGAAATTACATAGACATATGTGACGTGCCGCGACAAAAGGGACCTTAGCTGCTTAGAATTTTAGGTTATGTTTAGAGTACTTTTAACTTCATTAAAAATTTATTATTGATTATTTAACATCAAAAGCATATTTTTCTAAAAATATTGCACATAATAGTGTATTAAATATTAATAGTTTGTAAAGAAAATTGGTCATTTTTATTTATTTATACTTCTAATTTTAGTTCTGTCAAAAACAGCTAAGGTCCTTTTTGTCGCGGCACTTCACATATAAGAATAGACTGCGCGAGAGGGCCGAAATGGAGTTTGTGACATAAAAAGAGACAGATATAGCATAAGAACCGTCTATCCGTCTCTGTCTTGTTTAACGCATGCGTGTTACTGAAGAGCTGTTGCTGTTATTGTTTTCAAACAAATTTACTTTTTTTAAAATGAGCGAGTTTTAAGAAAATAACAAGAAAATGACAAAAAAATGCATAGTTTGCCATAAAAGATACAGCTTTAATTGTCCTCGAACTTTTCACAGGTAAAAATGTAAATCTTGTTATTTATATGAGATATTTACATTACTAACCTCAAAAATAAATATTGCGTTGAATTAAACAGTTTTCCAAAAGATGAAAATAAGAGAAGAAAGTGGAAGGAAGCATTAAATTTGGATAATATTCCCAGTACTACAAATTCCACTGTTTGCAGTGATCATTTTAGCAACGATTCTTTTTCATGGTTGAATAATGAAACAATTCGAAGAAACTGGCGTGGAGATGCAGTACCTTGTAGGGAAAACTTTCACGAAGAAAGAGAATCAAATTTCCAAAATAACGATTTAAATGAAAATTATGAGGAGACTCTGATAAACCAACAGGAAAACTCGGAGAATGGAAACAAAAATTCTGCTAATGATGAACAGAATGTCATTCCTTATTTAGTAAAAATTAAAACATTCTTAATGTTGATGATTTCTCTCCTATTCATATTTTCAAAGATTAATAATTATGAGAAAAATATAGATACGTTAAAATCGATTGCTCAAACGAATAATAACACAAACTTAAGAAAAAGGTATTTACACAACATTTTCAATGCAAATTAACATTTCTTAATGTTCAAAATTTATCTTTTATAGAATGTTTTAAATTATAGGAAACATGCACCTGACGAAGACGGACAATCAATGAAAAAAATACGGTTCATAGATGATTTTAAAACAGAATACATTTCTCGAGATGATTTTGTATCTGACGAGGCTAGGACTAAATTTTTAAAATTTAATGCATACAAACATCAAAAATTGCATTGTGCTTGGGACAAATATTGTAAAGCTAATAAAAATGTTCTAATTTAAAAGAAATAGTTGAAACTTTAAGAGAGAAAGAAGAGTTCAATGCTGCTGAGTATTTAAAGGTATTAAAGAAAAAATTGTAAATAAGTTTTTCATTCTACTTCGAATATATAAATAATCGATTTTTTACTTGATCAATTAATTAGTGCGTATAAATATTAAATACGTTAGTATACATTAACATATTTCACAAATCATATTGTATATAAGTTTAAGAAATTGTACATTACTGCATATTGACTTAATAAAATAAAAGAAATTTTGATTTTTTTACCAACTAATAAAACTGTGTACTGAATTAACCAATTTTTTAAAAGGATTTACCACTTCACCTAAAGGAAGTTTTGGCAAGATTAAAAGATCGAAAACCTACTGCACCTTTTCCAGAAAGTCTTAAAAATTTCGCAAGGACCCTGCATTTCCATTCCCCTGCTGCGTACGAATTTATTAGGAGTAGTTTTCTTAATTGTTTGCCATGTACACAGACACTAAACAAGTGGTATTGTACAAAGCAATTTAAACCGGGAATATCAGAAGAAATTATTAATAAAATTTCAAATATTGTTGAACAAGAAAGAGAGAAGGGCAAAAAGCTTGTATTCAACATAACATTTGATGAAATGCATATCATACAACATAAAGAATGGGATAAAAATACATGTTCGTGGAAGGGCCTTGTCGATTCTGGTGGACAACTGAATGAATTAAATGAAGACGGTGAAGAGAAAGTGTCCAGTAGATCATTAGTATTCATGCTTGTTAATATAAATGGCGGTTTTAAAGCTCCAGTAGCACATTATCTAATTAATTGCTTAAACGGAATTGAAAAATCTATTTTGCTTAAAGATCTCTTATTGATATTACATCAAAAAGGTATTGAAGTTGTTAGTGTTACATTTGACGGAGATAAATGTCACCGAACAGCCTGTGAAGAATTAGGAGCAAATCTAAATTATAAAGACAAAAAAAACTTCAAACCGTACTTCAAGCATCCAGATACTTCACAATTTGATTATATTTTTTATGATCCATGCCATTGTCTTAAATTGGTTCGAAACTATTTTGGATTAAAAGGACCATTATTTTTTAAAAAAAACTGATATCATTGATTGGAAATTCATTGAGAAATTAAATGTCAAACAAGAAAAAGAAAAATTACATTGTGCTTACAAAATACGGAATAGACATGTTCATTTTGAAAAAGAAAAAATGAAAGTGTTTTTAGCAGCTCAAGTGTTAAGTAAGAGCGTTTCATCAGCATTAAATTTTTTAGAATTCAATTTAGAAGATTCGGATTTTAAAGAATCTTCGGCCACGGCAAAATTTTGTGCGATATTCAATGACATTTTCGACTTACTTAATGTTAAAAGTAAGTTTTCTAATACTCCCGGTAGAGAGAGTATAAATAAATCTTGTTTAAAAGAATTTTAAAAAAGTCGAAGAATACATTGAGTACATCGAAGCTTTAGAGGTTAATGTACAAAGAAAAATAAGAAGAAGCAATGAAAACTGTGATACTAATAATGTAAGGAGAAAAATCAGTATTACAAGTCACTCCGTAGTTGAAACAAGCTCTACAAATACTGGTTTTGTAGGGTTTATAATTTGTTTGCAAAACTTATACAGTTTAACCAAAGAATTGATCGAAAAGGAAATTATCGAATACATGTTAAGTTATAAACTTTCCCAAGACCATGTGCAAATGTTTTTTTCCACTATCAGAAGAATGAACGGATTTAATAATAACCCTACGACCACCCAATATTTATCTGCATATAAAAAAATTTTGTCGAATAATTCCAATATAATGATTTCATCAAATGCAAATTGCTCCCCTTCGGATGAAACTTTGCTAATTTCTGACAATTTCCAAGTTAACGATAAAGATTTGAAGACACAGCAAACTGTAAATATGAAAAAAAATCATACATAAATGTTCACGAGTTTTTTTCCACGAATAACTACCAAATTTTTGAACACAATTACAGTTTTAATAACATAAGTTTATCTTCTGAGTATCAGGAAGAAATTGTTAAACATATTGCGGGTCTTGTTGCAAAAATTGTTAGATCGAAAATTCATTGTGTAGTGTGTATCAATTTATTAGATGGGAAGAATAGTAACTTCAAGTCAAAACTAACAGAGTTAAAAAATCGTGGTGGGCTTACGTTTGCCTCTGATGACGTAAATTTTATTTGTAAATAACATACATAGGCCTGAAACACGAAGGAACTATGGCACAAAATAAAAATGAAAGAATACGTATGCAAAACAACAAAGTAACTATTTTCAAGGGACAGAAAATCATAACTAGTCAATTTTGGTGATATACGTAGTTTAAAATGATTTTTCTAGACAATAAAAAATCTAGATTGCATTTGATTCATAGAAATTATTATTATTTTTTTTTTTTTGCTTAGGGACTTTTGGGAAATCTGCCTACCAGCCCGACCCACTAAAACCCGTAACCCTTCTTTTGGAGCCCTTTACCCTCCCTCGGAACTGTCGTAAGACTTTAGCCTTCGAGGGAGGCGCTCCAACTCTATCGCTACTGCGACTTTTTCATTCTCTGCGGTTATTCTGCGTCAATAGTTAACATTAAAAACTATTCTAATGTCAAAGAATAAAGGAACAAATGTTAAACAAGTTGTAAATCCAGATGTTCATTACATGAACATTTTGCTTCCTCTATACGATCAGCAAAAAAATTTGCTTCCTCGTGGAGGAAGCACTAACTTATTGTCACGTATTGACATATTTTCCATGTTGTTGTCTTCAAATCTAATTAAAAATTAATTTTAAAAATTTGTTATATTTACTATAATTATAATTAAGTATATTAAGTATATTTAATTTTTAAGTAATTTCTAATACGATCTAATATTTATAAAATCAAAAAAATATTTATAAAATTGGTTTTAATCCTAAATGAACAAAATAAAATTTTTAATAAAAAAATGAATTTTTCATCTTTAATTGTAATTAATTCTATAATTTTCAATAGAATATATATTTTACATACATCAATCGATTCGTCTTGATGCAAGGAATAAGATTTTAGATTTATTTTTCAATAAATAATAACATTTTATTGTACAGCAACATGATTCTTAAGAAAAAATGAATTTTTATTAAAAATGCAAATTTTGTGTCTGTAATTGGTTTTAATTTTATAAATTTAAATACAATATATACTTTATATATACCAATCGATCCGTCTTGATGCAAAGAATAAAATTTTAGAAATAAGTGAGTAAGATTTTCTTATATAGCAACATAATTTTGCGGAAAGAACTCATTTTTTGAGAAAAATGCGAATTTTTCAGCTTTAATTGTGATTAACTCTATAAATTCTCATATAATTTATTCTTTTTATATACCAATCGATTCGTCTTGATGCAAAGAATAAGATTTGATTATATATTAACTTCAATAACCAACTTAAAAAAAATTTTTTGAATAAAAATTTTTTTTAGAAAAAAGTCAAAAAAAAATTTTTTTTCTGAGAATTTTTTAAAGTCTATCAATCCAGTTCGAGATATTTTTATGATAAATATACCTAGTAAATTTTAGCCAAATTCGTTAAAACCTCTTCGAGTTATCGTGTTCACAAAAATCGGGATCCACACACACACACATACATACATCCGGACAATTGTTCAGGGTCTCATATAACATAGTCCCATATAGAAGAAAATTTGTCAAAAGGATTTTTAAAAATTTTGTAAATTAAACGACTACAAAGCTTCCTCACGAGGAAGCAAAAGTAGTAAAAAGATTAAAAGGTTAAAAGATAAAATTGTAAACGGACATAAAAACAAAAATTAATCTATTAAACACAATTATAAAAAACATAAATATAAAGGTCAGTCATAGAAATTATTTATTTTATTAGTTAACGAAAAATTAAATAAATGTTTCCAATTTGTTACTTTTATAATTTATTTCAATTAAAACTGCAAGATTATAATTAGTTTATAAGAAAATTTTACTACGTTCTACCTATTATGTTAAATTTAATTTGTATTACAATCAGCTGCTTTTAATAATTTATTCTTTCAAATTCAAATTTATTCGTTCAGTTCCTTTAAAAAGCTGATTTTGCGAAATAAATATTTTTCACAACTTTTTATGTTTATCATTTACCACAATTATTCTTTTTTGAAATTTATTTTTAAAAATGCGTAATATTTCCATTAATTATTATTTATTTAATTTCTATTTCATATATTTTCTATTAAAATAAAGTAAACATCTTAAATCATATGTTAATAAATTAATTGAAATAACAAATTTTTTTATTTATTTTTTATTTTTTATATACAAAATGTACAGTATGCATCCATTATTTTTAGCTTCTTGTTGCTTACATATTATATGTATAAGTTTAGACGATGTATTGGAAATCGAAGACATATCTATTTTGCGATGCTAGCAAAAAAGCGTACGCGTCAGTTATATTTGCTTGTATAGAAACAAATTCCGGAGTTAATGTTACTTTTTTGACAGCAAAGGCTAGAGTCGCTCCATACCATTCCAAGACTCGAGTTGTTGGCTGCGAATATGGGATCGCGTTTAGCAGTTGCGACCTTGGAATGTATGAGAATTCCTAAAGAAAATATGTTTTTTTGGAGCGATTCTAGTACTGTTATATTTTGGATTCAGAAGAGTTATCCGTGGAGTCCGTTTGTTATGAATCGGATAGAAGAGACAAAAAGGACCAAAATGGCTGTATAAATCTGAGAAAGACTGGCCTGATTCGAATGTCAATTATTGTAAAGAGGAAATAAGTAATGAATTAAAAAAATCGGCAGGTCTATTGTCTTGCTTGGAAAATAATGAAGTCATGTGTCAGACTGTTAGTGTGAGTGTAAACAAGAAATGTGAGTCATTTTATTCTCCAAGTGTCTCTAAATTTTGTAAAGTTGTCGCGAAATTTGCTTGAATAAAACGTTATCTTTATAATTGTGATAAAAGGAAAAAAGAAAAAAGAAACGGTAATTTAACAGTGTTCTAAAGAAATGAGGCTGAAAGAAAGGTTTTGTTTTTGATACAGCGTGAGTCGTTTGAAGGAATGAACGATTTTAGAATGAAAGACATGTAGATTTTTGTCGATCAAGATGGACTGTTCCGTTTAAATTCTAAATTATTATATCGAGAAGATGAGTTTAATTTTCGATGTCCAGTATTGTTGTTGGGAGAAAATCCTCTTGTTCGACTCTTGATGACTGAAAAACATGAAAACCATGGACATGTGAATGTAAGTACGTTGCTCAGTCAGTATGTTGCGGGAGGATTATTGGATAATTAATGGTCGAAAAATAGCACGAAGTATAGTTGGTAAATGTGTAGTTTGCCAGAGACAAGATTATAAATGTATGACAGTAGAAACCGCCCCCCTACCGCGTGAGCGAGTGCGTGATACACGAATTTTTGAGATTACTGGCGTGGACTTTGCGGGACCTGTATTTCTACGGAATGAACGAAAGGCCTGGATCTGCATATTTACTTGTGCAGTTTATCGCGCCGTGCATTTCGAATTAGTAATTTCATTGTCCACTGACGGATTCATGGAGGCTTTGCGCCGATTCATAGCGAGGCGAGGTCGTCCGAGTATGATATGGAGTGATAATGGTACTAATTTTAGTGGTTTTGCTATCTTATTGAAAGGTCTTGATTGGTAAAAAATAGATGCCGCGTGTAGTCTTCAGAAAATTGAGTGGAAGTTTAATCCACCAAGCTCTCCATGGTGGGGAGGTTGGTGGGAGAGAATAGTACAAATTTTAAAGCGCATGCTACGTAGAGTGCTCGGTAGAGCACTCTACCAATCACACCAAATATGTTTTTATTAGAAATTAAAGAATCGGGAGTCCCCGATTGTGATAATTTTGACATGAATAAATTTAAAGGTAGATATAAATATCGACAAGTTTTGAAAAATGAATTGAGAATGAGATTTCGTAATGAGTACTTAGGCACATTAAATTATGCTTCGTCTAGGCGTTCCGTTAAAAATAAAGAAATTAAAGTAGGTGATGTTGTCCTTATCAGTAATGATTGTGATAAAAGAATAGAGTGGCCGTTAGGTAAAGTTGTAGAGATTTTTCCTGGAAAGGATAGCATTGTTAGAGTGGTACGTTTGAAGACTGCGTCAGGTTTTTTAATTCGCCCGGTACAAAAATTGTGCTCTTTAGAAGTAGAAAATAATGTGTGCCCAGACGATTTACGTAATTTGTATAATGAGAGAAAGAAGAGATCGATAACTGTATTAGATGACTCGTGTGATGTGAGTGTAAATGAAAACGATGATGTTATTGTTACCAACAATGATGAAAGTGTGAATGACACACCGGAAGGTTATGTTACGAGAAGTGGACGAATAGTGAGTAAACCACAACGATATTAATTGTAATTTGAATATGTTTATAGAGATTAATATTTTATTGTATAATTTTATTTTTGTAGTAATAAGATTTTTTTATATAATTATAATGAGAAAGGAAAAATCCGATGGTGGGAGGATGTTAAAATGTATGTGTGTGAATATGAGAGATTAAATCAAGGTTGAGGTTTACGACTTCAATCGTAAACAAAACGAAGATTGAGGAAAATGAAAAGCGATAAGAACATGAGTGCGAAAAATCAGTCAGTCGGGTTTAAGAACTCTGTAACGAAAAGTCAAAGATATAATCCAATAAATAGTTACATTGTTAATTTTAAAGTTTTGTGTCTTTGTTTATTTTATTTTTGAACTTTCCTTAAGTTTACGTTTTGTTGATTTATGTTTAAAATTTCATCTTTTCAACACTGGTTTTAATGCTGATAATTTTGCCCATTTAAAGCACTGTTAATCCCCATTTTGAACATTAATACAAGCTTCTTTTCTTTTAATTGCAGGTGGTAGGTCAATATAAGAACTTGCACGCATAGGATTGTACCTAATGTTAACCTCTAACTTTTGAATTGAATTAAATTTCCAATTAGATTCTTTCTCTTGGAAAGTTCCAATTCTTTTCAAAATTGGCTGTTTAACATTAACATTATACCACTGATCTAACTGGGTCGTCAACAAAATTTCATCTGTTTTCGTGATGAATGTTTTTAAATCAGACACTTCTTATTTACCATCGATCGACTTTTTAACAAACTTCGCCCCCAACACGGTAAATGCGTCGTCGAGGAATTCGTTAATATCTTTATAATCTAAATTCATAATAGCTCTAGTTTGCAACCGTTCTCAAATGCATCTTCCAAATCAACCCACTTCATTCTTTTATTAGACATTTGTAGACCCGCACCACGTTTCATTATAACATCAAAATGGCAACGCAAGTATTCTAGCTTTTGATTCATATTTAAACATCTCCATTTTTTGAGAAGATGATAAATCAGATCTTTTTAAAAAATTTCAAAAGATGTTTTTATATCTTTGACACTTGTTTTGCCACTCGAATGCATTAACAAATTTTTCGTCACCGGTCATTGACATCGTGTTAATGAGTTCTCGTTCTGCGGTTTTTATAGTTTTCAGATTCTCGACACACTTCATTGTATTCTTCATCACAGATTCGTTGTCGCGATTTTTTCGGGGGTCTGATTTTTGGCATTATCAAAGATGAACTATCAACAGAACTGAAAACTCGGAACTACGAAAAATAAAAAATAATAATATTCCTGAAATGAAACCAATAAGAAATAAAAATATATATCGTAGATCTAAATTGGAAAACCTGAAATAAAAATAATTAAAAAAAAACACCTGAAATTAAAAAGAAACAAAAAAAACTCTGAAAACTAGGTGAATACACTGGAACTACTCTGCAGCCTACTCTGTAACCTGTAAGGAAGAGAATGATGCTCGTGGCTGGCGCTCCACGACTTATACCCTAGCTCCACTATACTTACCATCCCTACTGCGATGCGCCCTCACTATTCCAAAGTCGCTCGCCGTTCCTCACGCCCACCTCTGCGCGCTCAACGTTGAAGTCGGGGAAACCCTTGCCTCCACCACGTTCACTTTCATGTACGTGTGAAGAGTTCAGACGGGGATTTCATAAACTCAGCACGATGAATTATAAAGGCGCTCGCACACCTCTACTGCCTGCATTAGAGTAAGAGAGAAAAAATATGAAATTTGAATTTTCTGACTTATTTACTCTCATGTGTTACCATGACAACTATGCATGCATGGGCATGCATGCAGAGGTGTGCGAGCGTCTTAAAGGCTAGGGAATTTCTCATGTAACCAATTTAAATTCAGCGTTAAATAAAATGGCGCCATATAGCGGAGGCAGCCTGTATTAAAAAATCAATTGGTAATTTAGGCACGAAATTTTAAAATAACCCCCAACCAAGCTAATAAAAATATTGAAAAAAATTCAAATAACACGCCAAGGAGATTTAAATTCGACGGTGGCGCCATCACTCATTGGCAGCCGAAACTCAGTGACCGGTATAGCAGAGCACCCTGACCAAGCCTCTTTAAACATAAAAAATTTAAATATGATCCTCTCTGAGGAGGAAAATTCAAGTCCCCTTACTAATTTTCAAATAACTTCGGTCCCTTTTTTTTAAATAGTTTTTAACATTGGCCCTTTTCGTAAAATATCGGTAAATATAGAAGGCATTTCAACCAGTGTGAATCTTTCAAATTTTCTGTTATTTCGCAGTATCTCGTTTTCGTTTGAAGTCTTTAGTTCTAAAGCAAAGTGTCGTAGAAAAATATAATTTCTCAGTGCAGTTTATAAGTGTTTTTTTAAAATAAATGTTAATTTTTAAAATAGTGGTTTCGTGCATTAAGTGGAATTAATTTATTTTTAACAAACCCAAAATTAAATAAATAAAAATTATTAAATAATTATTATCTCAAAAGTGATTACGTGAAATGGATTATAAAAAGCTCCTTCAAAAATGTAGATTTGAAAAATATATTGACAAATGAAGAAAAAATGTGTCTGGTTTGCTTAAATTTAATATAAATATGTTAGCTTAAGATGTATTTTATAAAGAAAGTAAATACAATTTTTTGAAAATAAAAACTTTTTTCTTCAAATTGCAGAATTTTTACACTTTGCTAAAAACAATTAAATTTGACATTTTCTTTACTTTTTTCAAGAAAAAAATATTTATAAGTAGGGTTGTTTTAACCAAATTATTTGTTTCCTATAACCTAACTTCAAATGGTATTTCCAAACGAACAGTTTGGTTGTGTTAACCGAACTAGTTTGGTCACAGCAAACACTGAGTTTGGTCAGTCCATAGTCAACCATCCAGTTTTTTTTGCCAAAACGATTTTTCGGTTGTTTCAATCAAACCTTTTTTTCCGTTTAGAAGGTCTAGAAAAATGTAATAAAGTAAATTTGTGACAAATACAATGAGTACCTCCTAATTTGTTAGAAATATCTTGCCACAACACATTTGCTTGAGCTTGGGTAATTTTCTGCTTTCCATTGTAAAGCTGCGGCCTCGCCTCAACTTCTTTTATTCAAATGACGTCAATATGATTAACCGTCAAGACCTTCCTGAATTTTGATTTTTTGGCCTTAGGAGGAATGGCAGCTTCAGTTGAAATGTTTGGATCTGAAATAAATAGTTTTGTAAATTGAATCTATTTTAAATAATATATTAAAATATTGTATATATAAAATGATTTATGTCTTATATTGCGGTTTTTAATTTAAGTAATTTAAGGGGAGGCACCACCCCCAAGTTTAACCCCTTTAAATATGAGTTATTAAAGTAGGTTATATTTTTTTTCTTGCACCATTTATAACCCTAAAATATATAGGATGGTCAAAAATTGAAAATTTTAATTTTTTGCAGAGGTTAACATTTTTATCTTTTCACTAATTACATATTTTTGCAAATCCATGCGAGAGGTTGTTTAAAACTATAAAAAAGCTTAGAAAAAAGTTTGCGTTAAAAAATATTGAAAATTGTAAGAGAAGATTAATTTTGAATATTCAACACAAGAAAAAAAAAGTTTAAATTTTAACCTGATTTTGGGGTAAAAATTCGCTGCAACAAAATTTCACCTAGGTGAGGGCGCCACTGTCTATGTGACTTAGCATTGGTTAAAATTACCAGCAACAAAATTTATACAACCTTTTTTTCTGTGAAATTTTACAACTTTTTACATATTTCCAAAGTCCTAGACAGACGTTATAATTTTAATCTAGTAAATACGTTATTCGACATGGTTTTTGCATTAAGGGAATAAATTTTTTTTAAACACTGATATTCTCAAGAAGATTATTGGTCTAGGATTTTGGAAAAAATGTCAAAAGTTGTAAAATTTGAACATTTAAAATTAATCTTCTCTTACAATTTTCAATATTTTTTAACGCAAATTTTTTTCTAAGCTTATTTTATAGTTTTAAACAACCTCTCGCATGGATTTGCAAAAATATGCAATTAGTGAAAAGATACAAATATTTTAGGATTAAAAATGATGCAAGAAAAAAATACAACCTAGTTTAATAATTTAAATTTAAAGGGCTCAAAGTTGGGGGTGGTGCCTCCCCTTAATAGAATACTTTTACATAATTCTATTTTAAGAAATATGTATGCATTTAATTTCTAAATTGATTAAAGTTTTTGAAAATAATATTTTTATTCTTGTAGTTTTTAATTTTTGAAAGGTTGAATGTACTAAATAAATTAATGATTAATTTGAAAAATGAGCAATTAAGAAAATAACATACATTATTTTCTTTAATTTTCAATGTATAAATACAAATAGTCCATCTTTTTTTAAAAATAAATGTAACGCAGTAAGAGACATTGTGAATTTGGTTAATTTTTGTTTATGTATACAACAGAAAGTGCGACTTAACAGACAATGTCACTAACCGCAGTTTTTAAATTCTAGGGCAGAAATGTTAGCAACTAAGTTTCGATTACAGCTTCGCAAATTTATAATTTATTATAAATATAATTATCGTAACATTCTAATTTCAAAGTGGCCATATGTAAGTAAAGTAATTAAAGACGGAAATGTCAGTATTAAAAGTAATTCATTTCAATTTGCATAGTGCGAAAAATAACTATACACGAATCATTCAAAAATTTTGTTCTAATCATTTTCTTAACCCTTTAACGACGAGATGTGCTGCTTCTCAACATGAATTTCAAACGCCTACAATTAGTAGAAAGAATCCATAAAATTGTTTAAAAGTCCATATCCTACTATTTTTGGGGTCGCTCTTTCGAATGACGTGGTCAAAATTTTCAAAAAATGATATTAAACTCTTCTTTTTTCCAAAAATACTTAAAAATGTCAAGATTTTTTAATGCAATTTTTTTTAAGAATTTTTTTCTCCGCCATAACATTTTTTAAATAGAACAAAAAGTATAAGAAGCGTGTTCCAGATAGTTGTACTTAAAAATAACCATTTCTAATTTTTATTTTTTTCGATTTTGAATTTAAAATGGCGCTTGAAGGACAAAAAAATTTCCTAATTTTACGTAAAATTACAAACTTTTATAAAATTGTTCAAATCTAATTGAAATTTGTTACTCGGGGGTTTTGGGCGTCGCTGCTTATAAATCTGAAGTCAGATTCAAAAAATTCAAAATGGCGGATCCAATATGGCGGTCGAATTTTGTGAAACTGTTTGAACTCAGTTGAAACTCGTTACTCGGAGGTTTTTGTGGTCGCTGATCACGAATCTGAAGTCAGATTAAAAAAATTTAAAATGGCGGAATCAAAATGGCGGCTTAATTTTTCAAAATTACTAAGAATTGCTTGAATTTTGTAACCTAGGGGTTTTTAGGTCGCTGATTACAAATCTGAAGTCAGATTCAAAAAATTCAAAATCGCGGATCCAAAATGGCAGCTTAATTTTACACAATTACTGAGATATGCATGAAATTTGTTACTCTGGGGTTTTCGGAGTCGCTGATTTTGAATATGAAGTCGCCTTTAGCCTTTAAATAATTAAATTTGCCCGATTCTTACCACGACTACGTAGGCAATATAGAGATTTTTTTTTAAATTTTTTAGTGATTTAAAATTTATTTTAGTCTTCTTTTTTTGTTTTTTTTCAATTTTATAATTTACTTCTTTCAACTTTTTTTTAAAATTATTAATATGTATAATGCGCTTTTTATTAAAAAATATCAATTTGTATAATGCGCTTTTTTGAAGCATTTGTCACAGTAATATAACTGGCATGTTTTTCAGTATTTCCTTGTTCGGAAATAGAAAGTACAAAATTTTTGGCTATGTGCATCAGCAAAGATTATTTGAACAAAGTAAGAACGGGAAAGTCATCAGTACATGACAGAAAAACAGCATTTACCTCGATACTGTTGCACCTCAAATAGTTTTTAATAAAAAGTTGAAAGAAATAAATTTTAATATTGAAAAAGCAAAAAACTAAAAAAAACCAAAAAAATCACTGAAAAAGTTAAAAAAATGATTCTCTATATCAACTTTAATTATTTAAAGGCTAAAGGCGACTTCATATTCAAAATCAGCGACCCCGAAAACCCCAGAGTAACAAATTTCATGCATATCTCAGTAATTGTGTAAAATTAAGCTGCCATTTTGGATCCGCGATTTTGAATTTTTTGAATCTGACTTCAGATTTGTAATCAGCGACCTAAATACCTCCGAGTAACAATTTTCAAGCGAGTCTGAGTAATTTTGAAAAATTAAGCCGCCATTTTGATTCCGCTAGTTTGAATTTTTTGAATCTGACTTTAGATTCGTGATCAGCGACCCTAAAAACCTCCGAGTAACGAGTTTCAACTGAATTTAATGAGTTTCACCAAATTCGACCGCCATATTGGATCCGCGATTTTGAATTTTTTGAATCTGACTTCAGATTTGTAATCAGCGACCTAAAAACTCCTAGGTTACAAAATTCAAGCAAATCTGAGTAATTTTGAAAAATTAAACCGCCATTTTGATTCCGCCATTTAAATTTTTTTTAATCTGACTTCAGATTCGTGATCAGCGAGCCCAAAAAAATTATACAAATTAATATTTTTAAATAAAAAGCGCATTTATACATATTAATTATTTTTAAAAAGAAGTTGAAAGAAGTAAATTATAAAATTGAAAAAAACAAAAAAAAGACTAAAATAAATTTTAAATCACTAAAAAAGTAAAAAAAAATTCTCTATATTGCCTACCTAGTCGTGGTAAGAATCGGGCAACTATAATTATTTAAAGGCTAAAGGCGACTTCATATTCAAAATCAGCGACCTAAAAACCCCCAGGTTACAAAATTCAAGCAAATCTGAGTAATTTTGAAAAATTAAGCCGCCATTTTGATTCCGCTATTTTAAATTTTTTTAATCTGACTTCAGATTCGTGATCAGCGACCACAAAAACCTCCGAGTAACGAGTTTCAACTGAGTTCAAACAGTTTCACAAAATTCGACCGCCATATTGGATCCGCCATTTTGAATTTTTTGAATCTGACTTCAGATTTATAAGCAGCGACGCCCAAAACCCCCGAGTAACAAATTTCAATTAGATTTGAACAATTTTATAAAAGTTTGTAATTTTACGTAAAATTAGGAAATTTTTTTGTCCTTCAAGCGCCATTTTAAATTCAAAATCGAAAAAAAATAAAAATTAGAAATGAATATTTTTAAGTACAACTATCGGGAACACGCTTCTTATACTTTTTGTTCTATTTAAAAAATGTTATGGCGGAGAAAAAAATTCTTTAAAATAAAATTGCATTAAAAAATCTTGACATTTTTAAGTATTTTTTAAAAAAGAAGAGTTTAATATCATTTTTTGAAAATTTTGACCACGGTATTCGAAAGAGCGACCCCAAAAATAGTAGGATATGGCCTTTTAAACAATTTTATGGATTCTTTCTACTAATTGTAGGCGTTTGAAGTTCATGTTGAAAAGCAGCACATCTCGTCGTTAAATGGTTAATTAAATTTTTGAAATATAGGTACAAATAAAAATATTTTTAATAATTGAAATTTTGTAAAATTTAATTTAAAAAAAATTATTTTTCAAAAGTATTTTGTTAAAATTACATTAAAATATTTTTAGAAACTACTTAATTCTTAAAGTTGTTTTAGTATAATGTTTTAAGATTTAATTATATTTGAATAAAGCAAATAAAAATGTACTTTTTGGACTTATTAAAATTTCGGAAAAATCATGGTCATATTTATAATTAAAATTCTTCAAAATTTTGAAAATATTATACCTTAATAAACTTAAGAGAAAAACATGGACAGTTACAATTATTATAAAAAATTGAATTTTCATATTTAAATAATTTAATTCTCGAAGAACTTTATAAAAATTGTTTAAAATAATTGAATTTAGGAAGGGTTATAATTATAATTTTTATAAATTATTAAATTTTACTCCTTTTCATTCATAAGTTTCTATATTTTCCTGTAAAAAGTATTTTAATGTCAGTAAATTGTCAGGGAAATTGATAATATGAAATTTGTAACCACTCTGTAATCTCGAAAATAAAATAATTTACTTACTTATTTCAATAAGAGCAAGACGGTTTGTTCTGTCACTTTGAAGGCTAAATTTCAAAAAATTTACTTCGCTGAAGCAATTGTGGGTTTCGATCGGCTCCTCAATGTTAATCTCTTCAGAACAATATGAACAGGTATACAATTATATAAGACAAAGAATAATATATTATGCATTTAGTATATGAAAATCGATTTAGAAAACATAATATCTGAAATTGTAGACATTAAGAATAAATAATAAATTTCAATCTTAACAAATTACAATCCATTACGTTTATCAATGAAAAATAAAGTTCAAAGTAATAAAAAACATTGTTCAAAAAATGTGTAAATGAGATAAATTTCTATTTATTTTGTAACAATTATTGTTATATCAATTCAAATACATTAAAACAATATTTTCTATTAATAAACATTGTCGATGTAAAAGAAATTTTTAGTTTGAGGTTATTTTTCTAAATTTAATAAGAAACATGCAAAAAACTTTTTTTTTAATTTCCCTTCATATTTTTAAATAATACTTACGACAGATTCATTGTTCTCTTTATTATTGTTCTCCATTTTCAAACCTTTTGTAAAAACTTATTTGTAAACAAATTATTTTGTTCCCGCAAGACACAAACCACGAACTCAGAATTAGATAGAGTGCACCCACTCATCACTTAAAATTCATTCCCCCTCCAAGGGTCTAATCTATTCCACTGTTCCACTAATCCACTATTCTACCCACATGGGACTGCACTCTAACATGTTTTCAAAGGTCATTCCTGTTGAAAACAAAGTTGAGGTCCTGTTAGTCCGTAGATCCAGGAAGAATGAACCTCTCCTAGTTCTTAGCAAGGATCAGGATCTCACAAATTTCAGCGCTGCATTGAACACAGAGTACGAGCGAGGATGGAAGTAGACAGATGTTTCAAATGCCTCTGCTACGGCCACCTGGCGCGGGGTTGCAGTGGTCCAGATAGGCGAAATGTTTGCTGGAAGTGTAGTTCTTCGGACCATAAGAGCAAGTCATGCTTCCAGGAAGTAGGGCTTGCCCATTTTACTGGGGAATCCTCTCAGAAATGAAGTCCAAAATTCGGGGTTCTTCAGGTTAACCTCAGAAAAGGAAGAGTCGCGCAGGACCTCCTGATGCAGACGGTCAGGCAGAGGAAGGCCGATATACTGATAGTATATAGTGAACAGTATATATAGTATATAGTGAACAGTATAGAAAGCCAGAATTTTCTGTCTGGTTTCAAGACGCACCAGGAAGGTCCGGGATACAAGTGTAAAACCCGGACATCGCTGTCGGTGTTTTTCTGGAGACAGACAAGGGTTTTGTTCAGGTAGACACGGTGGTCTTCAAGCACTTTTAGGTTTATCTAAAATGAGTCAAAATTGTGCTAACGCAGTTTTATCTGGAATCGTCCCAAGACTCCAAATCTGCATTTCCGAAAATCGTAGCTGCTTCTTTTTTTGAAAAAAACATATATATGTCATTTTTTTAACAAAAACTGCTATATTAATGTCTATACATGTTTTAATGCACACAAACCCCACAATTGTCGAGGCCGTTCTACGTAAATTGTCAATTTGCCTAAAAGGCTTCGTTTATTAAGCAAATTGAGAAACATTATCTGAGTCATTCATAGACAAAAACAAATAATCAAAATTTCCTTTAATACTCAATTACATTGCTTACAATTATTAGTATCTGTACTGTCTTTGAGTTGTAAACATATTAATTATAATGACTAGTGAAAATTCTAAGACGCAGTTGAAAAATAATTCTAATTCAATTATTAATTAATCATTAAATTATAAAATATTTTCGAGGTCGCTGAATCCAAATATGATAGTAAAATTTTAAAATTAAAAATGGCAGACCCAACGCAGTCAAATTCTAACGTTAACTTTAAAAAAATATTGGAAAAACAATTGAAAGCAGAAAAAATGCCAAACAACTGTAATTCAATATTTACAAAGAAGTACATACTTCGAATTAAAACATATTAAAACAATCAGAGTAAAGTATTGATCTAAAGAAAGAAACACCAATTGCACTATTATCAGTAACCACAAAAAATTTGAACATTGGTACAAATCAAATCTTACATTGAACACTACTGGAAATAGTGCAATTGGTGTTTTTTTATTTAGATCAATATTTTACTCTGATTGTTTTAATATTTTTTAATTCCTTGGAAGCATGTACTTCTTTGCAAATTTTTCTACTTTCAATTGTTTTTCCGCTTTTCTTTTATTAAAAGTTAACCTTAGAATTTGACTGCGGTGGGTCCATTTTGGATTTTTAAATTTGTCCATCATATTTGGATTCAGCGTCGTCGAAAACATACAATACAAAACGATGCCTTTGCAGAAAAAAATATCTTCTATGCAACTCAAAATGTCATAATAGTTCGACGTGTTGCAACAAATAATAATTTTTTACTTTTTTATATTTACGAAACAATAAAATAATTTAACTCTACCTATACATTCCATGTTTTAATCGATTTCTTTGAATTGACTAAGTAATTCGTGAAATTTGCCCAAAATGACGAAGCCTTTTTAGGCAAATTGACAATTTACCTAAAACGGCCTCGGCAATTCGCGAAATGCCTAGTCTATTCTCGAAATGCCTAGGCAATTCGAGAACTGCCTGTAAATCGCTAGGAAATTCGGGTATTTCTTAAATTCTTAGGCATTTCTCGAATTGCCTAGGCATTTCGCGAAATGCCTGCGGTCTTCGAGTTTTGACGGTAACATATATACATATAAACATAAATATATAAACATGTATAGACATACATATTGCAGTTTTTGTTAAAAAATGACACTCATATATGTTTTTTTCGAAAAAAGAAGCAGCTACGATTTTCGGAAATGCAGATTTGGAATCTTGGGACGATTCCAGATAAAACTGCGTTAGCACAATTTTGACTCATTTTAGGTAAACCTAAAAGTGCTTGAAGACCACCGTGTAGAGGTGGTTGGTGTTCGTATATACAGCTGCTACTTCTCCCCAAACGATCCCCTTAAGAAGTTTGATGTCGAGATTCGCTCTCTTGAGGAAAGTATTAAAGATTTCGACGGAGATGTCCTCATTGCGGGGGATTTCAATAGTAAATCCCCGGAATGGGGGAGACTCGTCAGGACAGGAAAAGAATCTTGGTCACCGAGATGATCTCAGTGAATGACCTGGTAGTGATGAACCATGAGCGACCACCAGTACATTAAGTTTACAGCCTCTGAGGAAGAAGCATTAACCTCCTGGAACCTCAAGACACTTGACAGAGAGAAGTTGGTAAAGTCCCTGGTCGAGGCTCGCCTTATTAAGCGGTCCAACTGGCAAACAGAGCCAACTTCTGTAAAGGGTATAATGCGAGAGGCGAGGCAAATCATAGTGGATGCTTGCTACCACTCTATGCCTCGCCGGCACCAAAAATAGCGAGGAAGAGTGCTCTGTACTGGTGGAGCGATGAATTAGCCAGCTTTAGAAGATAATGCAATGCAGCGCGGAGGAAATATACCCATTCTAAGAAAGACTCTGTGCTTCAAGAAGATTGGCATAAAACCAGGCGTATCTTCAAGCGGGCTATAAGGAATAGCTAACGAAAGTGCTGGAAGGACCTAATCGGAAAGACCGAGAATGACCCATGGGGTTTAGCCTTTAAAATTGTTACCAAGAAATTGGTTTCAAGGCAAAAAACCCCTGGTCTAGGCAATCCGCGGTGGGTCCAAAAAATCATAAGAGCGATGTTTCCCCATGTGGAACCGAGCCCCAGGGAGGACTATACGTGCATAGTACAGATGGAGGAGCTCTTTACGCTGGAAGAACTAAAAATTGGACAAGTACGTTGTACTCGCACTGCAATGGCAGGTTCCGTACACAAATATTAAAACAATACTTGCAACATTTATCGGTAATTGGTAGAACAATATTAGATATACAATACTTTAATTTTTTTAGTTATTTTTTTATCAAATGATTTTAATATATTTTTTTAATTGTTTAATTTAATTCTATCAATTACCGATAAATGTTACAAGTATGGTTTTAATATTTGTGTACGGAACCTGCCATTGCAGTGCGAGTACAACTCGCACTCGTCCTTTTTTATTTTTAGTTAAGAAATTCAAGGGAGAAAACAATCTCATTTATTCTCTTAAAATTTCACTCTTCTTTAAAATATGTGACGCGACACGAGAAAAGGGACCTATCGCCTCAAAAGAGAATTTTACAGGGGGGGCGTTTAAAGTGACGCCATGAGCAGAAAATCCGTGTATTTACGCGGACACGTTCAACTTTCGGGCTTTATATTAATTAAACTATTTCAGATTTTTAATTTCTGATTTTTTTACGTGAAAGAGCGACTCAAAATCTATGGAATACGACTAGAAACTCAAAAATGATTTTTTTATCGATAGGTCCCTTTTCTCGTGTCGCGTCACATATTTAATGCCACGTGCTTAACTAAAAAAAAATTTTTTTGGAAAAAAAATGAAAAATTTTTTTTTGAAAAAAAGTTTTTAAAATTTTTTTTTTGAAAAAAATGTTTTTTAAATTTTTTTTCAAAAAGTTTCTAAAATAAATTTTTTTGTTGTCATACTACAATAATACACTCGTATACCAATTTTCAGCTTATTAGGGAAAAATTTTTTTTTTAATTTTTAGTTTTTCCTTGACAACGCTATGGCCATCACCTCCAATCACATTCTCTATATTTTTCTGTAATCTACGTGTGAAAATACGTATCTTTGCCAAATTTGTGCTCTCTAGGTCAAATAGTTTAGACGCTAGGGGGTACGATTTGGCTACGGACACAAGACTCTCACCAATAGGGTTCCGCCGATACACCGTAGGTGTACGGAACTCTAAAACTGAATAAATCTGATTGAAATTTGTTCCTCAAGGATTTTTACGGTGGCTAATTACGAATCTGAAGCCAGATTCAAAAAATTTAAAATGGAAGATACAAAACGGCGTACTCATTTTTTAAAATTTACTCAGATTTGCTTGAAATTTGTTACTCCGGAGGTTTTCAGGACGGTGATTACGAATATGATGTCAGATTCAAAAAATTCAAAATTGGTTATGGCAGGTAAGTTCTGAAACAGTTTTTAAAATATAAACCTATAAGCAGGGACCGTCACGGAATCAAAACAAAATTAAAAAATATTTTTGTTTTGATTCGGATATGGGTATCAGAATCAAAATTCCACTCTATTTAGTTCTGATTCTAATATCAAAATCAAAATTCCACTCTATTTAGTTCTGATTCCAATACCAAAATCAAAATTCCACTCTTTTTCGTTGTGTTTCCAATATCGAAATCAAAATTCAATTCTTTTTAGTTTTGATTCCAATATCAAAATCAAAATTCTTTTTTGTTTTAATTTTGATAAAATAGTACTGTGCATGTATAAGTCTCATTAAACCTAAATTTTGTTGCAAATGTCAAATATATCAGAAGATAATATCGTTTTTACATACGAAATCTGAAGTAGAATTCGAATCGACTTCTGTTTTTATAAGAAAACCGAATTGCAGTATTACTGTATCAGAATCAAAATAGGAAGTAAATTTTTTGTTTCGATACAGTATCAGAATCAAAATAAGAAGTGAATTTTGTTTCGTTACAGTATCGGAATCAAAATAGAAAGTAAATTTTGTTTTATTACAGTATCGGAATCAAAATAGAAAGTAAATTTTGTTTTATTACAGTATCAGAATCAAAATAGGAAGTAAATTTTGTTTCGTTACAGAATCAAAATCAAAATACATTAATAATTTCGTTTTGTTTTGGAATATCATAACGTAATCAAAATTTGATTTCCGAGACGGTCCCTGTCTGTAAGGTTTAGAAAAAATTCTTATTCCTCGCAGTTCCAATCGTTACCTCATTGAATTCTAAATGTATTGAGAAATATAGATTAGTTGATACTGGTAGAGACAGAACAACTAGAGTATAATAATTTCGACATTTTGGATCTGCCGTATTGGATTTTTGGAATTTAACATCAGATTCGTAAACAAAAAGCCGAAAACCCCCGAGTAACAAATTATAAGCAAATCTGAGTAAATTTGAAGAAACGAATAGGCTATTTTACATCCGCTATTTTTAATTTATTGAATCTGGCTTCAGATTCCTAATCAGCGACCCCAAAAATTCCTGAGTAACAAATTTCAACCAGATTTGAGCGATTTTTAAAAAATTTGTCAGTTTACAAAAAATTAAGAAACTTTTTTGTCCTTCTAGCGCTATTTTAAATTCAAGATCGTAAAAAATAAAAATTATAAATAGATATTTTTGAAGTAAAACTGTCGGGAACACGTTTCTGATACTTTTTGTTGTATTTTTAAAGCGTTATGACAGAGAAAAAAATTCTTTGAAAAAAAATTACATTGAAAAAACTAGACTTTTTTAGTATTTCTGATAAAAAGAAGGGTTAAATATTATTTTTGAAAATTTTGACCACGCCATTAGAAAGAGCGACCCCAAAAATAGTAGGATATGGCCTTTTAAAAACTTTTATGGATTTGTTCTGACAATTTTAAGATATTGAAATTCATGTTGAAAAGTAGCACATCTCGTCGTTAAAGGGTTAATTAAAAGCTGAGATGTTGGGGTAAGTTTTCCATGTTCTAAAATTTTAATTAATGCAAGAATAACGAAGTTAAAAAACAAAAAGTGAAAAGTAAGCCATTACGCACCGGTCTCCCCTACTATACAATAGTACATTAGAGCAATTCCATGGTAAGCGATCATAGAAATTTCCTTCTATTACAAAGAAAAAAACCCGACTCATTTTTGTTGCAACTTATTTAGAAGACGGTCTCTAAATTAGTAATCGACAACTTCAAGTGACTTGAAATGAGTAATCGGCAATTTCAGGGGACTCAAAATGAGTAAAGCTTCTTCTTCTTCTTTTTCTTCTTCTTAAATGACTTTTGGCTACGCCGACTGTCAGAATTGTAAACAAGTGAAGAACAAGGATTGAAATTGTATGCCCATCAATGTCAGCAATCAGTGATGAATCTTCCATAAGCAAGTAGAGAGAACCGGTCGCTGATACACGAGGCGGGAGAGTCGGAGGTGCAGCAGTCCTTCAATCTGGGTAGTAAGTCAATGGATAGGTCAAGGATGGGTAACTGAGTACGTTAGACGTTGTCAGTGAATCAAATGAAAAATTTATCGTAAGTCAACAATTTGCCCAACTCTCTCACCACTTGCTTATTGGGTGGAAAAATAATCTCGTCAATCGTAGCCGAACTGAGATCCAGGTCGGGATACGAACTGTTCAGAAATCTAACAAAGCCTGGTCTGGCCGGTGCCAGTGCAGGACATTCAACTAAGACATGATACAACGATCTCCTCGTCTCACCGCATCTGCAGCGTGCCGCCTCAGTCCAATTAATCCTCTCAAGATGTTCAATGGTCAGTATATGTCCCGTTCTCAAACGCGTTACTATGTTGATCCAACTCCTCGGAAGGTCAAGGTCCCGAAACCATGGTCTGACGGTTTTAAATGAGACTCTAGAGAAGTATCTGTGACTCGACAGGTCTTTTTCTAAGTATGGCCATTGGTGGAGAAGCCAAGCCTTCCTGTCCGGGTCAAAAACACTCGTTCTCAGGTCATTGAGAGGTATTTTAAGATATAGCCTATTGTTAGATGAGTGATTAATTTCTCGACATACGGAGTCTTCGTAATCGTTGCCTTTAATATTATTATGAGAAGGAATCGACATGAATCTGAAGGATGGATGGGAATCAGTAGACCCAGTTGATGTCAGGATATTTAAAATGTCATATACTAGGTAGGGATTATCTTTAAAAAGCAAGCAGTTCTTTAATCTGTTTATGGAAAAAGTGAGTCAGAAACTATAAGAACCCCTTGTCTACCACGTTCAACCGCATATTTCAGGGCCGAACGAATAGCATAAAGTTCTGCCGTTGATATGGTGGTGAAAGGGTGTAAAGGGGTGCACTGTGTATAATTTAGGTCTTCATCAAAGAAAGCAGCGGAGGCTAGACCCGTATTCGGGTCCAGAGATGCATCTGTGTAGATAGGGCTAAAGCCTGCGTACTCAGATTGTAGTATATCTCTGTAAAGGCTTTCAGGTGAAGAATGAATCGCAAATCGAATCCCCGAGGTGGTATCACAAACGGGAGGTGTAGATAGTGTACGCCAATTCCAATCAAAGTAAGCAGGCTTTGAAGTTTTGTACATCATGTCTAGAATGGGGAGAATATGATTGTATGCGGGGAGAAAAGGAAGTTTGTTGAATTTTTTGGAAAGAGGGTTGAGTTTAGATTTCTTGTTCAGTGGAGAAAAGGGTTGTAAGAGAGTTCTCCTTCTACGAGGAGTTACGTAGGATAAAGGCGGCAGTCAAAGATGTCCTTCGGATGTCGAGAGGAGGTTCACCAGCTTCTGCCAGTAGGACTGGAATAGAAGTAGACCTCATAGTTCCCAAGGCGATCCTAAGGGCGGCAGATTGGACCCTGTCAAGGCGTTTTAGAGTGGTAACTTCGGAATTGCTAAACAAAGGAGAGCCCCAATCCAGGATTGCTCTAATGAGGTTTTTGTAGACCAAAAGCGCGAGTATTGGAGAAGAAGAATACAAGAATTTCTAAGGTTATAATGTATGTACCGAGAGGAATTTGTTTTTTTCAAATTTTTACACTGTTTAACCTTTGACTGCTTCATAAAATTTAATTGGTTCTTAATTTCAACCGAATTGCCCATTGTAATGTTTACATAAAATGAAACTAGAATTTTTAAGCTTCATTTTGACATAAATTTTATGAAAATCGGACACGACATGTTTTGAGATATTCAAAAGGTTGTCTTTCAAACTTAATTTTTTCTGTAAATTCTATTATTTAAAAAAAAAAATTTTTTACCATCAGAAAATTGAGAAATTTTTATTTTAAAATCACTAATAGTAAATAAAGTTTGGCTTTAATAAATGGGAGAAATAATTTTTTGAAAATTGCCTTACAATGACAATTGTTTATAAGGTGGTTCGTTTTGAAATGGAATGTCCCATATAGCAGTAGGTCATCGGTGTACATGACCGCCTTCATGTTGGGGGTAAGGTATAATTCTAGGTCCCTCAGATACAGGCTGAACAAAAGAGGCGATAAAACTCTGCTCTGAGGAACTCCAACACCACAGACCCTTGGGTCGGAACCATCTGCCTGGAAGGAGATGAACCTTTTCCTGGTCATGTGGGTGATGAAGTTCGTCAGGCACGGGTGAAAATTTAATCGCTTCAACATTGAGTTCAAAATAAGGGGACGAACATTGTTGAAAGCACCTTTTATGTCGATGGATACAGCGAGTGTGTGTTCCCCGTCCATGAACCCAATCTGGGTGTCTGTGACGAAGGACGCGTGCTCCGACCTGCCTTGAATTAACTTTTCGAACAGTTTAGACATAACCGAGGTGAGGGCTATGGGGCACCCTTACCCCCTGGCTTAGGTAGGGCCATAACCCTTGTGTACAACCATGAGGATGGAAAAGACGAGTGTAGAAGCATACGATTAAATATAACCAACAGGAATTCTTGCGCCACAGGACCTAGCCAGAGGAGAGGGAAACTGTAGAAAACCTTCTCCTGAGTACAACCGGTTTATCGACAGTCGAGTTCTAATGGTGTGTACCGGACACTAATCGACAGTGCACATCATTATACCTCGACGTCAAACCTCCCGCTCAGATTATCTCACATGCCGGAAAAATCCAAGCCAAATGGGCGCGAACCAAGTACCCTTGGTCCTAGAACGTCCACCAAGCAAGGCATTTATCCGACCGAGCTAATCTGTCGGTTAGAGCGAATTGGAATTCATTCTTTGTGAATGGAGGAAAGTTGTCTCCTAAGTGTGTCGAGGTAGGTAGAAATGGAATGTTTACCGGGGGTACATCATCCCTGATCAGGTCGTTGCGGAAGGTGGTATGTTCTTGTGAGTTTAGGTCTGTCGAAATATTTGAATTACGCTGGTCGGATCTAGTGGACAGGGCTTTAAGCGTTCTCCATAGAGCGGCCATACCTCTCGACGGAGACATATTTTCGCAAAAGCTTTTGAAAGCTGCGAATTTTTCAGTTCTAAGCGTCCTCTTTATTTCTGCGTCCCTACGTTTGAACTCTATACGATTAGTGAGGGATTGGTTGCTTTGGTACCATCTATAATTTTCTCTCCTACGAGCCAGTGCCTCGTCGCATGTGGGGTTCCACCACAAAGGTTTAGAGATGGACTTCATAGATCCAGATTGTGGAATAAAAGCCCCATTATTGAGTAAAGATGATTTTAATTGTTCCTCAAAAGAATTATATGTTTCCGCAGCAGTTGCGTCAACTAGGAGTTGAGAGGAAAGGTCCAGAGAGCGCTGTTCCATACCCTCTCGAAAATTACTCCAGTCAACGTTTTTGAGGCAGAATCTATTGCTTGGTGTAAGTGAGTGATTAGGGGTTATGTCTGCCTTTAATAGGACCGGCAGGTGGTCGGAATTGAAACTATCTTGAATTACAATAGTGTTTGACGTTTGAAGAATTGAGGGGGAACAGAATACGAGATCCAAAATGCTGCCAGAGATGTTAGCATCCTGATATCTGGTGGGGGCGGAGTCATTGGTGATGAATAGGTCTGAGTCCAGGGTAAAAGTCTCGAGGGAGTAGCCCCTGAGATTGGTTACCCCATTGCTCCAACTGGTATGGTGAGAGTTGAAGTCGCCACAAAAGATATGATTGGAATGGGTTGGAAGATTCCTAAAAATGTCCGACCATTCGTTAGGCGGGATATCGCCTCCGGGAGGGGCGTAGATGACTGTAATTTGGGTTTTGCCAAAAATAGTTTGCAATGATATCGAAGCAACGTCGATCTGTATGTTATTGTAGTGGTGCGTAAACCTATTGGCAATAAGGAACTTGATCTCCCTACGAACCAAGAGGAGGACGCCCCTACCCCTGCCGTTGGGACGATCTTGTCTGACTGTAATATAGTTTGGAGTTTCAAATACTGCCACAGAAGGATTTCCAGTTCTGGTCTTTTGAAGAGAATGCTTCTGGAATTCCAAAGTACCAGGGTCAGGGACTTGTGAATGGTCGAAGGGGCATTCATCTTCCGGGAGAGTCTATATGAAAGGGTTAGGGTTAGGGTTGGGGTTAGGCCCACCAAAATGTTGGTCAGAGGGTTAATTAAAACAAATATATATAAACACGCGGAAGCAATAACAAAAGGAGAGAGACTTTACATAAGTAACCATTGAAATCATAATTAGACTGTAGTCAATTATTGAGTCACCATTATCTGGCTTATTTTATCAGTAAGCCAATGGCGAAATAAATAAAAAGAGATAAAACAGAGAATGAATAAGTAGAGTAACTAACGTATAATAATCTTGTGAACAGTTAATCAGAAAATTAAAAACAAAATAATAAAATTGAACGACTAAAATTAAATGGAGATAAAAAACAGTTCGGAGTAATAAACATGGAAAAATTGAACAAATAGACAGACAAAATGTCATGTGAATAAAAATGAAAGAAACAAAAATGAGTTGGTAGAATAACATAACCAGGGTGGAATAATCTTGTAAGCAGAAAATCAGGTGAAAGAAGAAAAACTAGTTAAAAGAAAAAAGAAAGAAAGAAAAAAAGGAGAAAACAAAATTAAACCGATAACCAGGCCTGTCAAAGCTAATATGAGACTAACAAAAGCCGATGGAGAGAGACTCAGTATTTAAAACTGTTGGGGTTAAAATCAAAATTGGTCCGTGGTCAGTTAATAATTCAACAGATAGAATAGTCCAAAGAACGAGGTGAACGGGAGGAACAAAAGCAAAATAACTATAGAAAAATAACCTGTAAGTAGTTAATCAACAATTTAGGAGAATAAGTATAAAAGATGAATTAAATTGATTAACAGTCAAACTAAGAGTAACTAAGTAACGTGTAAATAAAAGAAAAGAAAAAATAGATAAATAAACAAGTAAGCAAACAAATAAATAAGTAAATAAATAACTAGTAAAATTGCCAGAGTGAGATATTCTTGTAGATAGACGTTCCAATGTTAGAGAGTGAAGAAAAGTGATTCAATCCGATAAACGGATCAGATGAGACAGACAGATGAACAAATCAAAGCAGAAAGCAAAAAATGAAAGATTCGGTATATAATACTGTCACAGTCAAAATTAGTCCGTGGATAGTTAATGAGTCAACAAATAAACTAAGTTATTGATTGTGGTAAGTAGAGAGAAACTAAAAATAAGTACGTAAAATAGCTATTGTAATATAATCCTGAAAGTAAAACAAAAAGGAGAATTGGGAAAGTTAGAGAAATATTTAAGTCTAAAAACTGGCTGATAAAGAACAAGTGAATCAGCAAGCAAAAACTACTGGTATAACTAAAATTAGTCGGTAAGGTGAGTCTTGGAGTTACTGTCTTACTTATAAATTATTCGGCGTTCTCCACCGACATGGCGGACTCCTCAGACTCCGTTGGAGCGTGAGGAGAAACAGGGGGGAGGAGGAGGAGGGACTTCATCAGGGATGGCAGGAGTCACCACCTCTTGGATCTGGAAAGCAGGTGTGTCGAAATCCCTTTCCCAGATGATGTTGTGACGGGAAAGTCATTCTGACGATATTTCAAGCCATATATTGATCAAATATTTTTTAATAAAGGTAAGGGTTGTAGGGTCAATAGTTCGCCCCTGCGACCTTACATCGATTGAAGCGCCAATAATTCGATCAATTGACGCATTACCAAATTTTCAAAAAGAACACGTTACTCTTTGTTCAACCGTATAGAAGCTTTGATCACTAATTGTATGTGAATGTTTGATTTTGAATTTGTTCGACGAAATTTGTTAAGTTTAGAGTGATCGACAAGAGTCGATATTTGATCAAAATTGCACGTAAGTGATTAATTTTTTCTTGATCTTGTTTAATAAATCATGTTCCTGGAAGTCGCTTGATCTTTATTTTTATATTATTTTGTTAGGGTTCCCCAACGGTACCCACCCTGTGATCTTTTGCTTATTTTAAATTTTGTGTTTTGTTAATTTCTTAAAAATTAACTGGCGTCCGCGTATTTATTATTATTTTACCTTTGGACAAATAGAGCTCCAGCAACTCTGAACCCGGTCGCGCTGGATGTGAATAGAATTTATTTTATTTATTTCGATCGGATTTATCTTGATATTTTGTTTTATTTATTTAATATATTTTCTCTTTAAAATTAACTAGTTAAAATTCTATTCGTCTCATTTGGCGCCCAACGTGGGGCAACGTTGGATTTTGTTTGAATATTTGCCAATAATTTTGAATTTTGTGAGCAGATTGAATTTTCTTTAATAATTTTGAAATAAAATTTTGGAATGATGAAATTGTTAGAGTTTTAAATTTTGATTTTGTATGTTCGAGTATTTGGTCTGTGTTTATATTTATTGTCTAAGCGACCTTGAAGGATCAAAGCTATGAACATATTTTGAATAGTGACAAACTGTGAACTTCGATAATTTTACTTTATATTTATTTGTCGATGGTATATTAATTAAACTAAAATTATTATTGTGTTAAAATTTTTTATTTGTTTAATTGGATTTGTATGTCGAATGACAAAATTTGTCTGTTAGTTAGAAACAAAAAAAAATATTTTTGGTATTGTTTTTAGCTAAAAATTTGTTTGTTTATTGAAAATTGTTTTTTAAGTGTAGAACAAAGAGTCATTTTTTTTTTTTGATTTTCGACAGGATCTTGCTCCGTCGAGAAAAATTGTTTTGTATTTGATGGCGATTATTTTCGCTGAAATTTGTTTTGATTTTAATTTCGATGACCGTGAGTCAATTTTAAGGATTTTGTCATTGAAATTATTGAATTTTGTCAATTCAAGATCTTGCTCTTGTTGGCAAAACCGTTTTGATGTTTAAATTTTGTCAAGTTGACAAAATATTTTGTTTGTGTTAATGCAGAGCGTTTTTTATGTTGACGATGGCTCGATGCATAAGTATAAGTGCCGATGATTCAAGATCTTGCTCTTGTCATTGGTAATTTTGCTAAGTAGAATTTTTTTTTATATTAAACATTAAAATTTTTGGACCTTAATTTTTGTAAATAAGAAAACTGGTTTCATTTGTGGCCTTTGGTCCATGAGGTGAAAAAAAATTATATATTTATTCTTGAGGATTTTTTATTATTAAGATTAAAACACCACTCAAATGCATTTTCGCCATGTACATGGCTCATCAGGAACTATAATAACAAAAGAGACATCGGTCAAAAAAAAGAAAATAATAATACAATTGTTCTATTTCAAAAAAGTGAAAAAAAGATTAGGTAACATACCGCATATTTAAAGGGTTGAAATTTATAAAAAAATATACATATTAAAATTGAAAATTGGAGGCATGTTGATGCATAACCTCAAAAAATATATTACAATTCTTTACGTAGATATGAATGTCTTAGAAGACAAAAGATCCATCATAGTACTGACACAGGTCAACCGTTAAAATATATATAAACCTTTTAAAAACTTTTTATAAAAACATTATAATATTTTATTTACAGAGGCATGGATGTGCTCACTGTTGTGACATTGTACGTACACACTGTTGAGTCAGGTTAAGTTATATGGTGTGTGAACGAATGGAAATGCAAAGGGTGATTAATAGTGTACATGTAGTCTAAAGGTAGGCACACATGTATTTAAATATTGTGATTACATTTCAAAGTAAATTTAATTGTTTAAAAAATTAATCTTTATGGAAATTGTTAAAAGTATCAATTATGTCGAAATACATAATCGACAAATTTTCAGTGTCTGTTCTAAAATTGATAGATCTTTTGTATTTCACAATGTGATACATTTCCAAGAATTTGAGATAATAGGCATGATACACGGATTCAAGTATTTTTAGTTTTGATTGGTCGAAATTGAAAGTGTGGTGTAAATTGGTGGCGTGCTTACATAGGGCAGTATTTTCTTTTTTATGAGCTTCTGAATATTTATGCTCGCAAATTCGTCTTTTTAAGGGTCGTATAGTTTGTCCGATATAAACACCTTTACAGTTATTGCACGAAACTCTATAAATGACGTTAGTTTTCTCGAATTTAGGAATTCTATCTTTTATAGATGGTAATAAGGTGTTTTGGATCTTGTTTGTGGTAGAGAAAATGGTAGAAATTCTAAGTTTTTTGCACAAAGTAACAATGGGTTGTAAGATATCAGGAGTATAGGGCAAGACTAAGGTTCTTAGAGGGTTGAAGGGTCTGCCATCACTAACGACATTGTTGTTTGTGTTTAATGTTGTTATTCTTTTATCGATGTTATTTTTGACAAAATCGTAGGGATAGTTGTTCTTTGATAGTATTCGAAAGACAGTGTTTATGTTTTCTTTATGGAAACGTGGTTCAGAAAATTTTATAGCTTTATCAATGTATGAGTAGACTATTGCTTTTTTAATGTTAATGTGATGGTTAGAGAAAAAGTTTAGACATCTACCTGATGCGAAAGGTTTCTGGAACCAGTTAGTCTCTACAAAACCATTGGCATAGGTTAATTTTATGTCTAAGAAATTAATTTCTTTATTGATCGAATTTTCGAGGGTGAATTTTAAAGAACCGCCTATTTTATTGAATTCGTACAGAATGTTGTTGACTTGATCTTTATTGATACAAACTATAGTGTCATCAACATATCGAAAATAAAAAACAACTTCTAAGGATTCTATACTCAAAACTTTTTCTTTCTTTTAGAAGTTGTTTTTTATTTTCGATATGTTGATGACACTATAGTTTGTATCAATAAAGATCAAGTCAACAACATTCTGTACGAATTCAATAAAATAGGCGGTTCTTTAAAATTCACCCTCGAAAATTCGATCAATAAAGAAATTAATTTCTTAGACATAAAATTAACCTATGCCAATGGTTTTGTAGAGACTAACTGGTTCCAGAAACCTTTCGCATCAGGTAGATGTCTAAACTTTTTCTCTAACCATCACATTAACATTAAAAAAGCAATAGTCTACTCATACATTGATAAAGCTATAAAATTTTCTGAACCACGTTTCCATAAAGAAAACATAAACACTGTCTTTCGAATACTATCAAAGAACAACTATCCCTACGATTTTGTCAAAAATAACATCGATAAAAGAATAACAACATTAAACACAAACAACAATGTCGTTAGTGATGGCAGACCCTTCGACCCTCTAAGAACCTTAGTCTTGCCCTATACTCCTGATATCTTACAACCCATTGTTACTTTGTGCAAAAAACTTAGAATTTCTACCATTTTCTCTACCACAAACAAGATCCAAAACACCTTATTACCATCTATAAAAGATAGAATTCCTAAATTCGAGAAAACTAACGTCATTTATAGAGTTTCGTGCAATAACTGTAAAGGTGTTTATATCGGACAAACTATACGACCCTTAAAAAGACGAATTTGCGAGCATAAATATTCAGAAGCTCATAAAAAAGAAAATACTGCCCTATGTAAGCACGCCACCAATTTACACCACACTTTCAATTTCGACCAATCAAAACTAAAAATACTTGAATCCGTGTATCATGCCTATTATCTCAAATTCTTGGAAATGTATCACATTGTGAAATACAAAAGATCTATCAATTTTAGAACAGACACTGAAAATTTGTCGATTATGTATTTCGACATAATTGATACTTTTAACAATTTCCATAAAGATTAATTTTTTAAACAATTAAATTTACTTTGAAATGTAATCACAATATTTAAATACATGTGTGCCTACCTTTAGACTACATGTACACTATTAATCACCCTTTGCATTTCCATTCGTTCACACACCATATAACTTAACCTGACTCAACAGTGTGTACGTACAATGTCACAACAGTGAGCACATCCATGCCTCTGTAAATAAAATATTATAATGTTTTTATAAAAAGTTTTTAAAAGGTTTATATATATTTTAACGGTTGACCTGTGTCAGTACTATGATGGATCTTTTGTCTTCTGAGACATTCATATCTACGTAAAGAATTGTAATATATTTTTTGAGGTTATGCATCAACATGCCTCCAATTTTCAATTTTAATATGTATATTTTTTTATAAATTTCAACCCTTTAAATATGCGGTATGTTACCTAATCTTTTTTTCACTTTTTTGAAATAGAACAATTGTATTATTATTTTCTTTTTTTTGACCGATGTCTCTTTTGTTATTATAGTTCCTGATGAGCCATGTACATGGCGAATATGCATTTGAGTGGTGTTTTAATCTTAATAATAAAAAATCCTCAAGAATAAATATATAATTTTTTTTCACCTCATGGACCAAAGGCCACAAATGAAACCAGTTTTCTTATTTACATTAAACATTAAAGAAACTTTTTCATATTATTGCCTGACGGTATGATCTTGCTCAGCTGTCATAAAATGCTTTCTTTTTTTTGAACTAATCAGTTGTCTAAAGAAAATTTTGACTTAGAAATATTGATTTTTTTAAATAATTGACAATAATGGACAGCTGATTGTACATATAATTAAAATTATTTTGTGATCTTGTCTCGAGTCAGAATATTTGAGGTCTCGTTAACGAGATCAATTGTTTGACAACAAAACTTTTTTTTTATATAAATGTTTGTCAAAATTATTTTAGATGAATATTTTGTTCGGATAATGATCCTTACAAGGCGACGAAATATATTCGTAACTATTATTTGAAATTGTATTATTTTGTTAATTCACTTTAATTTTATTTTCGAATTAGATTTTATTATCGAATTATATGTATTAGGAAATTATTTAAAAAATTTTTTTTTAAGAATTCGACTTGGCTTGACGTTAAAAATTTTTTTTTCTTTTTCGATTATAATTGACTAATTTTTTTTTCTTTCGTTTGCAATGACGTCAATGTTCTTTTCTCCTCCAAAGCGGAATTTGGATTTAACAGTGTTGGTTTCGAGCGGAGATTTGCCGGGTCGAAAGGATCATAATACATTAGAGTCACAAAATAATTTGACTTTGCCTAATACGCGAAATTTTTCGGATACAAATGCAGATCAGTTAAGATCATTATCGCGTAATAGTACCGGAAGTCTTTATGGTTTTGCAATGGAAAATGCGATCGGAAGGGGAAATGGTAGAATTGATACTCCCTTTTTTTACGTTGCATCTAAAATGCATCGTCGATTGGACTCATTGGAGGAAGCTTTGATGGTGTTGACGGCTAAGTTCGATCAAATTCTAAATATCGTAAGCTCTCGGGGTAACTTACGCTTTGAAGGGGGAGAAACGCGAATAATAGAACAATCTTTTTCCTCCGACGAAGAATTAATCGATATTGATTCGCGTAAAAATAAACAACCGTCAGTTCACCCTCGATCTTTGGTTGATCACACTCAAAATGAACAATTCGTTCGAAATCGCGGTGATTTGGATTCGGTTAAACGGGTTTCGCATTTTGAGAATAATTCAAGACGCGTACTTTTCGACAATGTTTCATCTTTGTTGAAAGAAAATTCTCAATCCATTACTAGCGAAATAGGGGGCGCTGAAAATTCGCGTTCGAATACAGAATCGAATTTTGAAAACAATTATATCCCTCGTAATAATTTTAGTTTTCCTGATCGTGATAAATCGGGATCAGTTTATCGTAGAATTGGTTCAATGTTTGCATGGAATGATAGTGACTTCAGAGAGGATGAACAATTTGGACAAAATCATTTGATGTCCATGGATCAAAACCGATAAAGGGGTAATGCTTCGAATAGATCACAGAATAGATTAATTCCTCCGTATTGTTCAGCTTCTGCGGAGAATTCAAGTTCTATCCAGATCGGTCGAATGGTAAATTCTTGGAATATTTCCTTCCCTAGATCAGACAAAGATCCAGTACAATTATTTACTCATCCTAAGGGACTATTTAAGTACGGGTGGTATAGATATGAATTTATTTATTTTGTCTAAATTAAACCCTCACTTAACATTTGAAATTTTGAAATTACTTAGAATAATTATCAGGAATTATTATATAATGTCAATGAACGTAATTACATCTTCAATAGTTCAGCTGACATTCAAAAATTAGAATCAAATCCTCAAACAGATTTGTTTGTTGTAAAAATATCAAGTAGATTCCGATAATGACCAGTAAATAATGTTCAACCAGATACTTCAGAAAATAATTAATTTATCAGGAAAGTAGTTGAATATGGTTTAGAATCGTGAGTCTAATCGTTTTAGGAATGGCCCCAAATCTCGAGATAATCAATTATTTAACAAACAAAGATCGAATCAAAATCTTAGGAAGTTTGATAGATAGAACAATGCGACTGATAGGGATTCGTCGAAGTCTTTTGATAAAAGGAAATTCTTTCATCAAAATTGTGGTGAAAATGGTCACACAGATCCCTATTGCAAATCAAAAGCGCAGCTTGTTTGTTTTATTTGTTGTCAAATAGGACACACTAATACTAGTTGTCCTAATAAACAGGAAAACGACAATTGCCCTCAGTAATTGATCCTCCAGTTATCGAAACAGAGGGCAGGTCAGAGGAAAATAAAAACTTAATTTCTCATCTAATATAGGTCAAACCAAAGATTTAGATCAGGCTTATTTTCGTTTTTCGAGTGTTGAACGGATTAAATAATTGGACCTGACTGCTTTCCACCTTGAAACCCCGCCTCAAGAGTCGGTTAGGCTTAGTCTAAATGCCAGTGATTCGGTTTGTTCTTCAGACTTTGAAAATGAGCTCCATGATCTGGTTTGTGATGAATTAGAAAAAGAAATAGAAAATCTTGTCAGTTTATCGACAATTGGTAGTAGAGAGTAGGAAGGTTTAATCCTGCAAAGGAAATCGATTATGTGTGATTGAGGACTTGGAAGTCAATTACAATATCTTTCCCCTGATTTTACTTCTAAAGGAGTTCAGGTAGGTGGTAGATCAATTGTTAAAACCAAAAATAGAACTTCTTTTGTGATTGACATGGGTGATGTTTATTGTAAATATTTATGGTAAACATACGTATTCATATCGCAACGTTGTTCAGGTTTAATTTTTTCCACAGTTTTCAATTCAGAAATCTTCTAGAGAAAAAAAAACCTTCTTGATATAAAGTTCTTAAATGTGACAGAGAAAGTTTAGATTTTGGAAATGTGTTGAGTAGCGATGAAATTGTTGATTGACACTGTAGAGCTCAAACTCGTTGAAAAAAGGGAAAATTCGGATATTATCGTTGTTCATGACTTATATACTAAGTTTGTAGAAATATTGGCAGTTCGAAATTTGACAGGAAAAATTGTTGTCAAAGTACTAGACACAGTTTTTGATCGTTAAGGAATTCCGGAATCAATCGTAACCGATAACGGGAAAGAATTCATAAATCAAGATGTCAAGGCGTACTTGTTGGCCAGAGGCGTGAGACATATCATTACCCCGTTAGTACATCCTCAATGTGATCCGATCGAGCGTGTAGATTGAACGATAAAACCAATAATTTTCAGTTTATTTTGATCAAGATCATAGAGAATGGGACGAAAATTGATCGAAAATACAGTTTGCCTCATACTGGTACTCGTGTTTCTCCGTTTTTCTTGAATCACGATCGCGAGGCTATACCCAAGCGAAATTTGAAATCAATCGAGACCGAAATGAGCATTGACGAACTTGCCGATGACGCGGTAAGGACTTGGATTGGTCACATGAAAATCATTCATGATTTTTGTCATAAGATCGAGAATGAATTGCTCGACTCGCCAGGTCGAATGCCGATAGATAAAATATCAGTTGAACTTAAAGTGGGTATGGAGGATTATTATCCGAATAATAAGATAAATATTAAAGTTGAATGATCTTCCTCAAGTTTGGTTCACTTTTGCTTGGGTCATGTTTTAATTTCTAAAATGTGTGGTCTGAGTATAGTCCAACTGACAGACAACAATGGTAGAGTTGCTGGCAAGTATTCAGTTCCGAATTTGAAAATATTACGTCGAAGTTTGCGATTGTTATAAAATTGTTTTGTAGATCGATTGTAAGTGACGACATCTTGCGGAATCATCAACCTTGTTCCTGGGAGATCACAGAGAATTCTGGTCTGACTGAATCGCTTGTTGAGTTCAAGATAGCTTCGAATTTTGAACTAGCTGAATCATCAGATGTACGAGAGAAATTGGATCAACTCGGGGAGTTAAAGAAAATATCGACGACCTGATGTGGGATCTTGATCAGCAGGTGATCAACTATCAAGCTTACATTGACTCGAGGGACAATTACTTGGATGACGGCGTTTCCGTTTATTCCATGATGTTTACCAAATTCAAGTTTGATGATCAACAGGTTGGAAAGCCACATCATAGGCTCAGGATCTTATTGACGAGATTTAATCGAAAAAACCCAAACCAGTTAATCTCACCAGAACAATCAGATTGACTCAGCAACAAATCGATGCTGAGTATCATCAAAGGAATGTGTTTCCAAGAATCAGAGAGTCGAGGACTGTCGAGGGAAAGATTTTAACGTCGACGGATGATCATGCGGCTGTCATTGCTTTTGCAGTAAAAATGGAGCCCTTCTCATACACCTTGAAGAATGTTCCAACTTTCGACGAGGCTCTGGAAGAACTCAGAGTGTCAAAATTGATCATTCAAAAGTGTCAGTCTTCACCAAATTACATGAGCAACTACAAAATTTTGCCTGATAAGTTATTGAAAGGGCTTATTATCAAGACGGCATAATTGCAGATCAGGAAGAGGCCTGTATCTTATTGTGTCTGTGGTGCTGACAGATTCGAAACCAACGACTGCATCTTCCCATATGTTGATTGACTTCGTCCGAATTATACAACGATGCCAAGAAAATCAATTTTGAGAGATCATATGATCAAGGAGGCACAAGCACAGGAAATTCGACGCAAGGTCAACGAGAGTTTTGCATCAAATCGAACTAGACCAAATTTTTGATCAAGGAGAATGCTTTGGTTGTTATTGAGAGCCCTGCAAATTCAACTGTTCCTGGACTTCATCAATTGGCGAAAGTCAAATAAAAGATAGTTAACTACACCTTTTGCTAATTTGACACTTGATAAAGTGATGAGGCTCAGACCGGAATCAGCAGATGGAGATGAATATTGGGTCATCGTATCAGCGTCAAGTTGGATGCATCGAATGATCATAACATCATTGTGAATTGGAACTTTTACCAGAGAAACAAAATATGCTTGTGATTTCGATATTGATCTTTTGTATTCTTTTTTATCATTGTATTGCATTTGTTGATGGTCTAATTTTCATTGCATTTTCTTTGATAAAATATTTCGACTAAATAAGAATCAATTTTGACCAAGGGTACTACCAAAGTTTCCTTTTCTATTTTGTATCTATTTAATATAACTTTTAATTTCTTTTACAGATTATTATTACTTCAATGAACAATTTTGTTTTTTTTAATATGACCTTGGTAACTTTGATATCTTATTAACCCAAATATGACATTTCTTAGTTGACTGAACAGGAAACTTCCAGGAATGTTTAAATATCTTAATTTTTAGAAGCAAGAATGATATTAATCTAATTTTTCTTACAGACATTAATCACTATTATTTTACTTGTCTTATTTTATATTGATTATCAATTTAATTTTTCCAGATTAATTAATTGTTTTGTTTTAGTTTCAAGTTCTTATTTTCCTTGAACTAACGTCATCTCTGAAGGGGGAGAATGTGACGGGAAAGTCATTCTGACGTTATTTCAAGCCATATATTGATCAAATATCTTTTAATAAAGGTAAGAGTTGTAGGGTCAATAGTTCGCCCCTGCGACCTTACATCGATTGAAGCGCCAATAATTCGATCAATTGACGCATTACCAAATTTTCAAAAAGAACACGTTACTCTTTGTTCGACCGTATAGAAGCTTTGATCACTAATTGTATGTGAATGTTTGATTTTGAATTTGTTCGACGAAATTTGTTGAGTTGAGAGTGATCGACAAGAGTCGATATTTGATTAAAATTGCACGTAAGTGATTAATGTTTTCTTGATCTTGTTTAATAAATCATGTTCCTGGAAGTCGCTTGATCTTTATTTTTATATTATTTTGTTAGGGTTCCACAACGGTACCTACCCTGTGATCTTTTGCTTATTTTAAATTTTGTGTTTTGTTAACTTCTTAAAAATTAACTGGCGTCCGCGTATTTATTATTATTTTACCTTTTGCCAAATAGAGCTCCAGCAACTCTGAACTCGGTCGCGCTGGATGTGAATAGAATTTATTTTATTTATTTCGATCGGATTTATCTTGATATTTTGTTTTATTTATTTAATATATTTTCTCTTTAAAATTAACTAGTTAAAATTCTATTCGTCTCAATGTCATACCCAGGGCGGGAGAAACCATGTGCTAGGAGGTACGCTTCAGCGTCCTCATATCCCAAATTTAGTTCTAGTCTGCACTTCATGACCGCGAACTCGAATTTGTAAAAAGCGCATTCTTTCGACGAGGCGGCGTGTTGACCGGCACTGTTCGAGCAAACCGAAGATCGGTTTCGGTAGGGGCACTCCTTTTTGGAATGTGACTTCGAGCAATATTCACATGTATAGTGAGTAGAGCGACATTGACTAAAGAGATGTCTATATCTCTGGCATTTATAACATCTCTTTGGAGGGGTGACTATTAGAGTCAAATTGAAGACAGCACTAGATATTAGAATGGTGTTCGGAATAGAAAGCCCAGAGAAAACAAATTCAACAAGACCAGAAATCTCATTTTCATTTTTGGTTCTCGTTCTGATGGAAATGATCGAGGAGAGGGTGTCAGAATTAATCTTAGCACTGATAGAAAGGGGAGACAAGTCCAGGTCCACGTCATGTGCCAACGCCTTCCTGCTGACCAACGACGTCGGAATGTAAGACTTGTACTCCCTTTCGCCAAGAACCTCTGCATCGAGCAGACTATTCGCAATCGAACCGCTTGAGGAAGTGATTCTCAATTGGTTGAGGCCGTTGGGAACTATGGTTCTGTCAGGGTCGGGAACCACTGATTCCAAGAAGTCTGCAAAAGCGATCCTGTTATATTTGTCGATCTTCTTCCCCTGAATTGTCGATTTCACTAAGATGGTGTATGGGGGAGAGGGAATTTTCAAAAAATCTGGCGTCATTCGAAAAATTTGTATTTGTCCAAAATAGTTCATAACTGATGGGTGCAGAGTCCAGGGGTAGTGTGGAGTCTGCATGGTCCGCGGCACCCACGTCGCCCACGCCAGTAGCCCCCGACGTCTCCGTCACCCCCCGAGGGGGGTCAGGAGAAGCGGCGGCAGAAGCACGACCGACCACAGTGTCACGATCCATGGAGCCCTCAGAAATAGAGCCAACTGGGGGGGGGTGAAACTGGGAGATGAGGAATGGGAGGAATCGGGAGAGGTAAGTGGAGATGATGTATGCATCAGGATAGGACCTTCAACATTCTTCGTTACCGTAGGCACAGGAATTAGACTCTGTATTTGGTTTATAGATGATTGGTTAACCAGAGGCGATGAGTCCGTCGAGAGTTCCTTTTTAATAGCAGCCGCCAGACCAGGTGTCAATGACGGACGTTCCGAGGAGTGCTTCATCGATTTACCCCTTCCTCTACCACGGCCGCTGATATTAATCGTTTCCGAGGTTGTGGCTGAAGCGGCAGGCCGCATTGAAACGAGTAATGGAGATTGCGCGTCACCAAGTTTTTTCTGTGGAGTAGGTGCCATGGTACCTTAAAAAAAATAGAAAGTATCCTGAACCCAAGTCGGCTTCGATTGCCGAATATATTTTGTGATTATATAATATGTGACGCGACACGAGAAAAGGGACCTATCGCCTCAAAAGAGAATTTTACAGGGGGGGCGTTTATAGTGACGCCATGAGCAGAAAACCCGTGTATTTACGCGCACACGTTCAACTTTCGGGCTTTATATTATTAAAACTATTTTAGATTTTTAACTTCTGATTTTTTAACGTGAAAGAGCGACTCAAAATCTATGGAATACGACTAAAAAATCAAAAATGATTTTTTTATCGATAGGTCCCTTTTCTCGTGTCGCGTCACATATGACTAAAAATCAAAAACTGACGATTATGTCAGACTAAACTATTCCAATATATTTAAGATTATATTCTGTTCATTGAAAGGTCAAAAACAATAATACAAAAATTCTTCCTCATCTGGCTTAAGAAATGGAACATTAATTGTTTATTTAATTTAATTTAATTTGGAGGTGTATAAAATATTAAAAAAGAAATGAGTGTAATGTAGTGTGAGGTAGGAGGCAAATAACGAGATATGATTTAAATTTCTAATGTATTCTTATAGTTTTATACGAAAAATTGATTTAGAAATTTATTTTATTTTAATTTAGTTTCAATATTGATTTTGGTTATAATTTTAATTTAAATTTAAATTGCCGCTATGATCCAAACAAGTAAACAAGACAGAAAAGAAAATACTGACAAGTACTAACATTAATAAGCCCAAGAGGAAGTGAATAGGATAGTGCTAGGTGTTGAATTTGTCACCAGAAAAATAAATGGGAACGACTTTACCTCAGAGTAGTAGAATTGAAGGTAACCTTCGATTTGTTATGAGCGGTATAACAATATTGTAAATTCTCAAGATGTCCACCTTTTTCAGTACAAAATATATCAAGATCTTCGGAATTCCCACGGAGAGGTAGAGCGGATATAATCAATTTATTGTATGTATCAAGTATCCCAAAAAGAATGCTGGAGTCGCTTTCCTTCCTATTATGCAGACTGCTGAGAGTATGTTGTTGAGAGGTCAGGATATGACGCCGCCTCTCTGGTAAGAGTGTCTTTGGTTAAAGATGAGCCAAGCCTCGGCAGAGAATCCGGCCACAAAAGAAAACGAGACGTCGAAGTATTCGTAATTAAATCGAATAAGTGTAGAAATCTCGATAGGAAACAAACTATGGTTCGCCAAGAATGCTTAGAACAAAGTCTGAGTACACAATTTCAAAGTGAGAATAACTCACAATATAATTCAATGAGAACTACTCACGAGAAAGGTCTAGCCTGAACTCTGAGTAAAGCTGTGGTTACACCTCTGCATGCTGCCTGCCTGCGCAGGTAGGAGCAAGAAGAGTAAGGGAAAAGTTTGAAGTCACTGACTCTCTTACTCTTGTACGTTACCATGACAACCTGCAGGCAGGCAGGCTGCCTGCAGAGATGTAACAGCAGCCTTAAATGACAATCTTCTAGTTACTTTTCTTGAGTTTTGCATGTTTTGTGTTACATGGTTGCCCATCCCTGTCAGTCAATTTACAGGTGTGTCTATCCTAAATTTTTTTTTCATTTCTGGGAAAGAATTACTGAAGTGGCCCCTTATTTTCTTTTGGTTAATGAAAATAAATGATACTTATATATTTTGATAGTCCATAATGTCACTAATAACCCCTCCAAACAATTTTTCGAAATTTTAATTTTTGTAATTTTTATAAACAATTAAACTTTTTTGCACCGTTTTAAAAAAAATTGAATTTCTCCAAATTGGCTAAACCGATTTCAATGAAACTTGTATCGTTAGAAAGATTAGAAAATGTACTATCCAGAAAAAAATATAATATAATTAAAAAGTTTAATTTGTTTAAACAAATTATATTTCTAATTTTTATTGTTATAAATAAACAATGTTCGCAATAGATTTTGGTCACTTTTTTAGCATCATAAAGAGGGACTTTTCATGATTCCATAGCAAAAATAAAAACCCGGAACTCTCTAAAAGTTTAGAAGTTCTACCATTTTTAGTCTCGCCGTGCGCGAGCTTTCTCGGTATCTAATGCTCACGGTGCGATACGACCCCACAGTGGGATTTTTTTACAATTTACTGTTCAAAAATGTCTAGCGCTTACAATTTTTAATCGATTTGAGTTTTTTTTAAATTGAAGAGAACTAAATTTTTTCAAATTTTCAATTGTTTATAATTATTTATTTTAGTCAAAGTTAACAAATTAATGTTACATCCTGTACAATTTTCGACTTTTTCTATTTTCCCACACAAAAACACATGTTCAATTAACCTTAAAAAGGATCCCACAAGTGTTACACAAAACAGACTCGACAATTTCCAAGTAATCTTTTTCCTAAAAAAACTTGTCGACTCTCAATTTTATTGCTCACAGATTGTACCGTGAAAAGGGCAGTTTCACATTTCATCCCTCTTAACGGTCAAGTTTAACCTTTCAAAAAATACTTTTCTTGAACAAAAATCAAAAGTGTTTCCAAATGTTAAAAAGGAAACCATAAATTGTAAAACAACCTGTTGCCAGATGCTTAAAAAACAGCCTCCTTCAGGACACAGCTGAGAGCAATAAATATGTTAACTTTCTTGAAATAGTAAAATTATTAAAAATAAAATATTATTAATAAATCTAAAATAAGATACAATACACAATGTCTCTAAATAACTTTCCTTTTTTTAAAGGCATTCTTATATTATATTGCAGTACTGTAAATCATAACCATTCAAACCTAAAATACAATGTCTATGCACCGACTCTAAGATTTAAAGTACTATACACCTGAAATAATTTCAAAATAAAAATAGTTATTTAAACTAAAACATAACCCTACCCGAATAAAAATTAAAATCGGATCTATGTAGACTCTATGTCATCTGGCCTACAAGGCGACATAGGCCTGCGAGTCAAAACTAACATACAATCTATGACGGAAATGTAACGCTTGGCTACATACACCATACATAGGCTAAACAATGTAGGACCTACATCAAAGTTCTACATAGGCTCTATGTAGGTAAATATACATACGATCTACGTAGAGTTGGAATGTAATATCTATATAGGCCAAATAATATAGAATCTACATAAAGTGCAAATGTCATCTCTACATAGACAAGCTGATGTCAAATCTATGTCTATGTAGTATTTATATAGGCCAAGTAATATCGAATCTACATACAGTGCAATTTAACCTCTACCAATAGAAAGAATTTATATTTAAATTAATTTGGTATTAATATTAATTGCAACCATTTTTTTGTTCTAATAAACAAACAAAAATTACAATTGACTAAAAGAATAAATTAAAACGATTTTATTATGTAAATTTATATATTTATCATTCCAGTTTTTTTTAACAAGTTTAACTATAAATTTACAAGTAAATTATTATACACAAATTATTTATAGTTATTTCTTATGTACCTTTTAAAATTTATTAAACCAATCAATTTAACAGTTTTCTAAAAAATATATGCTTAAAATGTAATTTGTCCTTTGCAATTGGGTATTACACAATAACACTTAAACAATTCACTTTACAACAAAATATTCACTTAAAAATATCCATTTTAATGCAACAATTCATTAAACAATTCACTTCACAACAAAATATATTAACTTCAAAATAATTTTATCACGTGCGGTTTTTAAGCTCTTTCTGACGAATGCTAAAGAGCAACTGACTCTCGAAAGACCTTTGGAAAAAGACTTTACAGAAAACATTTGCTCTGTATATTTCAATCTGAAAAATGTCTAAGTTTCTGTCTAAGTAAATCTATAAGAAAAAAAGAGAACTGGAAAAGCTATAAAATAGACCCTCTTACAATGAGGAACCCTTAAGATGGTCAACTACAACCAAACCAGATGTGACAAACTCTTGAAGACAAGAAAATACTTAAAACATTTTATATTTTTGCCTTTAGATGAAAAATATTTTACAGTTATATAATAATATTAATAAATTGAATAGTTGCTTTTAATTATTTGTAATATTATTATATTTTAAATATATTTTAAATGCTTATAAAAATATTTCTAACCTCTTTGACAATTAAGACTTTTAAATAAAATTTAGGAAAAAATGATGTTCTATTAATAGGAAAATAGCTAGTTTTATTTCATTTTTATTTATTATTAATTTTATAATATTATATCATATCGTCCTAAAATATCCTATATAGATATTACATCTATAGGCCTACATAGAAAGGCCTGCTCATACCTTATCTCGATATTAAGTTCGGTGGCCTGGATCTTTCCTACATATGAATTTAGATGTAGATCCTACATAGATTAAACAATTAAAGGCCCATATAGAATAGCCTATTCAAAACTTACCTCGATAGTACATTAAGTGGCCTACATCTTTTCGATGTACGAATATTAATGTAGATCCTACATAAATTTAATATATATTGGCCTACATAGAAAAGCCTACTCAAAACTTACCTCAATAGTATGTCGGGTGGCCTATATCATTCCGATGTAGGAATATCAATGTAGATCCTACATAGATTCAACAATTATTGGCCTATATAAATTTGCCTACCCAAAACCTATGTAGACAATACATTGAGAGGCCTATATCAATTGACTATAGAAAGGCCTACGTATATCCTACATGAATACTACATCTTATAGGACTCCATAGAAAAATCTATGTATACTCTACATAGAATCTACATAACGTGGCCTACATAGAAGGCCGATTTTAATCCTACATAAACACTACGTAGTATTTACATAGTCCGTACTAAATTTTTACTCGGGTAATTTCTGGTCAAAAATAAACAACAACAAAATAATAAACTTAATTAAATAGTAAATAATGATTAAACCAATAATAAATTGTAAATAAATAGGTAATTACACGAATAATTAATATTAACCTTATTATTAAATAAAATAACCAAAAGGTTATGAATATAATAAACAATTAATGGTAAACAAATAATAAATTACTGAAATAATAATTATTAATGAAATTACCGATAAACAAATAAATAAAAATTATTTTGAATAATTAAACTTTAAAATATAATTGATTGTTGTTATTAATAAACAACGAACAAATTACTATCAACAAAATTGTAAAATAAACCAATTTAATAGGTTAGAATTATAAACAATCAATTATTACTCAAACATAACCCTAAAAATTAGGATAAAATTATAATTCAAAAAAGTACATATAATTAAAATTTGTAAACAATTAAACTACGTTATAAAAATTAATGTAAAATTAGTATTAATTAGTTTATAATAATATTTTGTAAAATCTCTAAGACGTGGAATAATATCCCTACTGAAAGTAAAATCAAAAGACAAAATCCCTACTTTCTGGAAATAGACACTGACCTACGGTACGTCCCCTTAAGTCACACCCCACAATAGAGGGATGGGTCTCGAAGGCCCAATCCTGAAACGACAGACCCTAATTTTCCTCGCTTTTCTCCATTTTCTTTCTACCATTTTCTTTCGGAAAACCAATCCTAAAATTTTCCACCCTCTTTTTCCATCTCTCTAGAAATATTTTCCCAAAATTTGGAAACTCCTTAAAATCTAAGTGGGGACAATACTTTAAAAACAGTGTCCACACAAGACAAGTTAGTTAGTTTTTAAGTCCTAAAAGGACAGTTAGTTTTTAAGTCTACAAGACAACAAGTCAGTTAGACAAGAAGTTAGTTCTCAATTCAGAGTTCAATTCTCAAGCAACTATCCAAGCAACTATCCAAGCAACTTTCCAAGCAAAAATCCAAGTTCTTATTTCCAAGTTACAAAAATCCAAGTTCTTATTTCCAAGTTACAAAATTCCAAGTTCTTATTTCCAAGTACAAATTCCAAGTTCTTATTTCCAAGTATAAAAATTCCAAGTTCTTATTTCCAATTTAAAACGTATCTCGAAACAAGTTTTATTTCCAAGTGAAAAGTAGTTCGACAAACTTCAAGTATTATTTCGCGAGTGTCAGAAAATCAAATTAAATCCAAGATTCAACAGTTTCAACTATTTTCTCGAACCATATATCGATATATCGATTATTAATATCGATACCTCGATCTTCGATATATCGATCGATATACCGCCAATATTCGAATTATTCCACGTTTTATAAACGGAATATAAAATAAAAAGTGAGTACCAATAAATTATCGATTTTCTTTATTAAATTCATCTTTCTCTTCTAAACTTTATTCTACTTAATTTCTCAAATCCTATTATTCTACGAAAGTGAGAATATCCTTTACCAATACCAATTTGTTTAAAAACCTTTGTGACTCCTTAACGTGTTACCTATGTTATCGAAAGCTGTTACTTTACTTTCTTGTGTTCAGTGATTTGCTTTCATTACGTCTTAATTAAATTTCCAACAAATCCTAAATTTATTACAAAAACAAAATAAAACTCGAAAGTTTCCCGAACTATTAGACGAGAGTCGAGGTTCAAAAACAATAATTATTTATTAAATAATTATTTATTTAATAAATAAAAAACAATAGTAATTACGATCCGTTCATAGGACGTAACATTAACACAATTTTTAAAAAAAAGTACGTTGAATTTTTAATTCTATTACTGCAGATGACCAGAATCAATTGAAAATCATGTAATATGTTCTCTAGATGAAAAATAAAGAATACAATTTTTTTCATTTGTTATAAACAATGTTAGTTAACAAATAGTTAAATTTGGTTCCTCTCAACCAAAAAAACTTTTTTTTCACATTTATATTTTTTAATGTAGGCTCATTTGAAGAATATATGCCCTTTTTTAATAAGCAAATTATTTCAATTGTTATAAACAAATAAGCCTAAATTAAAATATAAATGTGAAAAAAAATTTTTGGTTGAGAGGAACCAAAGTTAACTATTTGTTAACTAACATTGTTTGTAACAAATGAAAAAAAATTGTATTCTTTATTTTTCATCTAGAGAACATATTACATGATTTTTAATTGATTCTGGTCATCTGCAGTAATAGAATAAAAAATTCAACATACTTTTTTTAAAAATTGTGTTAATTTGTTAACTTTGACTAAAATAAATAATTAATTATAAACAATTGAAAATTTGAAAAAATTTAGTTCTCTTCAATTTAAAAAATAACTCAAATCGGTTAAAAACTGTAAGCGCTAGACATTTTTGAACAGTAAATTGTAAAAAAATCACACGTTGGGGTCGTATCGCACTGTGAGCATTAGATACCGAGAAAGCTCGCGCACGACAAGACTAAAGATGATAGAACTTCTAAACTTTTAGAGAGTTCCGGGTTTTTATTTTTGCTATGGAATCATGAAAAGTCCCTCTTTACGATGCTAAAAAAAGTGACCAAAATCGATTGCGAACATTGTTTATTTATAACAATAAAAATTAAAAATATAATTTGTTTAAACAAAGTCATTATTTATTTATTAATTATAAACAATTATTTTTATTCATATTTTTATGAACTATTCTTAGTTTTTCCAATGTAATTGTAATTTCATCGTAAGCACAAAATGATACCCCTTTAGACTCATTTTGAGTTTTTTCCCTAGAAATTCAGAATGAGTCGAAGAGGTATTATTTTTGTTGCAGATCAAAATGAGTGGAAAAATATTTATAAAGTATTAACATAAGATATATATATATATATATATATATATATATAGAAAGGTACCTAAGAAGCAAAAAATTTGAGGTTATGTTTTTAATTTTTCAAGTAAAAATACAGAAATAAAATCAATTAATAATTTAAAATTATTAATCTTCAAGTCTTCATTATATAAAAAACGTTCAATAAAAATTAGTTTCAAATTTAAATAATAAAAAATAAACTTTTAATCAACAGAAATCTAACACGACCCTAACCTATAATTCGTTTGCTTCTTAGGTACCTTTCTTCGGCGCGCGTCACATATATAACATTGAAATTTTTTAGCTTTTTGTCTTTGCAGACGCATAACTTTTCTTGGTGAAAAATACTTATGTTAATTCTTTTTAAAATTGTCAATAAAAAGACAAACTTTCAACTAAAAAAATTTTGGAAAAAAATTTATTTAATAATTTATTAATATTAAAGAAATCAAATTTTATTTTTAATATTTGAAAAAACTCCTCTTTTATTTTGGCTATAATTTTTCTTGAGGTGTTAGTACATACCTATCTCTAAGTGCTGCGTGAGTTTCAAAATGGGATCTGCATAACTTTCCGAGAAATAAATAAAAATATTCAATGCTAACGGTCGGCTTAAACCAACTTTTAAAAAAAGGTCTTGCGAAAACGTACCAAATCAAATTTAATTCCAACTTTCATTAGTTTAAATGAGAAGAAGCTATCAATTTTCCGAATCAAATAATTAAGTCTTAAATAAATCTTTATAAGCTCATGGGCTTCATATGTATCGACAGCACAGCTGCCCTAATACAGAAACCTGCTTAATCAGAAAAATATTTTCGAAATTAATTAATAATTTCAAAATTATCAAAGAACTTAGAAAAAAGCGGTAGCATGGTGGAATACGAGCCCACGACCCTTCTATTGCCGGTAGACTGCTCTGACCACTGAGCTACATGCACCCCTAGATTCTCCAAGTTCCTTGAAATATACTATCACTTCCTACATTATTTTGATGATAACGCAGGAAGTGTCTTAAAGATGGTAAGCCATATTTTGAATTTCAAAGGCGATTATAATTTACAGAAAGTGAATTTATCATTCGGTTTACAAATATTAAATGAGAAGAAGCTATCAATTTTCCGAATCAAATAATTAAGTCTTAAATAAATCTCTATAAGCTCATGGGCTTCATATGTATGTGGTCAGAGCAGTCTACCGGCAATAGAAAGGTCGTGGGCTCGTATTCCACCATGCTACCGCTTTTTTCTAAGTTCTTTGATAATTTTGAAATTATTAATTAATTTCGAAAATATTTTTCTGATTAAGCAGGTTTCTGTATTAGGGCAGCTGTCCTGTCGATACATATGAAGCCCATGAGCTTATAGAGATTTATTTAAGACTTAATTATTTGATTCGGAAAATTGATAGCTTCTTCTCATTTAATATTTGTAAACCGAATGATAAATTCACTTTCTGTAAATTTCATTAGTGTACTTTATTAATTATTACAGTTCTATAACACAGGCACACAAAAAAAGTTGTCTGTTTTTTGAACCAGACATACATATCTTATAGTAATTTTGCCCGCTGAAAACGAATCTGAAGTCAGAATTACTCCATCACCCTCTGTTTTTTTATCGAGAAAACTACCCTTAACTTCAAATTTTAAAGTAAAAAAATTGAATAACAGATTTCTCTTTAAAACAAAACAATAAATTTATCTATACTTCTGCTACAATAACTCAGAAACAATGTCAACATTGCTTAAACACCCTTTCTTTTTTATTAAATCGAAAAAACTACCCCTAAAATGTAATAATTCAAAATTATAATATAAAAACCCACATTGGTTCTCAAAACAACAAAATACATTTATGTACTTCTCTTTCAACATTTCAAAAGCAATATCGAAATTACTTTATCATCCACAGTGTTTTTATATTCAAAAAACTACCCCTAATATGTAAAAATTCAAAATGTATAATAAAAAAAATGAAAAACCACATTGTATTTCAAAATAGAACAATAAATTTATGTACTTCTCATTTAACAACTTAAAAGCAATGTCAATGTCTTTTGTGCCCATACGCAGCTATATAAAAAAAAATCTGAGCCCAAATTCACAATCCTCGGAAAATTTTCAACAGTTTTCTATATTGAAACGTATTTTTTTTTATTTTAGACAAATTTTAACATCAAAAACAAATGCAAGTTATAATTAAGAGTAGGGGAGACAGAGGCGTAACGGATCACTTTTCACACCGAAAAAAAAATATTCTTGTTTTAAGAGGACAATTCCTCTTCTAAAATCCTCTTACATTTTATTCTTAAATTAAGAATATTACTCTTCATTGGAGACTATTCCTCTACTTTTAAAAGGAATTACTCTTAAGTGGAGAATAATCCTCTTAAAATAAGAGGACGTTTTTTGGTCAATATACAAAAGGAAAATATGCATCAAAATAAGAGGAATCCTCTCAAAACAAGAATATTTTTTTTTCGGTGCACTTCTTGTTGCTTAACTTTACCATTCTTGCTTTAATAAAAATTTCATTATGTGGAAAACTTAGCATAACATCTCAGCTTTTAATTAAAAAAAAGTACGCCCTAATATCAGTTATACTTTTTTTCTAGAACAATGTTTTTAGAGAAATGCAAGGTGAGCAATTTCGCCTCGGGTCGGGGCGTAATGGATCAGCAATGAAATTATAATTTAGATCATCAAATATTATTACGGTATTGACAATTTTAGTTTCTATTGTATATTTACAACAAAGAATATTGAAAATGGGACATATTTTATTTAAACTTTAAACATTTTCATGTATTTTTCAAATTTTAAAAAGTTGTAGCGAAATGCAAAATCCATTTACTTAAAAAAATCTATTCTACAGTTATTTTTTTATAAAGGGTTAAAATTGGTTATCATTTCATTCATATTTTAAATATAATAGGTTTTTCTTAATAAAATATGCGAGTCAATATGCCCCAGCCAAAGTGATCCATTACGCCCCGGAGGTGTTTGTTGAAAATTTTGTTATTTTTTATCAATACCGTAATTATGAATAAAAAATTGTCAATTGTTCTTTAAGAACAAATGTTTAAAACTCAAAACCTGATTTCCCCTATTCAAAATATGAAGAATGTTTTTTTAAATGCATTTTTGGTGTTTTAAGTTTGCTTTTGATGATTAATATTTTTATTATTATATTCAAAAACTTTAATTATCACAAAAACATCATAGAATTTAATAAAAGTTAATATTTAGTAAATTTTTCCACAATTATTCAATAAATAATTAAAGGAAGTGAATTTATCATTCGGTAATTAAATATTAAATATGAAAGAATCTATAAATAATCCGAATCAATTTCTCAAATAAGTTTCCTAAGCAAGATCATAAGTACCGATAGCGCAGCTATTCTGAATACAAAAATCTGCTTTTTCAGAAAGACATTTTTTTGAAATTAATTAATAATTTCAAAATTATCAAAGAACTAGGAAAAAATTGGTTACCTTGGTGGGATACGAGCCCACGACCTTTCTATTGCCGGTAGACTGCTCTGACCACTGAACTACATGCACCCAAAGATTCTCCGAGTTCCTTGATGTATACTATACCTCCCTGCATTATTTCATGATAATGCAGGGAGTTTCTTGAAGATGGTAAGCCTAATATTTCAATTCATAGGCAAATTATAATTAAAGGAAATGAATTTATCATTCGATAATTAAATATTAAATATGAAAGAATCTATCAATAAAATAGAATAAATAAATAATTAATAAATAGAAAAAATGTCTTTCTGAAAAAGCAGATTTCTGTATTCAGGATAGCTGCGCTTTCGGTACTTATGATCTTGCTTAGGAAATTTATTTGAGAAATTGATTCGGATTATTGATAGATTCTTTCATATTTAATATTCAATAAATAATTTGTTGTTAAATTATTTAATAAATATTTGCAAAAGGATTTGTTAGACCAGTTAATCAAAAACCAATGAGTTTGTAATTGTAAAAATTAAACTATTTACTTTATATTACAAAAAAATGAAAAAATGTTGTTATATAATTCTTTGTATAAAATATCCTTTCACAAAAATTAATAATAATATAAAGATAAAAAAACAAACACCAAAAATGCATTTTAAAAAATAAATTCTCATATTTTTAATACTCTTAATTATAACTTGTATTTGTTTTTGATATTAAAATTTGTCTAAAATAAAAAAAAATACGTTTCAATATAGAAAACTGTTGAAAATTTTCCGAGGATTGTGAATTTGTGCTCAGACTTTTTTCTATATAGCTGCGTATGGGCACAAAAAGGCAAAACGGCAATAAAACATTGAAAAAAGTAGAATTATTTCACTATTTTGCAAAGATATGGTTAAAAACTCAAAATACCCAGACTTTCGGAATAATCACTTTAAAGTATGGCTTTTAAACTATGTTTCCTGAAAATTTTAGCCAAATCGAAAAATGTGTTTTTGAGTTATAAATTCTTTGAAAAAAAGTTTTTTTAATCTACTGCGCATGCGTTTAGAAATTTCTCAACAATTTCATCCCATTATTGTCAAATGAATATTTTAATGTTACATTTTTAATGTTCCACTGTGTATTTGATAGAAAAATGAGTCATAATTATAATAAAAAACATGTAAATAATCATAAATTGAATTAAAAATAAAACTTACTATTTAATTTGAAACAAATAGAGGGAATAGATAAAAATGTCCAAAGTATAAAAATTCGACATTTTTGTCGACTGTATTTTGGAAATCTTTTTCTCTAATTTAAATACAAAATAATCATTATGTGATGTTTTTCGAAAAAGCAAAAAGGAAAGATAATAATTAAGCGTAAAAAATTGTCTCTTTGAACACTTAAGGTAAACTTGTATAAATTCGCTTAAATATTACAGAATATTTATTAATTACATTCTCATCAAATAAGAAAGTATATTTTCAATATATAATTATAATATAATTATTTAACAATATATAAAATGTACAACCACGTTCACTTATCATTGTCAAGAAAATTATACACATACCATATTATACATTTTAATATCCCTAATTATTCATCATTCTCAATCAATAATTTAAATTCTGTTACAATTTCCTTATAAATAATTTTACAATATATATATATATATATATATATATATATATATATATATATATATATATTAATCGTTGTACACTCCAAGTACAATGTACTTATGTTTAAAGGACAATTTGGAACTTAATTATCTTCTAAGTCGGTTTAGAAGTCACGTAAGTTAGTGGATTGTTTTGGAAAATGTGTAATTTTCCCATTCATACAGAAAGTATACGTAACTCTTATAATTGCTGTACAACGTCTACACGGTGGTCTTCAAGCACTTTTAGGTTTATCTAAAATGAGTCAAAATTGTGCTAACGCAGTTTTATCTGGAATCGTCCCAAGACTCCAAATCTGCATTTCCGAAAATCGTAGCTGCTTCTTTTTTTGAAAAAAACATATATATGTCATTTTTTTAACAAAAACTGCTATATTAATGTCTATACATGTTTTAATGCACACAAACCCCACAATTGTCGAGGCCGTTCTACGTAAATTGTCAATTTGCCTAAAAGGCTTCGTTTATTAAGCAAATTGAGAAACATTATCTGAGTCATTCATAGACAAAAACAAATAATCAAAATTTCCTTTAATACTCAATTACATTGCTTACAATTATTAGTATCTGTACTGTCTTTGAGTTGTAAACATATTAATTATAATGACTAGTGAAAATTCTAAGACGCAGTTGAAAAATAATTCTAATTCAATTATTAATTAATCATTAAATTATAAAATATTTTCGAGGTCGCTGAATCCAAATATGATAGTAAAATTTTAAAATTAAAAATGGCAGACCCAACGCAGTCAAATTCTAACGTTAACTTTAAAAAAATATTGGAAAAACAATTGAAAGCAGAAAAAATGCCAAACAACTGTAATTCAATATTTACAAAGAAGTACATACTTCGAATTAAAACATATTAAAACAATCAGAGTAAAGTATTGATCTAAAGAAAGAAACACCAATTGCACTATTATCAGTAACCACAAAAAATTTGAACATTGGTACAAATCAAATCTTACATTGAACACTACTGGAAATAGTGCAATTGGTGTTTTTTTATTTAGATCAATATTTTACTCTGATTGTTTTAATATTTTTTAATTCCTTGGAAGCATGTACTTCTTTGCAAATTTTTCTACTTTCAATTGTTTTTCCGCTTTTCTTTTATTAAAAGTTAACCTTAGAATTTGACTGCGGTGGGTCCATTTTGGATTTTTAAATTTGTCCATCATATTTGGATTCAGCGTCGTCGAAAACATACAATACAAAACGATGCCTTTGCAGAAAAAAATATCTTCTATGCAACTCAAAATGTCATAATAGTTCGACGTGTTGCAACAAATAATAATTTTTTACTTTTTTATATTTACGAAACAATAAAATAATTTAACTCTACCTATACATTCCATGTTTTAATCGATTTCTTGAATTGACTAAGTAATTCGTGAAATTTGCCCAAAATGACGAAGCCTTTTTAGGCAAATTGACAATTTACCTAAAACGGCCTCGGCAATTCGCGAAATGCCTAGTCTATTCTCGAAATGCCTAGGCAATTCGAGAACTGCCTGTAAATCGCTAGGAAATTCGGGTATTTCTTAAATTCTTAGGCATTTCTCGAATTGCCTAGGCATTTCGCGAAATGCCTGCGGTCTTCGAGTTTTGACGGTAACATATATACATATAAACATAAATATATAAACATGTATAGACATACATATTGCAGTTTTTGTTAAAAAATGACACTCATATATGTTTTTTTCGAAAAAAGAAGCAGCTACGATTTTCGGAAATGCAGATTTGGAATCTTGGGACGATTCCAGATAAAACTGCGTTAGCACAATTTTGACTCATTTTAGGTAAACCTAAAAGTGCTTGAAGACCACCGTGTCTACTAATACACTAAATAATATAATAATTTTTTGAAAAAATTACATTATTATTAAAAATATACATTTTAATGGACCGACAGATTAGCTCGGTCGGATAGATGCCTTGCTTGGTGGACGTTCTAGGACCAAGGGTACTTGGTTCCCGCCCATTTGGCTTGGATTTTTCCGGCACGTGAGATAATCGGAGCGGGAGGTTTGACGTTGTGGTATAATGATGTGCACTGTCGATTATTGTTCAGTACACACCATTAAACTCGACTGTCGATAAACCGGTTATACTCAGGAGAAGTTTTTCTACAGTTTCCCTCTCCTCTGGCGAGAAAACCCATTAGACGGGTAGTCCAGGCTAATGCGAGTACTCCTAATTTTCGAAAGATGTTCTGTAGACGTAAAAATTAGTATTAAGTTTATTAAGGAAAAATTTGTAAAGAGAAATTTATGAAATTGTATAAACACTTGTATAGCCAAGTATGTAAGGCTGAAGACAGGTGTATAAACCAATAAATAAAAATAGTAACTATACATTTTAATGCATCAACTTTCAAAAAATACACTTCACAAGAAAATATTAACATTAAAATAATAGTAATAATAATAATAAAAAAAGCTTCTAAGGCGACTGTCAGAGTTACGTATACTTTCTGCGCATGAACGTAAAAGTAACGCACTTTTCAAAACAATCCGCTAACTTACTTGACTTTTAAACCAACTTAGAAGATTAGTAATTGAGCGGCTGGATTCCATAAGGGCACGTAAATTTTTTTCGGCCGAAATCGAAGTCCCCTGGACACTCAAAATTCAACTTCTGAATTTAAATGTTTAAAATATATATCCTTATAGGAAATTTCATTGCGCATCTTTATTTCTATTAAATTTTTATTGTATCTATTACCGTTTTCGAAATATAAGGAAAAAACTGTTTTTTTAAAGAGCAAAATTTTTATTGTTTTTTTCACTTCAACTCGCGATTACTCAGTCAATTTTACATATTTTTTAATGAAACAAAAACGAAAATACGCGTTATTTTATTCCACGAGTGACTAAGAAAGAAAAATGATGTTTTAATTATAAATAAAAAAGTTATTAATTTTTTATTGAGATATTGCAAAATTCGTAAACTGAAATTTTCACTAAGCGGGGAAGTTGAACAAATTTTGTGCAACAAAAAACTTCCAACGAGAAAGTTGTTCATTTAGGTCTAAACAAGTTTTTCCCGAAAGTTACAGTTCAATTAAACAATTAGTTAACAAATGGCGAATGTTAAAACCGTTTTATGTATACGCAGAATAAAATTCCAGCTTACTACAAGGTGAGAAACGCGCGCTGGGCGTTCAGCCGCCAACGACTTTTAACATTCGCCATTTGTAAACTAATTGTTTAATTGAACTGTAACTTTCGGAAAAAATTTGTTTAGACTTAAATGAACAACTTTCTCGCTGGAAGTTTTTTTGTTGCTCAAAATTTGCTCAACTTCCCCGCTTAGTGAAAATTTCAGTTTACGAATTTTGCAATATCTCAATAAAAAATTAATAACTTTTTTATTTATAATATTAATTTGAATTTATCACTCGGTATTATTTAATAATATTGATGACTTTATCGATCACTCCGAGTCATTTAAAATAATGAAAAAAATTAAGAGAAAAAATTTTTTTCTTTACGTTTCAACGGCACAGCCGTCCTCTTCAGAAACTGAAATTTTATTATAATTTATAAATACACGTACATACAAAAATAAAACTATTAAACAAAAAAAATTTTACCATTGAAAAAAATATAAACAAAAATAAAAATTTGGACATTATTAAACAATTTGTCGATTGCTAAAACGTCTCGCTTGACACGATTGCTAATATACACTGATCAATTATAAAGTCATTAGAATAAGTATGAAAATATTAAAAGTAAGTTCAATGAACTTATTACCCAGGTGCGAATTTTCGGTTGGCCCATAGTTGGGCCAACTTTTACAAGGTCGGTCCAACTTCTCGTGCCAGAGGTTGGGCCAACCATACAGATGATAACGGTTGGCCGTCTAATGGCGACGATGGTTGGCCCGACAAGTCATAAGGAAGTTGGCCCAACTTAAAATGCATATGTTGTGCCAGCTATACATTTCAATGGTTGGTCCAAAAACTGACGCCAAAGTTGGCACGACTTTAAATGCGTAAGTTTGGCCAACTTTAACAGCCAAAAGTAAAAAATTATTAAAAAACTAAATTATTTAAACAATTAACACGTTATTATTAGCAAGAACATCAGATATAACCTTTACCTATTATTATTAAACACAATCTCATACATACATTTTCGAAAATATCTACCGCTTGCTGGGATCGAACCCCTAACCTAACGCGCCGAAGACTTATACACTGACCACTACGCTACGCTCACATGGGAGTCCATACCGTTAAATGTATATTAAAGCTGCAACAGTCGGGCCAACCGTGGCCCAGAGTTAGGCCAACCGAGAAAGTTTAAGTCATTTAAACTGTTTTTCACAAAGTTTTGCCAACCGTCGGGCCAACCGTGGCCCAGAGTTTGGCCAACCTAAATTTGTAAGTCATATGAGATACGTTCCCCATAGTTGTGTCGACCTTTGTCGCCAAAGTTGGCCCGACGGTTGGTTATACCTGCATGTAATGGTTGGCTTGCAAAGTCGGGCCAACTGTGGGCACTAGTACTTGCCAAAGTTGGGCAAACTCTGGCAACCAAAACTTCGCTTGCCAAAGTTAGGCCAACCGTGGGCCAACCTTCAAACTCTGGCGGCCAACCTAAATTCGCACCTGGGTACAATAATGCAAATCATAAATAGACAAAATGTCAAGGTGTCACCAAACAGAGAAAACACTACAATATTTTCTTTCATTAAGGAAATGGAGATAACAATTACTAAGATTTTGAATATCGTCTTTTTTGTTTATTGCATTCTTTTGCAAATTAATATGAATCATTTCGGATATTAAACGTTTGCTCTCATTAGATTCTTTTTTATTTATAATTAAAACATCATTTTTCTTTTTTAGTCACTCGTAGAATAAAATAACGCGTATTTTCGTTTTTGTTTCATTAAAAAATATGTAAACTTGACTGAGTAATCGCGAGTTGAAGTGAAAAAAACAATAAAAATTTTGCTCTTTAAAAAAACAGTTTTTTCCTTATATTTCGAAAACGGTAATAGATACAATAAAAATTTAATAGAAATAAAGATGCGCAATGAAATTTCCTATAAGGATATATATTTTAGACATTTAAATTCAGAAGTTGAATTTTGAGTGTCCAGGGGACTGGACCCTTATGGAATCCAGCCGCTCAATTTCCCAATTGTCTTTTAAACATTGTACTCGGAGTGAACGATATATATTACTATTGTAATACTAGTTAATGATATTTTTCTATATTATTATGTTATTACAAAAAACTCACGCACACCACCGTTAGGACTTGTACCTAAAGGGACGCAATTATGTAATTCAAATAAGGCGTGAGTAAATTTATATTATTTTTCCTCCCAAAGTTTTTAATGGCAATTCTCTGCCGTAAGGATAGACTGAAAAGTGTACTGAAGTTGTACTGCGGTCTCAGTACAATCACAGACCGTTTTTGCTTCTTCCTCATGAGAAAGCTTTGTATTCGTGACGATTTTCAATTTTCCAAAAGAAGGTTATATGGACTCATTTTTGTCTAAAATACATGTATATGATGTTCTGAGCAAATGTCCACATGCACTGAGAAAAATTGCGTTTAACTGAGTGGTAGAAATAGCTCGTTTAAATAAAAGTAATTAAAAATAAATAAGATATGGTTAAAAAACTATGTTATACCAATCAGAATTTTTGATTGGTCAATTTTAAAATTCGCGCTGAAATAATTCTATCAAATTGATACTCGGATAAATTGAATTTCTAGTAAATTAATATTCGAACACACTTACATTCTGATAAAGTAGATTTCTATGAAAAAGATTTTCGGCAATATTCAGATTCTATTTGATTACGCTTCTGTAAAATAACGATTTACATAAATTGATATTCGGTTAAATTAGATTTCTGGAAAATTGAAATTCGATCAAATTGAATTTCTGTAAGATTATAATTTGGACGAATAAATATTCTACTACATTAAAATCCCTTCTACTTTTCTTTCAGCCAAGCTATCATTCTAACAATAATATATTCTACTAAAATGATATTCTAGGTAATAAAAATCTATTAAATAACATTTCTAACAAATCTGGTTTAGGGTCTTTTCATGCGCCCCGTGTACTTTGTCTTATCTTTGTACCTATTAATTTCCAACAAAGATAACAAGACTGTTTTATTTCAAAGATTAATATAACTCTCGAAATAATTTTTTTGTTAGTAGTTTAAATAAGTAGTTCATTAGTGATTCAAATTTTCATTGATTATTGTAACAGCAATCATGGAAAGTAGTATTTAACTATAAAAAATATATTATAAATTGAAGTGAAATGGATAAAGTAAAATAAATCTTTCACATGATGATACACTATACGATGTACGTTAAAGAGTTTAAAAATATTATATTTTATTTAAAAAAAATTTGTTTGTTTATAAAAAGGAATTATAAATTACAGGAATTTCGGTTATCTTTGAATTAGAACATAAAACATAATCAAGGCAAAATGTTATTAATCCTGAACAATATTTTGATCGAATTGGGTGGTTAAAATTAATTAACCGGGTTTTTTATTAAAGCAGAGTTAATCGACTATAGTACTCAAAGTCATATTATTACTGTAGTCTTTTTAAGAGACTACAGTAACCGAGTAAGTTAACTAACACTCCTGGACCATCAATGATTAATTGTTAGTTACCGTACCGATTCAGTTGCTATCGTAATCGGTATCTTAACAAATTTCACCCAAAATTTCTAATCGTATTTGATCGGTTACTGCAAATAATTCACATTGCAAGTGATATATTAGCAGTATCGTTCGGTTGTTTTTAAGTAAATGTGTTGAACTTGTCCTGTAAGTTTCATCGTGATACATTCAATAGTTTTTGAGAAAATTAATAAAACTTATATCCGCGCATAACGCTATAGCTCGACATTTCAATGTTGCGCGATAATAAATTGATTAAGATTAAATACTTAATCTTTTTGGTAAATAATCTTAAAATTTCTATAATTCAATAGTTTTAAGCATTCAAGTAAACAAAAAAGAAATTATTAAAAATTTTTAAGACATTACTTTCATTGAGTGGTTGTTTTGCATTCCTTATTGCTAAATTTTCATGTTTCATCACAGATTTCATATTTGTGCATTTACGGTAAAGATTTTTTAATAGAAATTTTAAAAAACTGTTTTCTTTTTAAAGTTCAAAACTTTTGGATCATAAATATCCTCTAATCAAAAATCTAATAATCTTATAATAATAAAGAAAACTACTAGATGTCTCACGATGAAACTTACAGGACAAGTTCAACACATTTGTGGCTACATATAGTAAAAAAAATTTTTAAAATTGAAGGTACACGGAAAGAAGGGCGTAGTCAGATAAACTACTTACGCAGTTAAATATACTAAACAGAACAGTCGATTTTGGACTAACTAAACTGGTAGTAGGATTTACTAAACAGGCGTGTAGTCATTGTAACTACTCAGAAAAAGTTAATTCAACTGCACAAAAAGTCAAATGGACTAAACTGTTCAGTAAAATATAAAAATATTGAAATATTGTTTTCTATATTTAATTTTGCAATAATTTCAAAAGTAGTAGAAAGTCATCGTGAAATTTTTATATTTTAACATAAAACAAAAACATAATTATCACAAAAATTTCGAGCAATTAATTTGCATATTTTTAAGAGGTTATGTTGATTTTTCTGTAGGGAAGACCGTGGCGTAATGGATCACTTGAATTTATTCAAAAGCATACTGTAAGTTTGTACCAAGTTTCATTGTTATTCATTTATTATTGTTAAAAATATGGTAGAAAAAGTGATTTTGACGCTCGAAAGTAAATTTTTGAAATATTTGTTTTTTTGTTATGTCTTTTTCAAAATTACTTGTAAAAAACATTTGTTTATCAGGTTTTGAGCTTTAAACATTTTTTCTTAAAGAACAATTAACAGTTTTTGTTTAATACTTACGGTATTGATAAAAAATAACAAAATTTTCAACAAACACCTCCGGGGCGTAATGGATCACTTTGGCTGGGGCATATTGACTCGCATATTTTATTAAGAAAAACCTATTATATTTAAAATATGAATGAAATGATAACCAATTTTAACCCTTTATAAAAAAATAACAGGAGAATAGATTTTTTTAAGTAAATGGATTTTGCATTTTGCTACAACTTTTTAAAATTTGAAAAATGCATGAAAATGTTTAAAGTTTAAATAAAATATGTCCCATTTTCAATATTCTTTGTTGTAAATATACAATAGAAACTAAAATTGTCAATACCGTAATAATATTTGATGATCTAAATTATAATTTCATTGCTGATCCATTACACCCCCTGTAGTGATCCATTACGCCCCGGCAAATGGCGAAAGGGCTTAGGGGGTTAAGTATGCAAAAAGTGCCCCCGCTTCTACTTTTCTCAAATTTGGCCCATATGTTACTATCCATATGACTATAACTTTCTGCAATTTTGAACTCAAAATTCGCTTTTTTGGGGGAGTTATGGAGGGGGAAAGCAAAATCAAAAAACTTATTTTTCTCGAAAACTACTAAACCGATTTTAATGAAATTTTAAGAGGTTGTAAATATAGATAAGGCGATTTTAGAAAAAAAAATCAAAATTTTTTTTTTAAAAAAAATTTTCAAAAAACATTTTTGAAATTTTCAAAAATTTTTTTTAGGGTTATTTTTTAAAGTGACCACTTTCTCTTTTGTTGTAAAAAGTACCTTATAATGTCCCCTTTAACATATATTTTTTTCAAATTTTTCAAAAATATTGTTTTTGAGTAAAATGTCAAAAACCATGGTCATGCTATTTGTCACGTACGGTAATGCACATATATACATATGGTCCATATTAATGTGATAGGGTATAGCTAAATAAGTATGGAAAAAATGACCCGAATATATTTTTCCCATTCATTCCTACCCACTTAAAAATAACTTTTTCAAATTTTTAACTCAAAATTTTGAGTTTTTTGGAACTTATGGAGGGGAAAAAATCGAAAAACGCATTTTCCTCAAAAACTACTGTATGTATTTTAATCAGCTTTGGATATGTTGAAAAGACAATTAAAGAGATTCCAAAAAAAATTTTCAAATTTTTTTTTCAAAAATTTCAAAAAATCTCTTTTTTTGAAAATTTCAAAATGAAAATTTTTCGAAATTTTCAAAAAAAAATTTTTTAGTTCTATTATAGTGACATTTTTATGTATTTTCTCATTTCATTCTCTTATGTGATCTACTAATAAAAAAATTTTGCCCGACATGATTTCAAGGTATGTCACGGTAAATAACATTTTTATGTTGTATGCGAATGGTTAATATTAAAAAAACTGTCAAATATTTTTGCAACTTATTACTAGTGGCTAATTAAGGTTGATAAATACAAATCTGAAGTTGACATAAAAAAATATGTTTAGACAAACAAAAAAATTTCGAAAATTTTAAAATCAAATTTTAGGATTTTTGGAGATTTTTTTACCGTGTCGCACTCTAAAATCATCTAGGCCATTATTGTTTAAAAAGTAAGACTGTTAAAGAAGTTAAATAAGAAAAAACGTAAAAATAAAAATTTTTGAATTTTTCTTTGGAAATAATTTTTTTACATCGATTTTAGGCTTGTATTCAGAAAACTCCTAAGTATTATTTTGTAATTAAATAAATAATTAATTAGTTGACCATTCGCATACAACATTAAGATGTTCCTGGTAAGGTTTTTGAGTTATTTACCGTGACACACCTTGAAATCATGTCGGGCAAAATTTTTTTATTAGTAGATCACATAAGAGAATGAAATGAGAAAATACATAAAAATGTCACTATAATAGAACTAAAAAATTTTTTTTTGAAAATTTCGAAAAATTTTCATTTTGAAATTTTCAAAAAAAGAGATTTTTTGAAATTTTTGAAAAAAAAATTTGAAAATTTTTTTTGGAATCTCTTTAATTGTCTTTTCAACATATCCAAAGCTGATTAAAATACATACAGTAGTTTTTGAGGAAAATGCGTTTTTCGATTTTTTCCCCTCCATAAGTTCCAAAAAACTCAAAATTTTGAGTTAAAAATTTGAAAAAGTTATTTTTAAGTGGGTAGGAATGAATGGGAAAAATATATTCGGGTCATTTTTTCCATACTTATTTAGCTATACCCTATCACATTAATATGGCCCATATGTATATATGTGCATTACCGTACGTGACAAATAGCATGACCATGGTTTTTGACATTTTACTCAAAAACAATATTTTTGAAAAATTTGAAAAAAATATATGTTAAAGGGGACATTATAAGGTACTTTTTACAACAAAAGAGAAAGTGGTCACTTTAAAAAATAACCCTAAAAAAAATTTTTGAAAATTTCAAAAATGTTTTTTGAAAATTTTTTTTTCTAAAATCGCCTTATCTATATTTACAACCTCTTAAAATTTCATTAAAATCGGTTTAGTAGTTTTCGAGAAAAATAAGTTTTTTGATTTTGCTTTCCCCCTCCATAACTCCCCCAAAAAAGCGAATTTTGAGTTCAAAATTGCAGAAAGTTATAGTCATATGGATAGTAACATATGGGCCAAATTTGAGAAAAATAGAAGCGGGGGCACTTTTTGCATACTTAACCCCCTAAGCCCTTTCTGGATTTTACGGGTGTACTTCCGATTAGCGGTTACCTCCGATTCTTCTACAAATTGGTATACGTACGTAATTTTATGTCCTGATTACGAAAATCATAGTGAAAATTGGCGCAAATTAGAATTTTATAGTAAAAACCATAAAAAACACCATAAAATTGTGTTTTTGCGTATAATTCGCAAAATTTTGCAAAATGTTGTTAACAATAGTTTTAGATCTGACCAAAATACACATTTTCTGTTCTTATCATTTTTTGCTAAAATTTGTTATTTTGCGAGAAAATTGTAAAAAACCAAGAAATTCCATAAAAATCATGGTTAAAATGAACTTTCACTTAGAAAGACATACAACTGTAACAAAATAAGGATTCTTCATAAAATTGTGTTTTTTTATAACTTGCAGAAGACGCTAAATGTTCTCTTAGTTCCTGAATACAGATAAGGAGTCAAATTAACTTTCTATTTGGTACTAGAAGGTACCGAAACCAGACCCAACCCCCCTACAACATGACCTTCAAAAAAACTCTTTGAAGGGCCCCTGAAGCGAACAGCACAAAGGCGGGCGATGCCCGCCTTAGCTCATGTTCTCCTACTTCCTGAATACTGAAAGGGAATCAGGGACTTTCTTTCTGGAACTAGAAGGTACTGAACCCAGAACCAGTGTATTTCGGTCAGATCTAAAACTTTTGTTAACAACATTTTGCAAGATTTTGCGTTTTTTGCGAATTATACGCAAAAAACACAATTTTATGGTGTTTTTTATGGTTTTTACCATAAAATTCTGATTTGCGCCAATTTTCACTATGATTTTCGTAATCAGGACATAAAATTACGTACGTATACCAATTTGTAGAAGAATCGGAGGTAACCGCTAATCGGAAGTATATCCAAATTTCTCACCTTGCATTTCTCCAAAAATATTGTTCTAGAAAAAAAAGTATAAGTGATACTAGGGCGTACTTTTTTTAATTGAAAGCTGAGTTGTTAGACTAAGTGTTCCACGTGATGAAATTTTTATTAAAGCAAGAATGGCGAAGTTAAGCAACAAAAAGTGAAAATTGATTCATTACGCTTGGTCTTCCCTAATCACTACAGAAATTATTTTTCAAATTAAATACATAGAAAACTGCATTACTATTGGTAAACAAATGTTTGGCAATAATAGAATATACTTAAGTACTGCTGATTTTATTATTATATTTATTAATACTTGCATTGAATAAGTATCATATAATTATTTTCAAAAACAGTAAAAAAAAATTTTTATGATTTGTTTTAACTACATACTGACTTACTAAACATGTTAAGTAGAATTAACTACATCTTTTCTCTCCGTGTAGCATATTTTTGTGTCTTTTAAAAAGTTTAAATTAATTGCTTAAATAGTTTTTCATTTTTTAAATAAAAATATATTTTAATAAAAACAAATTAAGAAGTCGATAACTGAAATCCGTTAAGAAGAACCAAAGATATATAATTAAAAAAACAAAATTGAAATTCCTACGACCGTCAATTTTTAAAATTTTTCAAAATCGCTTGGGGTTTTTGGTTATTACCACTAGAGGATATAATGTATCCATTTGTTAACTGAATCCCAAAACCTAGTAACAATTTTTGCGTCGAACTGACGTGGCTGACCATTGAAGTCAATAGACGAAATTAGTTTTTCGTCCATAACTTTATAAATATTTATTTTTAAACCAAAGTGTAATGACAAATTTTCTTCATTTATTGAAAGATATTTTTTAAAACAATAAAAATTGATTTTTTTGCAAGTAATGTTTTCCAATTCAATTTCAGTACAAACTCTCAACAAATTTTCACTGAAATTTTACTGAGCTCACAGTATTAATTCCCCAGTACAATTTCAGTCCTTTCTTCTGGCAGATCTAAGAAGAGATTTTTATTTATACAAATTTTTATTCCTACTTTTAAGAATTAAAATTTTTAATTTAAATTAATTAAATAAAATTTCTTAGTTTAAGGTTATTAATAAAATAATTAGTTTCGATTCATAATTTTTTACTGACTAAGCCATTTTTTATTACAAAAAAATTACTGTGTAAAAAACAGATTTTAAAGAGCGTTATTTAATGAATAAAAACAACAGTAATTTAATAAAAAATTACTTCATTTTAAAAATTCCAATAAATAAAAATTTTTTTCAATGTTTTTTCAATTTTTAATACAAATTTTTATTCTTTTTTGCGTTTCAAATGTCATTTTTATCCTTCATGCACAAAAATGACGCTTTTAAATAGCTGACAACAGGGCGTAAAGTAATTCATTTGTTTGACCGTATGGAAATGATAAACAAAAGTAATGAATCGCATATACTTATAGCTTTACTAATTAATTTATAGCCGGCTGAAGCTAGCAGTCGTACTCAGCACCGATCTTTAAGCTTCAACTACTAATTAATGAAATTAATGACTAAAAACTTACTAAATTTGCTATTTAGTGGTTATTGATTCTTAAATAACAATATTCGATGATTTTTTTAACATAAGGTATTATTAAATTTGATAAAGATGCATATTAGTAGTTGAAGCTTAAAGATCGGTGCTGAGTACGACTGCTAGCTTCAGCCGGCTTTAATTTATAATTATTATGAATTAATTAAACAAACACATGTATTTATTTTCAAAAATACTTTTATACCAGTAAACTAAAACACAATTAGAAATTAAATTTTCCCAAATAAAGCATAAATTTTGTAAAGGGATCACAGTTCATATTTTCAAATTTTAATTGAGTATAGAAAAATATCACACTATGCTGTATTTGAATGGCAATATTATAAGGACAAATTTTTATGAATAACTGTAATAAAATTGACAAAAGTAATTACAAAATAAAAGTAAACTTTTTTATTAAACATTTTTAGAATATGAAGTAATAATTATTGTCAGTGTGATACATCGCTTATTATATCTTTCTAACAGGCTGCTTATTTATAATTATTAATTCAAGTATTTTGTAAAAAATTTATTATCTTTAATTTAAAAAAATTCTTTACGCAATTATAATATCAACTAATATTATTAAATTCTTTTAAAACAACAATATTCACATAAATAATTAAATATATTAAAATATGTTTACTACACACTTGAAATAATTCCAACTTTTTATTCAAATAAATAAATATATATGCACTTTAAAATTTTAAATAAGATATATAGTTTTTTTTAAACAACTTGCACAAAGATTCACTATTATTTATTTATAGTCCAGTCGCCCTGTGAAAAAGTTGTCATTTTTTGCCAAAATTGATACCTGAAGTCTGATTGTGGATTCATATAGTGTGGGGTGGTAGTATAAATATGTTTATGTTTTCCATTCAAGATTTTTTAAGTTGCGCGTTATAAACAATTTTGAAGGTGCCGAAAAACAGTTTTTTAATGACCGTTCTTTCCCATCAAATTATAGGGGAAAAAATTGTTAATAAATGTTATAGAGCTCGGAAATACCTTTAAAATGATGAGTCATATGTTAAAATTGGTTTTTTTGTTTACTTGCAAATGAATTTAAACCACTAAAAATGGCACTTTCTTCTTGTTTAATAACTTGAACAAAAGTTAACAAATTCTTTCAATATTCTCCAAAAATATACCTCTCTAAGCCCTAAAGATGTGTGCCAAATCTGAATCCGATACGATAAATAGTTTATGAGAAATTCCATTTGCTAACTAAAAACATAATTTTTTAAAATGGAATTTCTACATTTTTTGGTAGGATGAAAATCAATTTTTTTTGTTGGGTTCTCTTCATGAAATGCCAATCTATCAATCATAATTTGTAGCGAATTAAATTTTTACAAAAAAAAATGTTTTTTGGGGGACAGAAATTTTTGGCTTATAAACAAATGAACACTACATCAACAATTTTTACTTTAACAATTTGGCATAAACGCCATTTGATTACTTATTCCTTCCTGCAAATTTTGCAAAAAAATTTTTTGATCTAGGTCAAAAGGGGGGGGAGATGATTTTTTTATTTCAAAAAATTCCTGAGCCTTTCATTATTAATATTTTTTATTTTTTTTATTATATTTATTTAGTTGATTAGTCATACTAATTATAAAAAAATCAATCTAAACATCTATGCACTTCTTGTTCGTAAAAAAATTCGTAAAAAGATTGCATTTTGATCATTTTTTTTAAACTTGGCTAAATTTTTCTCACGAATTCGAATTTCCGATTTGTTTTTTGAAACATTTATAAATAATGTCAAGAATATTATTATTTTAAAAAAATTTAATTGAAATTGTGTTTCAAAATATGTGATTTCTTTCGAACAATTTTATTAAAATATTTAAAAATAATAGAAATCTAAAAATAATTAAATTTAAATTAATTAAATTTTAAATTAAATATAAAAATTCTATTTTAAATAATTAAATTCTTGTAAAATTTTTATTTTTTTCAGAAAAATAATTACATTTCCGTAGAGAAAATTATCAAAATTTTTCTTAAATAATTGAATTCTAATGGAAAATTTTATAATAATAGTCGAAAATTTCAATTTTTTTTACAAAATTATTATTAATTAAATGATTTGAAATTTTCTACTATTATTATAAAATTTTCCATTAGAATTCAATTATTTAAGAAAAATTTTGATAATTTTCTCTACGGAAATGTAATTATTTTTCTGAAAAAAATAAAAATTTTACAAGAATTTAATTATTTATATTTAAAATAGAATTTTTATATTTAATTTAAAATTTAATTAATTAAAATTTAATTATTTTTAGATTTCTATTATTTTTAAATATTTTAATAAAATTGTTCGAAAGAAATCACATATTTTGAAACACAATTTCAATTAAATTTTTTTGAATTAAATTTTATAATAATAGTAGAAAATTTCAATTTTTTTTACAAAATTATTATTAATTAAATGATTTAAAATTTTCTACTATTATTATAAAATTTTCCATTAGAATTCAATTATTAAAGAAAAATTTTGATAATTTCTCTACGGAAATGTAATTATTTTTCTGAAAAAATTAAAATTTTACAGGAATTTAATTATTTAAAATAGAATTTTTATATTTAATTTAAAATTTAATTAATTTAAATTTAATTATTTTTAGATTTCCATTATTTTTAAATATTTTAATAAAATTGTTCGAAAGAAATCACATATTTTGAAACACAATTTCAATTAAATTTTTTTGAAATAATTAAGCTATTTTTTTGTATGAATAAAATTCTTCTCAAGAATTCAATTATTTATGAATAAAATTCTTCTCAAGAATTTAATTATTTATGAATAAATCATTCTTTGAAAGAATTCAATTATTAAACATGAATAACAAAATTATACTTGAAAATTTAATTATTTTGAATCACTTTAGTAAATTTTTTTTGCAAAATTCAATTACTTTCATAAATAACAATATTCATCACAAGAATTTAATTATTTTTGTAAATAATTGAAAACTTTTTAGAAACTGAATTTTTTTTATTAAATTTTAATAAAATACTACACAGATATTCAATTATTGTGAAATATTTTAATAGAATTCTTTGTAAAATTGAGTTATTTTTAAAAACTTTTCTAAAGCCAATGATATTTAAAAAATTTAAAAAAATTTACAAACAGAATTCAATTAATTAAAAGTTTTGGTGTAAAAATGATGGTATGATCAATTTTTTTCATGAATAATAACAAATTCTTAGGAATTTAATTATTTAAATAAAAATTTGCATAAAATTAGTCGAAATGAATGAATTATTTTTAAAGAAATAAAAAATAAAAGTCAGGAAAATAGAAAATGAAATATAGAAAGGAATTTTCGTCAGTTTTCTGCAGTTTCAAAATCGTTGGTTGTTGGTCGTAATTTTTCATTTTTCTGTAGCTACTCTTTTTTCTATATGTATATAAATAAAATAATATTATTTATATTGAAAATGTATTTAATTATAATAATTTTGAAAATACTTCAATTTTGAATAAGAAAAAAGTTCTGCGAATAGCATTTTTCCGAAAACCTTAATTCTTTTAATGTGAAAATAATAAATTAGTGGTGCTTTTATTATTCGAGAAGTTAAAAATACAAAATTAAAAGGAAAATGAATTTTAAAAAAAATTTTGTTTAATTATTAATTTCTTGACATTATATATAAATGTTTCAAAAAACAAATCGGAAATTCGAATTCGTGAGAAAAATTTAGCCAAGTTTAAAAAAAATGATCAAAATGCAATCTTTTTACGAATTTTTTTACGAACAAGAAGTGCATAGATGTTTAGATTGATTTTTTTATAATTAGTATGACTAATCAACTAAATAAATATAATAAAAAAAATAAAAAATATTAATAATTAAAGGTTCAGGAATTTTTTGAAATAAAAAAATCATCTCCCCCCCCTTTTGACCTAGATCAAAAAATTTTTTTGCAAAATTTGCAGGAAAGAATAAGTAATCAAATGGCGTTTATGCCAAATTGTTAAAGTAAAAATTGTTGATGTAGTATTCATTTGTTTATAAGCCAAAAATTTCTCTCCCCCAAAAACCATTTTTTTTGTAAAAATTTAATTCGCTACAAATTATGATTGATAGATTGGCATTTCATGAAGAGAACCCAACAAAAAAAATTGATTTTCATCCTACCAAAAAATGTAGAAATTCCATTTTAAAAAATTATGTTTTTAGTTAGCAAATGGAATTTCTCATAAACTATTTATTAAAGGTATTTCCGAGCTCTATGACATTTATTAACAATTTTTTCCCCTATAATTTGATGGGAAAGAACGGTCATTTAAAAACTGTTTTTCGGCACCTTCAAAATTGTTTATAACGCGCAACTTAAAAAATCTCGAATGGAAAACATAAACATATTCATACTACCACCCCACACTATATGAATCCACAATCAGACTTCAGGTATCAATTTTGGCAAAAAATGACAACTTTTTCACAGGGCAACTGGACTATAGGGCAGAAGCGCAGCAACGCCGACTGGCGGTAAATGCTAGTACTACGCAAGTGGTGGTCATATATTTCCCAAGCATTTTGAATGAGACGGATAGGGGTGCCAGGAAGTAAGACTAAGGAGACTACACTGACTGTGTGAAGTCTCTCAGAAATGAAACCTTTTTATGTAGGGGAACTATACTCACAGAATGACAAAACTTGTACTCTGCGCGCATGCGCAGTACATGCGTATATTTCCCTCTCTTTTTAAATCGTGAAATATAAGCACCTGAGAAAACAAAAACATATCAAAAGGTTATAGTTGTGTTTTGGCACATGTTTCTTAAAATAAAATATTTTGTTGGAGGAGAATTTTATATGTAGGTACACTGAAAAAAATTATGTGTCGCTACCTTATCTACGAATGTCGCTACCACACAGATCAGATGGTAAGTACTATCCCGATTTCGGAAGGGAGATTAGCTCTCGAGAGAACAATACCTCACCGCGAGAGAAGCCTTCAACACTGGTACGAGGTTGCACCAATCTCGAGATATCGGTATGACAGCCTTCCGTCTATTCGGGAAGGCTACTTGCTTTCGAGATTTGTTGACGCACCCGAAAACAGAAGGACAGAGCACTCAAAGCAAGATAATGTAGCGCCATCACCACACATGCGGCAGCCACACAAAATTTTTTTTAGTGTAGGATTTAATAATATTATAATACTTACAATTATTAGATTTAATTACATTACAATTAATATTTATGATTTATAAAATTATTTTGAGTAATAGAAAGAATTATTTCCAAACAAATTTTTTATTTTATTTTACAATGTTTTTCTTGTATGAGAATAAAATTACAAAATTATGGCTTGTTGCATCCCAGGATGCAAAACATCATATTACAATGATTGTTTTGTTTTTTTTATTTATAAAGTATATAATTAAAGTAAATTACAAATTTAATCTATGTGGAAACAATTTTTCAATTGTTTCCACATAGAATAAAACACTTTGTAGTTATATACAAAAAAAATTTATTCTGAACATATATTATATAAATATTTAATTATATTATTAATATATTACTTACCACTGAAAAATATACACTCTATAAGGTAGTACGCTCGTGATCCCACTTTTCTATAGAATTTTATGAAATTCGAAATCTGAATAGTTAATAACAAGTTCTATGTATTTGCAAAATATTGAAAAAATTGACCGTTTCTAAAACAAGATATTTAAGTTCAAAGTTTGTTATTTAACATGGTTAACCTATGAAAAGTGCATGTAAACGGCACATTTCTTCTAATAACTTCTAAAATTTTCTATAGATTGTTTTAAAAAACTAACACATTAAAAATGAATGTTTGAGAAATTTATAACAAAAAGATAAACCAACATTAACCGTTTTGTTTAAAAGATATAGCATTTTAAAAATTATTAATTTTGAATGGTAAGTACTGTTGACGAAAACATGTGGCAACGTCGCACTATGACGCTATTAGAAAATTGCGCGCAAAATTATAAAAATGAAAAAGAAGGGACTGATGTTTAATGTTGTAGATGTTGTTTATTTAGTTAAATTAAAATTGTTATAATGTTTAACAAATATTAAATATCTTTTTTCACATTAACAATACATGTTATAAATTAAAACAATATAAACGATGGCCATAAACGATTAAAAAATAATTATACATATTTATAAACAAGTTTTGAAAGTAGATAATTTATATTGCATTAATAATATTCAGAATGCAATAAAATGATTCTATTAAGAGCCAACTTTTAATGTTAAAGTCGATAATTTAAAAAAAAATAATATCAGAACATTAATCGTATTTATAACTCTCTTCATTTAAAAATTTTAAATGATTTAAAATAATCATATTATAACAGACAACTTATAATACTAAAATTAATATAATAATGTATTTTTAAAATACTGTATAAATATTTTAGTATTTATTAAAAAAGTGACTAATCTTATTTAAAACTCTTATATCGCCCGTAATTTTTGGTTTTCCGTTTGACTTTTTTTCTTTAAATAATTGAATAACTCCTGTCGTACCAAAGTCAGCCTTAACTTTTAAAAGGTTTTCGAATTTTATTCCTTCTGTTGCAATTTTTATATAATAATATCAGATATCACTTTTTGTGTATATATTTCGTATACCTTCATTACACAGCACTACAAAATTGCGACGTTGCCGCACTTTCTAACCTGACTAATATACACTCACTTTGTGTGAGCGTGTCTGTACATGGGGCTGGCTATGTATTCAGGACAGTCAGGCAAAAGAATCTTGAAGCAGGTGCTACAGTAACTTCAAAATACTATAGCATGCTAGTAAAATATATTTTTGAGAGTGACTGCCCTGGTTAAAGAACCGGATAGATTTCGGACTAATCCGAAATTTGTCCGAAACAATGCGGTTTATGGTCAGGTTTTTGTCATCCGCAATTAATCCGGAAAAATCCGAATTCTATACGGTTTGTGAACAACTAGTGAAATCGGAGTTGGTCCGATGAAGTCCGAAATTAATCAGTTAATTTTAACTAGTGAATCCGGAATTAGTCCGAAACAGTCAAAAGTTAGTCCGGACAATTTAGTGAATGTTAATAAAAAAAATTATACAAGTTTTACATATTAATTATTATTACTTCATGCTACATTCATCATATTTTTCGATTTACCTATCACAATTTTATTTACATTAACTTAAAATTTCTAACGCTTGGGGATTCGAACCTACACCTATCTAACATTATAACGCACCGAAATCGAATACACTAACCACTATACCACGCTCGCATGGAAGTTCAAATTCATAATAGAATTTATGAAGTGCCACAAAAAGAAATGACAAGAAACTAACACATCAGTGTTAATTTTAATATTGAAACAAGATAACTAATAATACCAACTAGTAAATTTATAAAAACAAACTGACTGCAGAATTAAATATTTTATTTACCGTAAGTAAATACCCTGAATAAAAAGTGGGACCGATTTCAGACTAATCCGGAATTTGTCCGCATCAGTACGGTTTATTGTGGAGTATTTTCACCATGAATTAAGTTTGAAATGAAAACCGTTTTTTATATCTATTGAATCCGTAATTAGTCCGGTTTAGTCTGCAGTTATAGTCAAATCATATGCAACTAGTAAATACAGAAGTAATCCGGTTGGTTTAACCAGTGAATCCGCAGCTAATCCGAAACAGACTGCTTATGGACAGGTTTTTGTCGCTCGGAATTTGTCCGGATAAATTCAAACTCAATGCGGTTTGTGTAAAACCAGTGAATCCGGAATTAGTTCGATCTAGTCCGAAGTTAGTCTGATAATACGCAACTTGCAAATGTGAAATTATTAAATCCAAAATTAATCTGGTTTTGGTCAGGTTTTTGTCACACGAAATTATAATTATAGTTTGAATTTATCTGCATTTTATACAAATTGTTTTTAATATACAAATTTAATATTATACCAAAATCATTCCTGATTAAGTCTTTGAATTGGATTGAATATGGATTGTTTTGAACTGTCTGTGGATTGTACATATTTACAAAATCTTATAATAATAGGACTTATTTTCGGACTGGGGTGTTTTGATCGGATATTATTCGGATTGACGCTGACTATTACCGGATTCTTTGCATACAGATTTTGGATTGTTCCATACTTGTTACGGATTAAAATTCTTTTAACTGGATTAAATTCGGATTATTGCGGACTGAATTCCTATTCTTTACATATTGATTTTGGATTATTTCGTATTTGTTTCGGATTATACCTTTTAGTTGGATTAAATCCGGATTGTCGCAGACAATTTTCGGATTCTTATCATACATTTTTCGGATTGTTTCGTACTTCTTTCTGAAAAAGATTTTGCCACACTTAGTTTCGAATTGTTGCGGACTAATACCGAATTTCTTGCTTACAGAGTTCGGATTGCTCCGGACATTTTGCGGATTAAGTTTTTTTAACTAGATTAAACTCGGATTGTTGCGGACTGATTCCGTATTCTTTACATATTGATATCGGATAATTCCGTACTTATTTTAGAAGAATTCTTCACCGGTAATAAATTCGTATTCTTGCGGACTAATTACGGATTGAATTCGTAGACATTCAGGATTACTCCGGAGTGTTTTCGGATTCAGGTTTTCGTTCGGATTTTCGGACTAATCCGTACTAATCTGTCTGTATTTAATCCGGAATTAGTCCGAAATTTTTACCAGGGTGTCGCGAGCGTACTATCTTAATATAAATGTTTGTATACACATATATACCCACCCAGATAACCAGCTTACTAGTACGATGCATGTACAATACGAGTATGGCGTATAAGTCGTACTGGTACTGTACCCGCCATCTATCTTCGCACGGTACCAGGTACTGTACTAGTATGTCATACCAGTATGCTATACTCGTATAATACGAGTACGAAAATAGTATGGTGTACTAAAGGTTTTTGTAATTTAGTTCATTGTACGGTTACTGTACTTGTACTATACTAGTACCGCGTGTAAAGCCTTTTATATCCCTCCCCCTATTGCGCCTTAATTTGTGTAAAGTATTAACTATTTTAATTTAATATTTTATGATAAATTTTCTGAAAGAATCATTACTAAGATCAATTTAATTTTGAAGTAATTTATTTTTATTGAAAGAGTTCTTTTTTGTACCTAAAAGATATTTAAATATTTAAATATATCCAAAATATTTTGGACGTTCTAACCTATAAACGATGACACATGCTTATGTAATATATAAGAAAAATTATTAAAAAATTGTGCGATTGCTATATATATTTTATTGTAACTCTTGAATTAAAAAGTTTTTCTCAAGTGCAAAGTAAAAAACAGTTGAAAATTAAGAAGTTGTTTATTGTTATAGTAGTAATTAGAATACGCTAATGATAAAAATAAGCATGATGACAAAGCAAAACCACTTGAGATTAATAGTATACACTTAATACATATGAATTAATAGAAACTAAACCACTGATTTCTAATTTTAATATAAAGACACATGTTACAAAGATTAAAACTTTTGGATGGCATCCTAAAAGTCATCTTTTCCGCAAAAAATCAGTGCACCATGTGCACTGGATGCATATGCCATTGACAACTGTGAAGTAAATTAGGGTATGTTGTATCGTACGAATATGCTGTATTTTGATAAATGACAGTACAACGTAATGGTATTATACTAACCTCATACTTTTATGGAGTACTTATATTTTATAATTATAGTCGTACGACATACCGTCGTTATACTGGTACCGTAATAATACGTACATACTTAATTATTTCGTACTGGTACAATACGAGCATAATCTCAGTACGCCGTACTGGAAAATGACTATCAGTACGCTTGGCTATCTGGTCAGATAACCAGCGTACTAGTACTGTACCAGCCATGTACCTTCGCACTGTACCAGGTACTGTTCTGGTATGTCGTACAGATAATGGCGGAAAAGCATTGTAAATTGATAACCTAAAATCTCAATTAGTTTGGCGTACTGGTATTGTACTTAGTGTTATACTCGTACGGAGTACTTTGGCAATTTCATAATTCTATCCGTATGAAATACCGTTTTTGTACTAGTATCGTATACTGGTGTGTACATACTTTATTATTTTGTGCTAGTACAATATGAGTACGATACCAATACGCTGTACTGAAAAATAATGATTAGTACGCTTGGCTATCTGGGTATTTATTAAATTTATTTTTTTAAATTTATTAATAGTTATTACTAATAATATTCCTGAAACGCACAACAATCACAAACATTAAACATAACCTTCTCAACTTGTAGATTGTTATGATTTTCTCAGTCGTCTGGGTTAGTGAGAAAGTCAGAGACAAATATATTACATGTGCGCATGCGCGAAAACTATAATTTTCATTCTTACATATAGTTTCAATGCGACGAATGGTTTCACTTCCATAGCATTAGTGGAGTCTCTTTAGTCTTACTCCCTGGGGGTGCCCTAAGGTAAAAATAACAGCTGTTCCTACACTGAGCAAAAAGAGGGCGCGTTGCAGCACATTTTCGAGTATTGTTGCGCGATTCAGCCCTGATTTCTGCTAGAACTTTTGTGAGGCACGTAGTGCTCCCCAGACGAGCATGTTACACACTTTTTTTAAAGGCCTAAGCACAACTGCTTCGCGAATCTCATTAACGAACGCAGAGCATGAGTTAGGAAAGGACACAAAGATATCTCTGTACCCATGCATTGTGTTCGCGAACTAATTGCGCGTTGGTCTTAAAAGACCACAAGTCTGGGGCGCGCTACGCGCTCTAGAAAAGTGTGCAGCAGAACTTAAGGTAGTACGCTCGTGATCCCACTTTTCTATAGCATTTTATGAAACTTGAAATCTGAATAGTTAATTACAAGATCTATGTATTTGTAAAATATTAAAAAAATTGACCGTTTCTAAAACAAGATATTGAAGTTCAAAGTTTGTTATTTAACATGGTTAACCTATGAAAAGTGCATGTAAACGGCACACATATCTTCTAATAACTTCTAAAATTTTCTATAGATTGTTTTAAAAAACTAATATATTATAAATGAATGTTTAAGAAATTTATAACAAAAAGATAAACCAACATTAACCGTTTTGTTTAAAAGATATAGTATTTTAAAAATTATTAATTTTGAATGGTAAGTACTGTTGACGAAAACATGTGGCAACGTCGCACTATGACGCTATTAGAAAATTGCGCGAAAAATTTTAAAAATGAAAAAGAATGGACTGATGTTTAACGTAGTAAATGTTGCTTATTTAGTAAAATTAAAATTGTTATAATGTTTAACAAATATTAAATATATTTTTTTCACATTAACAATACATGTTATAAATTAAAACAATATGAACGATGGCCATAAACGATTAAAAAATAATTACACATATTTATAAATAAGTTTTGAAAGTAGATAATTTATATTGCATTAATAATATTTAGAATGCAATAAAATGATTCTATTAACAGCCAACTTTTAATGTTAAAGTCGATAATTTAAAAAAAATAATATCAGAACATTAATCGTATTTAAAACTCTCCTCTTTTAAAAATTTTAAATGATTTAAAATAATAATATTATAACAGACAACTTATAATACTAAAATTAATATAATAATGTATTTTTAAAATACTGTATAAATATTTTAGTATTTATTAAAAAAGTGACTAATCTTATTTAAAACTTTTATATCACCCGTAATTTTTGGTTTTCCATTTGACTTTTTTTCTTTAAATAATTGAATAACTCCTGTCGTACCAAAGTCAGTCTTAACTTTTAAAAGGTTTTCGAATGTTATTCCTTCTGTTGCAATTTTTTTTTATAATAATATTAGATATCACTTTTTGTGTATATATTTCGTATACCTTCATTACACAGCACTACAAAATTGCGACGTTGCCGCACTTTCTAACCTGACTAATATACTTGTGTGTGAGCGTGTCTGTACATGGACATTGGCTATGTATTCAGTACAGTCAGGCAAAAGAATCTTGAAGCAGGTGCTACAGTAACTGCACCATACTATAGCATGCTAGTAAAATATATTTTTGAGAGTGACTGTCGCGAGCGTACTACCTCAAGGAGCATTCAGACCTCTGCAGACTGTCTGCCTGCGCAGCCGGAAGCAATAAGAGTCGCTCAACAATACTCGAAAATGTGCTGCAACGCGCCCTCTTTTTCTCAGTGCATGCGTTTTTTCCTCCCTGAAGTAAAAACGAACGTCCTTTTCATACAAGTCGAACAAGTGAAAAGACCAACGCACAATTGGGTTGGCGAACGCAGAGCATGAGTTAGAAAAGGACACAACTATATCTCTGTCCTTTTCTAATCCATGCATTGCGTTCGCAAGCCAATTGTGGGTTGGTCTTTACACGGGAATAAAGGCAGCCATTTGTTGACAAACATCACCATAAACAAATGGCTGCCTTTAATCCCTTGTTGTTTAATATACTATTTTGACAAAAATTGAAGATTAAAAGATTTACAATTATTAGTATTATTATCGTTGAAAATAAAAAAAATCACTCTCTTATCTAGGGTGGAGTTTTTCTTTTTTTGATAAATCTTAACAATTTATTATCAATCTAAAAATAGCTTCTTTTGATAAAGAATGTCATATCGAGGGACATTGAGCGGTGCGGACGGCAAGGAAAAACAAAAAAGTAGGAAAAAAATAATTCCGAACGGTGGTGTGTAAGAAAGGGAAGGGACGGTGATCTGAGGCTGGCACGGTTTATGGACAAAAATTTTCTTCTTTCGTATTCAAGTTACAAAAAGTGTTATAAATCTATTTTTATATAATTTAACAGTAGCAGTCAAAAAATTCCTTTTTAAACAAAATTTCGTTGCTTCTTTTTATGTTAAAAATAAAATGAATAACAAAAAATAAAACGAATAAATTCCCAAAAGAAATTTTAATCGTAAGTCAAAAATCCAAGTATGAAATAAAAAGAAAAAAAATGAAAATAAAATTGAGAAACTATATAAGAAATAAAATAAATCGAGTAACTCAAAAATAAAATATATCCGTTAGCAGCGTCTTTTATTCAAAATAAAAAAAGAAGTAAATACTCATTTTCTTGCGAACAGTATAATAACAGGCGGACAATGTCAATGACTTATTTCAAAATCATTCTTGTATAAATATAAATCTAAAATAATTATCTATATAAATATAGGAATAACAATTTTCTTTCTATCAATATTAGCTTTTTAAAAATTAATCGCACAATGACAATGTATACTGCCACATTCCGTGACATTTCCCATATAATTATAAAATACCTTAGGAGAAAAATTGTAGAAAATTTATAAATTCCACGTAATGTGACAGTAGAATATAATATTAATAGTCATTGTAAATAACAAAGTGAAAATTACCAATAATGATAAACAATGCACATTCTAAAATAAAAGTCAGCGCCTTATCTATGAAAGTAACAACGTTTTAAAAATAATATATACATTTTCACATATTGAAAAACGGTGACAAATATCGATTTAAAAATTATCCTATTCTGATCAAGTTCATTTTTACATCAGCAAGAAATGAGAAACTTAAACAAAACTCATCCAATTTTTATTATAATTCTTATTAAAAGCTAACAACTTAATGAAACGTATTTTGATTTTTTAAATCAGTCCTAATTGTGAATTCATAACCAAATTGACAGTCTCTCAATATTTAAATTATTCAAAAGTATTAAAAGTTGCGAATTTTTACAATGTACAATTTACGAATTTTTAATTAATTTTAATTTACCATGAAATATTTTAATTATTCTTAATTCAAAATTTGAATTAAATGACAAATATTTTTTTTCAATTAAACTTCGATGAATAATATATTTTGAATGAATAATAAATATTTTTACAGTTGCAGAAAATTTTCAGAGACTGACATTAAGTAAGGGACCGTTCAAAAAATACATAACGCTATTTTTCGGAATTTTGGACTCTCCCTCCCCCCACGTAACACAATGTTATATATGTCGTAGGCAGATAGCAAAATCCGGCAGTATGCAAACTACCTAGACAGTTTGTAAACTGCGGTCAGTTAGTAAAATACCTAAATTTGAATGTATGAAAACAGGTAATAAGCAAAGTGCCTAGGCAGTTTACATACTGCCAAAGATGTTTTTGGCAAATAGAAAAATGTATTGAAAGTCGCAATACTCAATATTTAAAATATGAAAATATTATTTACAGTAACCGAAAATTGTAATTGATTAAGATTTATTAATATAGCATGTACAAAATAAACAACATAATATTGATAGAATTTATTGAAAATAATACTATTGTTTTTGCCATTTATATATTACTGAATTATTTGGGCCCTAATTATACGTTAGTTTGCAATTATCGTTCTTAGACTTCAGATCGTCTATAATTTCTCAATTAAGTTTATTCTTATTAACCGTTTTTTTAAATGGAAGAAAGTGCAATGAACGAGATGCAATTTCAAGAGAAATTAATATTGGCTTATAAACAGCAAAGTGGAGCAAGAGCAATGTGGGATAGAACACGGTTAGATAGTGTAAAATTAGGGCATAAATAATTTAGTAATGAGGCATTTCATTTCAAACCTTTTCACCGACAAAAAACAATCGCAAATAAATAGATTTTCTAATAATTTTTATTATATAAAAGTTTAATTGTTTATAATATATTATACACTTATTCAAAAGAGAATTTCATGATCTTTCTATTGCTATTTTTATTATTTTCAATTTCTGCCAATTTCGTAGAGAAATTCCTGTTTGAAATGTTAAACTCTTAATATCTCAAAACACCCCCCCGACGATTTTTATTAAAATTATATGACAATAAAGCGTAAATTCCCTAGTTTCTATTCCCATTTGATATATTATGGACATTTGATGGGATTAATAGAAAAAAAATTATTTAAAAAATGTGTTTTTGAAAAATTTGACAAATAGTATGAAGTTGATCCTTAACCCATTCAACTTACATTCAATTTCGTACTATTTGTCAAACTTTTCAAAAACACCTTTTTTAAATAATTTTTTTTCTATTAATCCCATCAAATGTCCATAATATATCAAATGGGAATAGAAACTAGAGAATTTACGCTTTATTGTCATATAATTTTGATAAAAATCGTCGGGGGGGTGTTTTGAGATATTAAGAGTTTAACATTTCAAACAGGAATTTCTCTACGAAATTGGGAGAAATTTAAAATAATAAAAATAGCAATAGAAAGCTGATGAAATTCTCTTTTGAATGAATGTATAATATATTATAAACAATTAAAGTTTTATATAATAAAAATTATTAGAAAATCTATTTCCTTGCGATTGTTTTTTGTCGGTGGAACGGTTTGAAATGAAATGCCTCTAATATATAAATGACAAAAACAATAGTATTATTTTCAATAAATTCTATCAATATTATGTTGTTTATTTTGTACATGCTATATTAATAAATCTTAATCAATTACAATTTTCGGTTACTGTAAATAATATTTTCATATTTTAAATATTGAGTATTGCGACTTTCAATACATTTTTCTATCTGCCAGAAACATCTTTGGCAGTATGTAAACTGCCTAGGCACTTTGCTTATTACCTGTTTTCATACATTCATATTTAGGTATTTTACTAACTGCCCGCAGTTTACAAACTGCCTAGGTAGTTTGCATATTGCCGGATTTTGCTATCTGCCTACGACATATACATTAAGGCCTAAGCACAACTACTTCGCGAAAGTCGTTCGCGAACACAATGCATAGGTTAGAAAAGGACAGAGATATAAGGCCTAAGCACAACTGCTTTGCGAATCTCGTTCGCGAACGCAAAGCATGAGTTAGAAAAGGACACAAATATATATCTGTCCTTTTCTAACCAATGAATTGCGTTCGCGAATCAATTGTGCGTTGGTTTATAGTTATGTCCTTTTCTAACGCATGCTTTGCGTTCGCGAAGCAGATGTGCTTAGGCCATTAAGGTCAGAGAAATTGTGTTACGTGGGGGGAGGGGGGGGGAGTCCAAATTGCCGAAAAATCGCGTTACGTATTTTTTGAAAGGCCCCTAATTAAGGTTAGAATAATGGACGAGTTGAAAAATAACATTGTGCTAATAGCTGATAAATTGTCAATTGACGTTAAACAGTAAAAATTCAACAAAGCTACCGTTTTGAAGACATTTTTTTGGACGCATTGATACATTAAATTAATTTATAATAATACAGCCAATTTTGTAATTGGCTCATTTTAATAATACAAAGGCAAATCATTTTTTTGAAATACGCATATACTTTTTACGCGGACGAAAAAATCTACTCTCTATTTTACGCGACAAATGTACTCCAAATGGAGTTAAGCTGCGGTTACACCTCTGCAGGCTGCCTGCCTGCGCAGGCAAGAGTAACGAGAATAAGGGAGAAATTTGAAGTCACTGACTCTCTTACTCTAGTACGTTACCATGACAACCTGCAGGCAGGCAGGCTGCCTGCAGAGGTGTAACTGCAGCCTTAAAGATTCGACTGTCATAGTGGGGGAAACAATGAGTTTTTGTTTAAAAAATAAATTTTTAACTCGTTAATGTTTGCTTACTATCGTTATTCACCTCTAATTTAGTTGCAAAATCGTATTTACTAATTTGATTATAAGCACTAAAAATTTTCCTACTTGCTATTGTCTCTACCATACACAACGAATCAATGTCTGTTGTATTTTCAATATAGAAAAAAAGGTTAAATCGAAAATTCATTTATTCGTTAATCTACAACTAGAATCGTGTTTCGTTTAAAATGAGCACAAACGAAAACAAAATATTCCGCATCATCAAATGACATTTTTTTAACGTGTTCTTATTCAACAAGAAGACAATTCGAAAAGCGTAATGATTCTTGGACTTTGCATATATTTATTTTCTTTTTTTCTTAATTAACCGATACTGGCAATGAGGAGAAGAGCATCACTCAATTGTTACGATATGGAGCAAAATTTTTCAATAAGCGATTGACTTTCAAATTATTTTAAAAACGCTTCTTTCTAAAAAAATAAACATTGTCTCGCTCCACAAAATGAAGAAATCGAGATTAATATTTTTCTAAACGAAGCGAGGACGGCGTCATCGTGAATGTTCTTTTTTGTAAAAATATTACCGCAATGTGGAGCTCGTACTCGATTAGTTAAACAATCGATTCAAAGAGTTTTATAATTAATAAATAAAATATGAATATTTTAAAATAGTCAAGTATTATCAAATATTATGGAAAATAAAAGAAATCATCTTTTGTCTCAAAATATTTTGCTCCACATCTTAACTATTTTCTAGAAAAAGTCTCTGCCCATGTGAGGACGGTTCGTTTGTTGTGGTAATCGTGGTGTTCGACCACGTCCATTTCCACCAGTCGCGTGCCTTCTGGTATTTCTTAATTCTCGATCGACTTCGTATTCTTCCAGTTTCATTGTGAGGCCGAGTTTTTGTTGAACGGCAAGACGCAACAATTGATTTAATGTTTTGCGATCGTCTTCAGCTGCTGTTAATTGACGTTGAAGTTCGTCGATTTGTGTCACATATTCCTCGCAGCGAGCAGCGAACATTGCACGTAAACCTGGGAAGTGTATGGTTAGCAGGGTTTAACACGAAGAAAGGACAAAGCGAAAGTTTCTGTAGAGGAAATCGGATTCTCTTTGATTTTTTAGTTACTTAAGCTCCGACTGCGATTTGATGTTTCTCTTTTTTCAAATTCAATTTGAAATTTATTCTTAATACTAGCATAAGATACTCGCAAGCGCGCGTACATTTTCTAAGTACATTGTTGGATAATATATTTTTTTAATTATTAAAGAAAAAAATTATTGAAGAATTAAACTAGTTCAATGTAATAATTTTTTATTTAAAGAAAATAAAAGTAAATTGAATGAACTTCTTTATGTAGGTATGTAGGTAATTCCTTCCAAGTATTTTAATATTTAAAAAAATAATTCAATTCTTGCAAAGATTTTATTAACATTATTGATAATTCTAATTAAATTCTTTGAAGAATTTGTTTTAATTTTTTTTAAATGGAGTTTCTTTAATAATTTTAAATTTCAAAATAATTGAATTTCATCAACAATTTATTTCAAGTTTCTAAAATAATCGTGTTTCTTAAGAGGACACCCAATAGAAACTTTTTTATGAATATTTATACCAAAAGCAAAATAAAAATTCCATTTTCTCTGATTCATTGACTCATATCTCCGTTTGTACAACTCAAAATGATGTTAAACTTCTTATTCGTATTCTTGGAACCTTACTGAAAAAAAAAAAAAATTACAAATCGGTTTAGTAGTTTCGTAGAAAAGTGTACCGAAAGTTGACTCTTTTTTCATTGTTTTTAGGTGACTTGAGTGTCCCCTTAATAATTGAAATCGAACATTAAATAATTGAATTTTAAAAAGATTTTAACTATTTACAAAAATAATAATTACATTCTTGCAAAAAATTTTATCTGAATTGTTGAAAATAGTAGAATTTTTTTTGAAACGCTTGAAAATAATTGAATTTATAGAATATTTTTAAAAATAATTGTATTCTTTAGAGAAATTTTATTAGGGGAGACCGGGGCTAAACCAGACACGGCGCTAAACCGGACAAGTCAAATATTTCCTAAACCGTGAAGAATTTCAAATCATGTAAATAACCTATGAACGCGCAATTTCGTGATGCATATGCTGCATGAGGTTTTAGGGACGTGTCATTTTTCTTGTAATAATAGTTGCCGTTAATATATAAAAATGTCATTTTTTGAGGTAAAAGTAAAAAAAAATTTTCTCATTTTTTTGGGTTTTTATCGTTAAAGTTAAAGTGCAAATATCATACTGCAATTTTTCTTTTAGCTCAAGGTGTACTGAGTTTAGTAGAAAAAAAGTTTAATGGAAAACGTTAAGAAGAAAGAATATATTGCAGGTTAATTATAAGATGACGGTGTGGGGCTGAATCGGACATCGTGGTAAAAAACAACCAAATCTTTGAATACTTTAATTTTGTTATACTAATTAACTATTTTATATTATATTCTTTGCATAGAACCATTTTATAAATAAATAATTTATATTAAAACTCGAATTCACAAGCGAGTTGCTACAAACAGACAAGTCTGAAAACTGTAATTCATTTTATATTATATATGGGGCGTTCCACGCGAAATCGGACAGTATTTGACTTTTGCATCTCAGATTTTTTTCAAATATTTTTTTTCTTTTAGTGCTCATTGAAATAAGCTACCATGATTTTTTTCAAATTTTTTCATCAAGCCATTTAAGAGATACAGGTTTTTGAAAAATCACGTTCTTTACGAAAATGTTTTTTTGAAATGGTTATAACTCGGTCAAAAATTGACCAAATTTCACGTTCTATATATGAAAATTTTTGTTTTTACACGTAGTTTTTAATAAAAATATAAAAAAAATTTATTTTTTAACTTTACGAAATTTTTTTTTAATTTTAAAAAAAATTTTATTTTTAAAAATGTATGTATCGATCGATTTTTTTCAAAATTTTTTGTAAGAAAGTAGAACTAAATTACCAATTTTTAGGCGTTGTCTGATTGTGGGCAAACGATGGGATCTATTTATTTCGAATTTTTTAATTTTTATAATCATATAATATAGCAAACAATAGGGTTTTTGAGCTAAAATTATTAATAACACAGGTCAACAAAAAAAGTCTTACTTTTTTTATGAGATTTCATAGGGTCCATTAAAGACGCTGAACACGATCCCGGGTCACAAAATTGGCCTTCACGTCAGGATTTTGAGAAAAGTGGGGGTAAAGACCCCAGAAAACGTGTTTTTGAGGGTTCTCAAAATTTTCTTATCCTAAACCAGACGCGCCAGAAACTTCTACATAGACTTAAATTGAAGCTTGAATTATCCACTACAAGACCCATATCCGTAAAACCAAAAAAGATTAAAATTTTTTCAAAAAATGGGGTCGAAGTTACCAAAAATGTGTTTTTTGGGTTGCTTTAATGGACTTTTAAAATTGTTTTGGATTCGCTTGAAAATTGTTACTCAAGGGTGTTTGAGGTCGCGGATTGTAATCTGACGTGCCAGAAACTTAAATGTTATAATCTGATGATTATAATCAGCGACCCTAAAAATCACATTTTGAGTAACTTCAACCCCATGTTTTGAAAAAATTTTAATCTTTTTTGGTTTTACGGATATGGGTCTTGTAGTGGACAATTCAAGGTTCCATTTAAGTCTATGTAGAAGTTTCTGGCGCGTCAGGTGTAGGATAAAAAAATTTTGAAAACCCTCAAAAACACGTTTTCTGGGGTCTTTACCCCCACTTTTCTCAAAATCCTGACGTGAAGGCAAATTTTGTGACCCGGGATCGTGTTCAGCGTCTTTAATGGACACTATAGTATCTCATAAAAAAGTAAGACTTTTTTTGTTGACCTGTGTTATTAGTAATTTTAGCTCAAAAGACCTATTGTTTGCTATATTATATGATTATAAAAATTAAAAAATTCGAAATAAATAGATCCCATCGTTTGCCAACAATCAGACAACGCCTAAAAGTTGGTAATTTAGTTCTAGTTTCTTACAAAAATTTTTGAAAAAAATCGATCGATACATCGATACATAATTTAAAAAATAATTTTTTTTACATTTTAATCAAAAACTACGTGTAAAAACAAAAATTTTCATATATAGAACGTGAAATTTGGTCAATTTTTGACCGAGTTATAACCATTTCAAAAAAACATTTTCGTAAAAAACGTGATTTTTCAAAAACCTGTATCTCTTAAATGGCTTGATGAAAAAATTTGAAAAAAATCATGGTAGCTTATTTCAATGAGCACTAAAAGAAAAAAATATTTGAAAAAAATCTGAGATGCAAAAGTCAAATACTGTCCGATTTCGCGTGGAACGCCCCATATATTATATATATTATATTCTTTGTATAGAAGTATCTGCAAATAAATAAAAGAATTGATTTGACTTTTCTACTAAAAAAACGAAAATTTGTGTCTCATTCTTTAATTAATTAGCCGTGTTCGATTTAGCCCCATGGGGTGTCCGGTTTAGCCCCACCAATTTTCGTATTTTCGTTTTCGAGGTAGTCACCTTCAAAGCAATATATCTCCAAAGCTACTGTAGTTTTTTAAAGTCGAACAAGTGCGATTTGTAGGTGAAGGTACAAGCTTCAAAACGGTATATTACTCTTTAGCAAAAAATATGTTTTTGAATGAGTTTTCTGGTCAAAGACCAAATCCGTCCGGTTTAGCCCCGGTCTTCCCTACAATTATTTTGAAAATAATTGAATTCCTTCGTAATATTTTATTATTTATGAAAATAATTTAATTCTAACGGAGGATTTTTTAAAATTCATAAAAATAATTAAATTATTTTAAAGAATTTTTTTCTGAATTTTTGAAAATTTTTTGAACTTTCATCAGAGTTGTCGGAAACAGAATTTATATTAAAAATTCTTTATTCGAATCATTTACTAGTTAAAAAAATGAAAAAAATAGTGTGACGATGTGAGTTTCACATGATTAATTCATGTCGAAAATTCTGAATCGTCGCGCCATCCGTCGGAAAAGCCCCGAGTCGAAAAGCCCACTTATCATGGTAATTAGGAAAATCTAGCACCGTCGGCTAACCCACTAGTAGTAGCGAAAGTAGGTCGCGCGGCTAGCTGGCGGGGCCAGTACGGTTTTCAGGGAACGTGAAGAAGAAGACGAGCCATGAGGAAAAATTCGAGACGCTACAGGTGGGTCATACATTCGCCACCATAGTGGAAAGTTTGCCTTGCCGCGCCAGTACGCGAGTCCTTCGCCGCCAACGCAATTTTTGCTTTTTTTGAATTTTTGGACGTTGTGTCGAGCGAGTTAAAGAGTGAGAGTGATAAGTTGAGCGAGAAGCTCGCAACTTTTTAGTTGTTGAATTAAAACTGTGCAAATTGAGAATTCGTGCAATTTTATTTGTACTACCAAATTTCCCCTCACGGATTATCAAGACGCCATCGAGGCAAACGAGCCGAAGCCAGGGAGAATCTTGGGAAAGCTTGTCCAGTTGAGTCGTCGTGGGTAAGTCGGTTTTGAAATTGTTGTGCCAATCGTGTCTCGCCGTTGGCTTTTCTGCTGCCAATTTGTTTGGGCAGAATCTCCTCTGAGCGAGAGAGAAACTCAGAGGTTTGAGAGTTTTGGGTTTGCTAGACCGAATTGAGTTATAAGTTTATTCATTTCTCTTATTTAAAAATTAATTGGCGTCTGACGGCAAAATTTATTTAATTAAATTTCCTTCAAAATTATTGTTGTTGAATGCGTCAGATTTTGTCTGACGTAAGCAGAAACTTTGGGCAAAATTACTCATTGCTCAACGTCATACGTCACAATAGTAAAATAAAAAAATATAAGAGAAAATCTTATAAGAAATAATTTAAAAATTGACAGAAAATACATAAATAAAAAAATAGAAAATAAAATAGTATAAGAATTAAAATTTTGTAAAATATAATTATTAAAAAATTTTAATTTAAAATTAAAAAATTTTGTAATTTGCATAATAATAATAATAAATCGAACATCTCGTAGTTTGGCACGTAACATTTGCTAATTGTTTAGCTTATGACAATTCCAGGCTTTCCCTGACCGTAGCAACACTAACATTATCTTCATAACTTAAAATAATTTTTTATTTTAATTTTCACAAGAAAATAATAAAAAAGCTTAATAATCGACTACAATAAACATAATAAAAATTAATTAGTTTTTTAAAATTATTAATTCACAGTGTAACAGCAGAGAGAAACTGAGAGTACGCACGTAATGCAAAGCGCGCTTTCCTTTGAAAGTCTGCCCCCTCGCGGCCAAAAGTCCTAAGCTTAGGTGGTTGGCTATATATATTGCCTAAGTAGGTGAGCTTGCACACACGTGTAAAATGTAATGGCTAAGCCGAATTATAATCGGAACCGCTCGTGATCACTCGTAAAATGAAGGAACGCGAAGAATAGAACTGAAAAGAGGTTATGTCAATGTTTTGACATTTTTACAATTTATACAAGGTTTATGCAATATTTTTTTGTGGTTTTGATGCTAATAAAATTTTGTATTTACACCAAAATTTGTAATAGTTCAATCTGATCTGATATATATCAATAAATTCCCAGGTTAAATCCGGCATTTTTGCCTATTTAAAATTTCTGGTTTCAAAACTTTGCAAATTATGATACATCAAAATTTCAGATGCATCAATCGCCGAAAGACTTTTATTTACATTGTTCATATTTAGGTATACGTTTTCCTAAAGAGAAACACATAAATTACACTATGCAACATAAATTTTCTGTACATTTACATTTTTTAAAATAAATTTGTAAAATAACCTTTTTATAGTGTCAATTTTACAATTTTCTGGAAATTTACTACATACTCTGAATGTAGTAAATAAATAGTCACAATTATTACTGATTATTACCTGCTTTCAGAGTAGTGAATTTACAGAAAATTATAGAATTGTCACTAAAAAGGGATTGTCAATTCGATACTTTTAGACGTTATATTACAAGTTTCTATAAAAATTGTAAATTTACAAAAAATTTTTTTATAGTGATATTTTAGAGATTTAAGCGTATTTAAATATTTACAGCAACAAATTCTCTTTTAAAAAAGAGGAATTAAAATTAGCAAATAAATATTGTATTAATAATTTTAATTCTCAACATTTATATCAGTATTTTTATACTAATTGCAATAAACGCTTGCTATTGCATAAATCAGGAAAACATTTGAGAATTCGGTCAAAAGTACTGGAAAAATATTAAATTTCTAAATTTAAGAACAAAATTCTTGTTTCTTTGATAATATTGAAAGCATTTCATTCTTAAATTTTATTAATTCACATTGCAAACTTTGCAATAATTACAAATTTTAATAGATACAAAACTTTGGCAGGGTGGCCACACATTGTCAGTAAAGTCAGGGGAAACAATTTTTTGTCACTGATAAGTGAAGGAAATTCCAGGATTAAATGCTAGGTGAAAATTTTTTACCAGGGAAATTAAGCAAATTGATTTTTTCCTATAAAAAGAATTTTGTCAGGGGAAAATAATATTAATGTCCGTAAATTTTCAGGGAAATTGATAAACTGAACCTCGTGGCCACCCTGCTTTGGATTTTTTCTACTTCCATCAATAAATAATAATTTAACTTTATGGCATGTTGAATGAATTCACTTTAAATAATTATATTATTGAATTTTTTAAGACTTGTGATTGCAATTTTTATATATATTAAATTGATAGGGTATAGCTAAATAAGTATGGAAAAAATGACCCGAACATATTTTTCCCATTCATTCCTACCCACTTAAAAATAACTTTTTCAAATTTTTAACTCAAAATTTTGAGTTTTTTGGAACTTATGGAGGGGAAAAAATCAAAAAACGCATTTTCCTCAAAAATTACTGTATGTATTTTAATCAGCTTTGGATATGTTGAAAAGACAATTAAAGAGATTCCAAAAAAAATTTTCAAATTTTCTTTTTCAAAAAATTCAAAAAATCTTTTTTTTTTTTAAATTTCAAAATGAAAATTTTTCGAAATTTTCAAAAAAAAATTTTTTAGTTCTATTATAGTGACATTTTTATGTATTTTCTCATTTCATTCTCTTATGTGATCTACTAATAAAAAAATTTTGCCCGACATGATTTCAAGGTATGTCACGGTAAATAACATTTTTATGTTGTATGCGAATGGTTAATTTTAAAAAAACTGTCAAATATTTTTGCAACTTATTACTAGTGGCTAATTAAGGTTGATAAATACAAATCTGAAGTTGACATAAAAAAATATTTTTAGACAAACAAAAAAATTTCGAAAATTTTAAAATCAAATTTTAGGATTTTTGGAGATTTTTTTACCGTGTCGCACTCTAAAATCATCTAGGCCATTATTGTTTAAAAAGTAAGACTGTTAAAGAAGTTAAATAAGAAAAGTGTGATGTACCGCTTCAACGATCCAAATAGAAAAAAATTCTTAACGTAAAAATAAAAATTTTTGGATTTTTCTTAGGAAAGAATTTTTTTACATCGATTTCAGGCTTGTATTCAGAAAACTCCTAAGTATTATTTTGTAATTAAATAAATAATTAATTAGTTGACCCTCCGCATACAACATTAAAATGTTCCTGGTAGGGTTTTTGAGTTATTTACCGTGACACACCTTGAAATCATGTCGGGCAAAATTTTTTTATTAGTAGATCACATAAGAGAATGAAATGAGAAAATACATAAAAATGTCACTATAATAGAACTAAAAAATTTTTTTTTGAAAATTTCGAAAAATTTTCATTTTGAAATTTTCAAAAAAAAGATTTTTTGAATTTTTGAAAAAAAAATTTGAAAATTTTTTTTGGAATCTCTTTAATTGTCTTTTCAACATATCCAAAGCTGATTAAAATACATACAGTAGTTTTTGAGGAAAATGCGTTTTTCGATTTTTTCCCCTCCATAAGTTCCAAAAAACTCAAAATTTTGAGTTAAAAATTTGAAAAAGTTATTTTTAAGTGGGTAGGAATGAATGGGAAAAATATATTCGGGTCATTTTTTCCATACTTATTTAGCTATACCCTATCACATTAATATGGCCCATATGTATATATGTGCATTACCGTACGTGACAAATAGCATGACCATGGTTTTTGACATTTTACTCAAAAACAATATTTTTGAAAAATTTGAAAAAAATATATGTTAAAGGGGACATTATAAGGTACTTTTTACAACAAAAGAGAAAGTGGTCACTTTAAAAAATAACCCTAAAAAAAATTTTTGAAAATTTCAAAAATGTTTTTTGAAAAAAAAATTTTGATTTTTTTTTCTAAAATCGCCTTATCTATATTTACAACCTCTTAAAATTTCATTAAAATCGGTTTAGTAGTTTTCGAGAAAAATAAGTTTTTTGATTTTGCTTTCCCCCTCCATAACTCCCCCAAAAAAGCGAATTTTGAGTTCAAAATTGCAGAAAGTTATAGTCATATGGATAGTAACATATGGGCAAAATTTGAGAAAAATAGAAGCGGGGGCACTTTTTGCATACTTAACCCCCTAAGCCCTTAGTAGTACTGTTTACTATAATTTGAATCGGTGACTGACTTTTTAATAATAAATTTTACATTAATACATAACTAATTAATAAATTGATACATTTTACTCATAAGTTAGTAAAAATTACTATTTATTGGTAAAATTAAAATTTTATTAATTAAATTGCAAGGGTTTCTGAAATTAGAGTCGAAGTAGAGAATCGAAAAAAAATTTTTTCACAAAACCAAAAAAATGAAACATTTTTTAAAGGTTGTAGATTGTAAAAAGTAGAATTTTCTAACTAAAAATTAAAATATTACTCAGTAATTCAAAGTTAAAAAAATTTAATTTGAAAAATTTTGTAGTGTGTTTAACTTAAAAGCATAGTTTTTCTAAAAACTGCATTTTTAATTCTATAGAATTATTTGGTGTTTATCAACATGGAGTTAATAATAATTAAATAATTATAGATGATACAAAATTATATTTTTTCTACTAATAATTTTACGGTATCAAAATTTATTCGAGATAAACTAAACAAAAATAAATTAAATTTTATTTAAAATAAATTTTAATAAATAGTAATTAATTTTTCTATTTGGAATGTTCATAATAATAATTATTTTAAAAAAAGGAATTTATTTTAATTTAACTTTTGTTTTTAGTTTAATTAATTTATATTATTTTCGTTATTTTAATTTTTATTAATACTGTTCTACTTATTGAATATGTGTCACGCTCCGAAGAAAGGTACCTAAGAAGCAAAAAATTTAGGGTTATGTTTTTAATTTTTTAAGTGAAAATACAGAAAGAAAACCAATTGTTAATTAAAAATTATTGATCTTCAAGTCTTCATTACATCCAAAATATTCAATAAAAATTGGTTTCAAATTCAAACAATTAAAAATAAAATTTTAATCAAGAGAAATCTAACACGACCCTAACCTATAATTCATTTGCTTCTTAGGTACCTTTCTTCGGAGCGCGTAACATATATTAATTATTTTTATAATTTTTATATCGAAATAGTATAAGAATGAATAGAAGAACTAACTACCTTTCTCTTTTTCATTCTCAGCTTTACGACAGATTTACTTTTGGAACTCAAAATCATTTTTCGGACTATTATCAGATTAGTTGAGTTCGTTCAGTTCTATTCCTCGCGTTTCTTGCATTTTACGAGTGATCACGAGCGGTTCCGACTATAATTCGGCTTAGCCATTACATTTTACACATGTGTGCAAGCTCACCTACTTAGGCAATATATATAGCCAACCACCTAAGCTTAGGTTCTTAAATTTAGAAATTTAATATTTTTCCAGTACTTTTGACCGAATTCTCAAATGTTTTCCTGATTTATGCAATAGCAAGCGTTTATTGCAATTAGTATAAAAATACTGATATAAATGTTGAGAATTAAAATTATTAATACAATATTTATTTGCTAATTTTAATTCCTCTTTTTTAAAAGAGAATTTGTTGCTGTAAATATTTAAATACGCTTAAATCTCTAAAATATCACTATAAAAAAATTTTCTGTAAATTTACAATTTTTATAGAAACTTGTAATATAACGTCTAAAAGTATCGAATTGACAATCCCTTTTTAGTGACAATTCTATAATTTTCTGTAAATTCACTACTCTGAAAGCAGGTAATAATCAGTAATAATTGTGACTATTTATTTACTACATTCAGAGTATGTAGTAAATTTCCAGAAAATTGTAAAATTGACACTATAAAAAGGTTATTTTACAAATTTATTTAAAAAAATGTAAATGTACAGAAAATTTATGTTGCATAGTGTAATTTATGTGTTTCTCTTTAGAAAAACGTATACCTAAATATGAACAATGTAAATAAAAGTCTTTCGGCGATTGATGCATCTGAAATTTTGATGTATCATAATTTGCAAAGTTTTGAAACCAGAAATTTTAAATAGGCAAAAATGCCGGATTTAACCTGGGAATTTATTGATATATATCAGATCAGATTGAACTATTACAAATTTTGGTGTAAATACAAAATTTTATCAGCATCAAAACCACAAAATAATATTGCATAAACCTTGTATAAATTGTACAAATGTCAAAACATTGACATAACCTCTTTTCAGTTCTATTCTTCGCGTTCCTTCATTTTACGAGTGATCACGAGTGGTTCCGACTATAATTCGGCTTTGCCATTACATTTTACACATGTGTGCAAGCTCACCTACTTAGGCAATATATATAGCCAACCACCTAAGCTTAGGACTTTTGGCCGCGAGGGGGCAGACTTTCAAAGGAAAGTGTGGGGAATATTCTTTATCCGTCTGTTCCCCTCTCTCTCTCTCAATTAGCGCAGACGCAGAACCGACATGGTTCCTTCTTCCTTCGTTGTGATATATACTTGACTATAGAACGTCGAACTGTACAGTTTATACTCCAAGACAAACAAATTATATTTATTAGTATTTTACTAAATAAATTAGTAACCAAGTTTAGTGGAGTCTTTATTTAACTAATAATAGTGGAATTTACCTTCTGATAAATAACAACAATATATAAATAAATCCCACATTGGTGACCCCGACATGATGTCGGAAATCAAATCTATACAATCGTGAAATATCCTCGTGAGTTATCATCATCCGAGTAAATTTTTAATTAAAACATAAAAGTGAATTTTTTGGAGATCTCACGACGAATTTATTACGATGAAAATTATATTTCATCACCGAAATTTTCACAATCGTTTCACGACCTCGTGGCAACCAACGCCGTCGCCATTTTAATTAATTTTGGAGTTCAACACTCACCAAGGATAATTCTCCAAATTTGAAGGAATCTTGGTGAAGGAAGACAACTTTTTTTATCTTTGGAAAATATCGACCGTTTTCGTCACTTCAAAAATTTGGTTCATGTCATTTTGTGTCAACGGCGTCTGTCCGGATCACGATCTCTAGTCGAAACCGATGTCAATGTGAGGTTTTGCTGAGGAATAATATTTATGTTTTGGAAAACAGCGCATGGGCAAAACACTCTGCCCATGCAACAGGTATGTTTATTTTAACTGTACCTGATTGCTTATAATAGTTTTCCGCCCCTTATGATTATTTGTCTTGCATGAAATTTCGGAGCAATTTTGGAGCCTGGCCCTTTACACCAGTCAATTTGCTGCGGGATTCTTACTTCTCACTGGAATTTCTCGAGGATTCTGTGTGTGGGACACTTTTACGAATGAGACAACAATCATGGAATTTTTCCTCTACATCTACGGGAACATCAACTTCGAGCGAAAATTCGTGGCATTCTGGACAACACTGTTCTTCATAAGTATTCTTGTGTACTTGTCTTTTTAGAATTTATTTTAACTTTTTTTCACAATTTTTCAAGAGTAAATTATTTATTTCGCACTTTAAAATTAAATTTAAAAATCTAAATCTTTTTAAGACATTATTGTGAGTTATTTTAAAATTGTTTTTAACAAAAATATTAATTTCACAATTTCATTTAATAGTCATCGGAAAATAATTTCCAGTATAATAAATTTAAACATTTTTATTAATTGGACAAAAAATATTAAACCAAAGAAACTTCCAAAAATCAGAAATTTTATAATTCTTGATCTTTAGTTTTAATTAATTAATACATTCAAAATTATATTTTGTAAAAGATTTACATCTTGTCTTCGTTGTTTGTTTTAAAAAGTTGGTCAACAGTACTTTAAAAAAATGAAAGTGACTTTCAGTACTCCGTGCTTTTTAGACAATATTATTTGTATCGTGGTTTTCCTTTTCTTAGTGCGGTTAATATTATTTTTTTCATTTTCGTTTGAAATTTTGTGCAATAACGTGTTTCGTAAATTCGTATTTTTTTGAAATTTTAAAGAAGTGACGAATAACTCGGGCTAATTTTTATAATAATTTAAATTTCTGAATAGGAACATTCGAGTGAAAATTTGGTGGCGTTTTATTTCGAGCCTAAATATGAGTAATCGGGGATTTGTTTTTGTTTCTCCTGACGAAATAGCTGAGCGTGGAGGACTTGGTCGATCGCAGACATCTCGCGGTTTTGAGGGTCGTTTCGGTGATTCTTCTCACCCTGGTGTCGCGATGCAGACCCAACAGTATGCGAATCAAAGAATCCCTAATTTGCCAGCATTTATTCGTTCGGACCCTTCGTTATGGTTCGCTTAGATTGAGTTGATTTTCGAGTCATATGGCATTTTTTCGCAGAGAATCAAGGCCGGAGCGTTGGTTTCCGCCCTCGATCACGAGGTTGTCCAAACATTCGGCGATTTACTAACCAATAATAATCACGTTGACAATTTGTATACAGAAATTAAAAACCGCGTTATCGAAAGCTTTTCAGTTTCACCTGAAGTTGAGTTGAGAAGCGTTTTGCGTGGCGAGAGGGTCAGCGATGGTAAACCATCATTAATACTTAGTCGAATTCGACATCTTGGCCGAAATGTCATCCAGATCTCGCAATTTTCCAGGTCTAACAATAAAAATCATCCCAGATCTCGATCTAAATCTCAATCTCGAAACAATAAGTCTCGCGATCGGGGTTCGAAGAATGAGAGGCTTTGCTATCTTCATTATAAATACGGTGAGAAGGCTCATCGGTGCTATAAACCTTGCTCGTTCAAAAGTAATTCTCGTGATTTTAGAAGTTCAAGGGTTAATAATTCGGAGGTTTCGGAAAATTCGGAAAACTAAATTCTCGGCCCTATATTGAGGCAATAGGTGCTGTGGAAAGGTCAAAACGCCTCTTTATTTTTGACAAAAAGTCGGTTTTAAGTTTCATGGAATTTTTGCATTGCAGACGTACCCTACCCAATAATTGGGGCCGATCTGCTCTCGAGCTTTGGTTTAACCGTCGACCTTTTGAATCGGAGGATTTTCGATCTTCTAACTAATCGTGAAATCATTGGTAGATTCAGAAATGTTCCTTGTTTAAGCGTTTATACTATTGAGGCATCGTCACCTTTCGCAGAGATTTTATCTGATTTTCCGAAAATCACCGGACTGACACAAGCATCTGAAATTCTTCCGAGTGAAGTTGCACACCATATTTTAACCACTGGTCCACCTGTTGCCGAACGTGCCCGAAAGTTGGCCCCCGATAAATTATCTATAGCGAAAGCCTGGTTCAGGGAAATGGAGGAATCCGGTTGTTGCCGTCCTTCTTGCGCTGCTTGGGCGTCACCCTTGCATATGACCTTAAAGAAAAATGGGGAGTGGAGATGTTGTGGGGATTACCGTAGGGTTAACGTCTGCACCATCCCTGACAAATACCCTATTCCCTATCTGCAAGATTTTTCGAGTATGCTTTACGGAAAAAATATTTTCTCCAAATTAGACCTTTTTATGGCCTATAATCAAATTCCCATTGCAGCAGACGATATTCCCAAGACTGCTGTAATAACACCATTCGGCCTATATGAGTTCACCGTAATGACTTTTGGTTTGAAGAATGCCGGATCTACATTTCAACGTTTTGTTAATCGGGTTTTTAGGGATCTGGATTTCGTTTATGCATATGTTGATGACATATTAATCGCTTCATCGTCACTCAAAGAACACGAGGATCATTTGAGAATCGTTTTCGAGCGTCTCTCCAATGCTTTGCTTCGTTTGAATTTGGCTAAATGTCAATTCGGTCTTCCGGAAATCGAATTTCTTAGTCATATCGTAGATAAAAATGGTGTTAAACCAACTAGCGAAAAGGTTCGAGCGATTAGCGAGTTCCCTATACCCAGAACAATAATCGAATTGAGGCGATTTCTCGGGTTTGTGAATTTTTATAAACGTAGTCTTCCTCACGCCGCAGAAAATCAAAGGCCACTCAACTCTTACCTGCATGAATCTCGTAAGAATGACCGTCGTGAAATTAATTGGAACCCTGAAACGGTTGAAGCGTTCGAGAAGTGTCGTGCTAGTATAGTCAACGCGACTCTCCTTTTCCACCCTGATTGTTCAGCACCCACCAGAGTGGTTTCTGACGCCTCTGATTACGGAATGGGAGCTGCTTTAGAGCAGTATATAGAGGGCCGTTGGCAACCTTTGGCATTTTTCTCCCGTAATTTCAATTCAGCGCAAAAAAACTATAGCACTTACGACAGAGAGTTAACCGCGATTTTTGAGGCAATTAAATATTTCAAACATTTTCTAGAGTTTCGAGATTTTTTCGTAGCCACCGATCACAAACCTTTGATTTTCGCTTTTAAACAAAAATCAGACAAGGCTTCTCCTCGTCAGATTCGTCAACTGTCTTTCATTTCACAATACACAACTGATTTTAAGTACTTGCCTGGGGACGAGAATACCGTCGCGGATAGTCTTTCCCGCATTGACACCATCCGATTAGCCACCGATGTTAGCTTCGTTGAATTATCAATCGCTCAAAAGGAAGACAATGAGATTAAAACCCTATTGGAAAATGGATCGTCTTCACTGAATCTTAGTCGTTTACTTTGGGGTCCTGATCAAACCGCCGTCGTTTGCGATCTTTCCAGTGAAATAATCCGCCCTTACATCCCTTTGTCTCTCCGCAAGCGCATATTTGAGATTTTTCACAACCCAGCTCATCCCAGTGGAAAGGTTACAGATCGGGTGATTCGTAAAAGTTACGTATGGGAGGGAATGAACAAGGATATAAAGGAATGGTGCAGGGGTTGTATAGAATGTCAAAAATCGAAAATCTCTCGCCACACTACCTTACATCCCTCTCATTTTATTGCTCCTGACGGGAGATTTCGCCACGTCCATATGGACATCGTTGGTCCTTTGTCTAACTGCGACGGATATAGATACGTTTTAACTCTGATCGATCGTTTTTCCAGGTGGACAGAAGCCATTCCTTTAAAAAACGTCGAAGCAACAACTGTTTATCGTGCCTTCGTCGACGGTTGGATTTCGCGTTTCGGTGCTCCCGAGACCCTCACCACGGATCAGGGAAGTCAATTCGAGTCCCAGATTTTTTCGTCTCTTCTTAAATTGTCCGGATGCCACCGAATTAGGACCACTGCGTACCATCCTGCCTCCAATGGCATGATCGAACACTGGCATCGTACATTGAAGGCAGCGATAAGGTGTCATACCGGTCAGCAACGGATAAACATCTTATCTACGGTTCTTCTTGGTCTGAGATCGAGTGTCCTCGATTCCGGCTCGTCCCCTGCTGAATATCTATACGGGGCGACCCTTAAGATCCCGGGAGAATTTATTCTCCCTGAGGAATTCGCTCCTGATCCTCAGATTTTTTTGGAGGAGTTTCGACAACACATGCGATCGATCAGGCCTGTTCCAGTTGCTCATAATCACAAAAGAAAGATCTTTGTGCATAAAGACTTATATTCATGTTCGCATGTCTTTTTAAAAGTTGGAACCATTAAGAGGTCCCTCGAGTGTCCTTATTCTGGTCCTCATAAAGTGATAAATCGTGTCTCTGATAAAATTGTCGAAATCGAGGTAAACGGAGTAAATCGAAATGTTTCCGTGGAAAATGTGAAACCCGCGTTCTTCGTCTCATCTGATTTTCCTCCTGAAAGTAATATCGCTTCAAGTCATGTTTCGAATGCATCGAGTCCCTCAGTTAATACTCAGGACAATATTCTAAGTCAATTTTCAAAACCTATTAAAACATATTCTAACAAAAAGAAAGTCACTTTTAGTTTGTCGTCAAGAAACTAAACAAAAATACATTATTATTAGTTTTAATGAGATGGCCATCTCCAACGTAAAAATATTTTATTATTAATTCGACGACAATATTTTTTTTTAAACTGAAAAACAAATGTTTTTCCATTTCTTTTTGAAAATATTTTATATTTTTTATATACATGTTTGAATATTACTATAATTTCTTAATGTAAAAATAATTTTTAGACTTCGATATTATTGTCATTTTTTGTAAATCCGACGTTTATATATATTTTTTTTAATCGTAATTTGTTAAGTTTATTGTTGATTACTTGGGGAGGGGAGTATGTGGGGAATAGTCTTTATCCTTCTGTTCCTCTCTCTCTCTCTCAATTAGCGCAGACGCAGAACCAACATGGTTCCTTCTTCCTTCGTTGTGATATATACTTGACTATAGAACGTCGAACTGTACAGTTTATACTCCAAAACAAACAAATTATATTTATTAGTATTTTACTAAATAAATTAGTAACCAAGTTTAGTGGAGTCTTTATTTAACTAATAATAGTGGAATTTACCTTTTGATAAATAACAACAATATATAAATAAATCCCACAAAAGCGCGCTTTGCATTACGTGCGTACTCTCAGTTTCTCTCTGATAACAGTAATAAAAACGAATTTAAAAATAAAATTTTTTATAATAAAAAAACCAATCTTTTGTGAGGATATCGCTATTGCTTGGCAGGAATACAGAGATTTTCTACTTCCAAAATGCTTTTGGGGGATTCACCGGGAAGGGGGATGTCCAATTATGATGCCGATATATCGCTTGGCGTCAGGGAGAGATGATTTGGTGGGAGATCTATAAAGAGGTGTGAGAAAAAGACACATCTAGAGGAAAAACTGAATAATTAAGACGTGTATTATACTCTTATGAGAATTAAAATTCTTCATTATATGATAAACTATTATCTATTAATAAACAATACTATAAATAAAGCGGATTCGCGAGTTCAGTGATTATTATTATTAACAAAGTGTTGCATTACCAGATATGGTACTTTGTTTTAACGTAATAATTTTAATTTTACGGCGGTGATAACAGCCGAATTGTGTGTGATAATTTGCAAGTTGGCAAATAAATTGACTATGACTGTGATATTCCCTAAAGTTAATGTTTGCACTTTCCAACAAACAACATTTTTATATTGGAACAACCAGTCTATTGGATTTATTATCGAGGATATTCCGGAGGAGTTCACCTTGTTTAATCATCAGGCCACTACACGGTGCACCAATTTCCCACCCTAAATTCTACTACGACTTTTGATGAGTACTTTATTATAATTTATATTTTTTATATATTGTCTGAAAGTGTGCGTATGTGTATGTGTCTTTTTTTGTTGTTAAATTGTTAATGAATTTTTATTTATTTGAATGATTGACCTGCGATAATCCGCGATGTTTTAGTCATTGATGTACCCTTGCGTATAGAACTTTTAACCCCCTCGGTTTTATGGGCAATAACTTGTATTGATGAATATATCTCGTCTTATCAGTAGGATAGTTATTTGTTGTTAATTTATTGTAAAAAAACGTATTATTTTTCTTTTAAGATTAATTATAAAATATTGGGATTGAGGAAAATAAATTAATGTAAAAAGGAAAATTTGATTATTTTAAGATTAAAATAAATTATATATTATTTCAATTCTGTGAGTAAGATTGTTATTGTGATTGTTATATGTATCCTTCCATTTATATTTTTTAAGATTAAATAATATATATTCTAGTTCCATTACACTTTAATGAACCTTATTATTTTGCAACAATTTATTATTGATAATAAGTCACTTCACAATTAGGCAGAAAAAAACGCGATAATTATTATGCATCAAATCAATAACCTTGGAATGATTTAAAAATGTAAATATGTCAATGTCAAACCTATTGTATATACACAAAAAGACAAAATCCTCCACAAAAGTCTAACTTCAGGTGTGGGCAGAGATCCGGAACCACGACGATTATTATATATAATAATAATTCCCAAATTTATTTACATATTTTTAAGGGCTTTATCTTTACTCTGAGTTTATTTAAACATAAAATAAGATAATTTAATTTTTACAAAAAAATTAAATATATACGTAAATATAAATATTAAATATAAATATGTTAAATAATAATACGTAAATAATAATAATAATGGGTCAGTACATTATATTTCACCTGAAACCGTTGCGGACTATTTTTAAAAAAATCTCATAATTTGTAAAAATGATGTTTAATATCCATCCCTGGTTAAAGAAACGGACAGATTTCGGACTAATCCGAAATTTGTCCTAAACAATGCGGTTTATGGTCAGGTTTTTGTCATCCGCAATTAATTCGGAAAAATCCAAATTCTATACGGTTTGTGAACAACTAGTGAAATCGGAGTTGGTCCGATGAAGTCCGAAATTAATCAGTTAATTTTAACTAGTGAATCCGGAATTAGTCCGAAACAGTCAAAAGTTAGTCCAGACAATTTAGTGAATGTTAATAAAAAAAAATTATACAAGTTTTACATATTAATTATTATTACTTTATGCTACATTCATCATATTTTTCGATTTACCTATCGCAATTTTATTTACATTAACTTAAAATTTCTAACGCTTGGGGATTCGAACCTACACCTATCTAACATTATAACGCACCGAAATCGAATACACTAACCACTATACCACGCTCGCATGGAAGTTCAAATTCATAATAGAATTTATGAAGTGCCACAAAAAGAAATGACAAGAAACTAACACATCAGTGTTAATTTTAATATTGAAACAAGATAACTAATAATACCTACTAGTAAATTTATAAAAACAAACTGACTGCAGAATTAAATATTTTATTTACCGTAAGTAAATACCCTGAATAAAAAGTGGGACCGATTTCAGACTAATCCGGAATTTGTCCGCATCAGTACGGTTTATTGTGGAGTATTTTCACCATGAATTAAGTTTGAAATCAAAACCGTTTTTTATAACTATTGAATCCGTAATTAGTCCTGTTTAGTCTGCAGTTATAGTCAGATCATATGCAACTAGTATATACAGAAGTAATCCGGCTGATTTAACCAGTGAATCCGCAGCTAATCCGAAACAGACTGCTTATGGACAGGTTTTTGTCGCTCGGAATTTGTCCGGATAAATTCAAACTTAATGCGGTTAGTGTAAAACCAGTGAATCCGGAATTAGTTCGATCTAGTCCGAAGTTAGTCTGATAATACGCAACTTGCAAATGTGAAATTATTAAATCCAAAATTAATCTGGTTTTGGTCAGGTTTTTGTCACACGAAATTATAATTATAGTTTGAATTTATCTGCATTTTATACAAATTGTTTTTAATATACAAATTTAATATTATACCAAAATCATTCCTGATTAAGTCTTTGAATTGGATTGAATATGGATTGTTTTGAACTGTCTGTGGATTATACATATTTACAAAATCTTATAATAATAGGACTTATTTTCAGACTGGGGTGTTTTGATCAGATATTATTCGGATTGACGCTGACTATTACCGGATTCTTAGCATACAGATTTTGGATTGTTCCATACTTGTTTCGGATTAAAATTCTTTTAACTGGATTAAATTCGGATTATTGCGGACTGAATTCCTATTCTTTACATATTGATTTTGGATTATTTCGTATTTGTTTCGGATTATACCTTTTAGTTGGATTAAATCCGGATTGTCGCAGACAATTTTCGGATTCTTATCATACAGTTTTCGGATTGTTTCGTACTTCTTTCTGAAAAAGATTTTGCCACACTTAGTATCAAATTGTTGCGGACTAATACCGGATTTCTTGCTTACAGAGTTGGGATTGCTCCGGACATTTTGCGGATTAAGTTTTTTTAACTAGATTAAACTCGGATTGTTGCGGACTGATTCCGTATTCTTTACATATTGATATCGGATAATTCCGTACTTATTTTAGAAGAATTCTTCACCGGTAATAAATTTGTATTATTGCGGACTAATTACGGATTGAATTCGTAGACATTCAGGATTACTCCGGAGTGTTTTCGGATTCAGGTTTTCGTTCGGATTGATATCAGACTATCGCGGATCATTTTCGGACCTTTTTAGTACAATTTTCGGAATAATCCGTACTAATCTGTCTGTATTCAATCCGGAATTAGTCCGAAATTTTTACCAGGGATAGAATTCATTTTTGAAAATTATTTTATAAAATTTTTTGAATTAAACTTAGAATTTTAATTTCTAAGTTGAGTTTCAGATAAGAAAGGTTAGATTTACAGTTATGAAAATTTAATAAAGAAGCATGGAAACAATTTAGATAATACAAATTTCTTGATTGATATTTGTTAAAAATGGGCTAATTTACTTGAATAAATAGATTATTATGCAAACATATATAAAATAGTAGATAAAAATTGGTTTTAAAATTTACCTATGAAATGTCAAAAGTCACTGCATTTTAATTACATTTTTCTAAAAAGTTTATAAATATTAACAAAATTTAATACTACATAATAGTATGAGAGAGATGTTACGTCAAAACGAGAAACCTTTTTAAAATGTACCTAACGTTCCTCGTTTTAAATTAGTTTCAATAAAGAATCTAATTTGGGATGAGGATAAGTCAAGGAGCCTACTAAAAGTTGTGAGAGAATAATTTATTTAAAAACCAACAGGAAAGAAAATTATTGACAAAAATACTATGAGTATAGTTCTAAATTATAAACCTTACTTTTAAGATTTTGCGGGATCGTTTTTCCTCTTTTAAAAGTTACCGTTGCTGCTTTAGGTATTAGTGAATTTACGAGGAAAGGAATCTTGACTAAAGGTGAGTATAAAGAATTTAATTCCCAAAAATTGTTATTTATTTAATTAACCAAGTGTGGAAAATACAGTTAGCGTGTTGAAAGAAAAGAAAATGAATGTTATCGGGCAAAACAATTTTATCTTCGTTGTTCACAATCAACTTTGTTTATAATGTTCTAATTTTTTTTTTGAGAAAAAAAAATTAGGTTGTGAGCCACTATACCGGGACGGCGCAGGTGCTACACGCACGGACTGGCCGGTCAGAGACAAAATTAGGAGAAACAAATTAATTTCTTTATCCCAATCTTTACCCAACTACAGCTTCACACGGACTTCGTCGGTTAGAAGGTTCTATTTTATTTTTCGTCCGCCTTTCGTATTATGCTAGATATTTCGCTAGTTCTACACGGGGGTCCGCCGCGCAGACGGGCTTAGTCTCGTCGTTCTTGAGTCTCGCAGCACTTGCCAGGCTAAAGCCAGGAGAGGTGTTGCTCGGAAGAATCAAGAAGTTGTACTGCATTGATTGAAAATTTTCGACTAGCCTCTAGTTCTTGCTTTCCTTCAGGGTGGGACAATTTTGTTAACTCAGGATTTTCTAACTTACGGAGTAGGGAAGAATGCGCGGCCCATTGGACGTTGCGTTCTGCTGACAATTTGGATTCTCATGACTGTTTCGTGAGAACGGAAATGGTCTGAAATTTGATATTTTTTTAAGTTATTTTTACAATTAAGAATTCTCTATAATTATATTATTATTTAATTTATTACATTATTAATAATATAATCATAGTTCTTAGTTACGATGTTCCAATATAAATAAACAATTGACTGTGGTTATATTGGCCCTACGTGTATAAATTACAACTACATATATACACTTAATTATAATACATATATAATTGTAACATATAGTCCTCCGTCATTTTAAACAGCTTTTATCTGAGTTAAAATGTTTAGCTATAAGACCAATGGTATAATTTAGAATTCTGTATTATTTGTATACAGAAAGTAAGTGTGCATTAAGCATCTTATGTCACTTAGTAAGCTGTTAAGACGCACGTGCTTTTGTTGTGATGCTGTGATTCACAGCTTATGGGCCCGCGGAGGAATTGGAAGGTTTTCGAAAGGATCAACAACAAGTAGAGGCTATAATGAGAAACGCATGTGTTGGTGTTTATAGCGCGTGGTCGGCGGCAGAATTTACCAACAACCGACAGGTCCGTGAATGTGTTAGTTCTCGTAGCCAGCAAGTCCGCGTTTGTGTATGTATTGCGTAGCCATCCAGGCACGTACACAAACGCTATGATCAAGCTCTTACCTTTCAATTGATTTTTAAATTTTCTTTTCTTTTAATCTTCTTGCTGCAACATTAGTTAGCACCTTTTGGTTTCGTAATGTCGCTGCAAGCTTGATTGTTTCCTTTAATCTTATAAAATTAATATTAATGGCTATATAATATTTAAAACATATTTAATCTATAATTAATTTTAATAACTTTAAGAATCAGTTGAGAGCATTAAAAGGCTGACGCCGATGTTTATCGAAGTGTAGGGTGTCTAGAGCGACGGCCTCGCTACATTGTTGCGAATCCCGGTGTCAAGGAAAAGTATTTGGAAATGTTACCAAATAAAACATTTTAATTATCTACGTAACACCTCCTATTTTACCAATAAACTGGCTTTTGGAAGCAGATTTTTTAAATATAAATAAAACTACAAAGTAGTTCGTCCTCCATTACCATAATTTATTAGAATAGAAAAGAAGGTCAAACTTAATTATTAAGACAAAAATTGGATTTTTTAGTCTTCCACCTAAGAAGACATAAGTAATTAAAATCTCTGAAAATCATGAAACACTCGGTATTAAAGGTACAACTTTTCATATTTCTTTATTATAAAATTAAAAAGATAGCACATATTATGAAAGTATATTGAAAGTACTTTACATTATGTAGTATTAAATTTTATTAATATTTATAAACGTTTTAGAAAAATGTAATTAAAATGCAGTGACTTTTGACATTTCGTAGGTAAATTTTAAAATCAATTTTTATCTATTATTTTAGGTGTGTTTGCAAAATAATCTAGTTTTTCAAGTAAACTAGCCCATTTTTAACAAATATCAATCAAGAAATTTGTAGTATCTAAATTATTTCCATGCTTCTTTATTAAATTTTCATAACTGACAATATAACCTTTTTTCTCTGAAACTCAACTTAAAAATTAAAATTCTAGGTTTAAGGTAGTACGCTTGTGATCCAACTTTTCTATAGCATTTTATGAAACTTGAAATCTGAATAGTTAATTACAAGATTTATGTATTTGCAAAATATTAAAAAAAATTGACCGTTTCTAAAACAAGATATTGAAGTTCAAAGTTTGTTATTTAACATGGTTAACCTATGAAAAGTGCATGTAAACGGCACATTTCTTTTAATAACTTCTAAAATTTTCTATAGATTGTTTTAAAAAACTAATATATTATAAATGAATGTTTAAGAAATTTATAACAAAAAGATAAAACAACATTAACCGTTTTGTTTAAAAGATATAGTATTTTAAAAATTATTAATTATGAATGGAAAGGACTGTTGACGAAAACATGTGGCAAGGTCACGCTATGACGCTATTAGAAAAGTGCGCGAAAAATTTGAAAAATGAAAAAGAAAGGACTGATGTTTAACGTTGTAAATGTTGCTTATTTAGTAAAATTAAAATTGTTATAATGTTTAACCCTTTGCCGTTCTTGTGTTACGAAATGTCGTTTAGAGTCTTTCGTGGGGGAACAACCAATGAGAAAAGGCGGAATGCTTGTGTTGATAAATTAGTTATGTGTGAGAATGTAAGTGTTCTGAATTTGCAGGAACGTACCTAATTAAAAAATGAATCCATTTATATTTTAAAATAAATTATATTTAAAAATAATATTTAATACCTAAAAATCTGTTTTTTTGTATAAAGTGGAAGTGTATTTGCAATTTATTACTTTTTAAACAAAGGTATATTTGATTTTTAAATCCTTTTATCAAATCTACATATCCCACGTAAACATAACCTCAAAATCAAACTAATTTCCGGCCCTGATATTATCCACCTGATTCCACTGTCAAACTGATTTTTTCTAAGGTGGGGAAAGCTTATGCACGGCAAAGGTTTAACAAATATTAAATATATTTTTTTCACATTAACAATACATGTTATAAATTAAAACAATATGAACGATGGCCATAAACGATTAAAAAATAATTACACATATTTATAAATAAGTTTTGAAAGTAGATAATTTATATTGCATTAATAATATTTAGAATGCAATAAAATGATTCTATTAACAGCCAACTTTTAATGTTAAAGTCGATAATTTAAAAAAAATAATATCAGAACATTAATCGTATTTAAAACTCTCCTCTTTTAAAAATTTTAAATAATTTAAAATAATAATATTATAACAGACAACTTATAATACTAAAATTAATATAATAATGCATTTTTAAAATACTGTATAAATATTTTAGTATTTATTAAAAAAGTGACTAATCTTATTTAAAACTCTTATATCGCCCGTAATTTTTGGTTTTCCATTTGACTTTTTTTCTTTAAATAATTGAATAACTCCTGTCGTACCAAAGTCAGTCTTAACTTTTAAAAGTACATGGTGGCTATGTATTCAGTACAGTCAGGCAAAAGAATCTTGAAGCAGTATATATGTTAAATATAAATATTTCAATACTTTTAGTAATATATTTTTCGACAGGAGTAAAAATTTATAAAAATTTTAATTTATTATACAAAGAATATTTTGTAATTTCATAACTACAAAAAATTGCAATTGTAATTTTTTCAATATTTTATTTTCCAAGATTTGTAACTAAAATTTTCAAACATTTTTAAGTTAGAACTTTTTGAACTTTAATTACTGCTAAAATTTGCTACTCTCATCTAAGTTTTCTAAAATTCAGTTATTTTCTACAATTTAAAACAGTGTTGTCACATATACTTAATTTTGTTTTTCCCTGACTTTTTTCTAATTTCCAAACAAAATTTTGAATTTTTTCTGTATCCTAAAGAATATTCTGATTCACGCTAAAAATTATAAGATACCCAAAAAAATTTTTGACTACATTTATTTACAAATTTCTGGAGGTGTGGAAAAAACCCGAAAAGCAAGGTCGGGTCGTGCCGAGCTCGAGTTTTCTCGACGTGTCGAGTACCCAAATGCAATCGGGTTCTGGATATTTTTGAGTAACCCGAAATATTCGGGTAACCCAAACAAATTTGAGTACTCGAATCTTCGACAATTTGTCAAATATTTGTAATTATGTATTTTATGAATTTTTATTTGCAAAATTAAGAACTTGAAAAATTCCAAGCTTCATAAATTTGATAATTCGGAATTTTCAAGGTTTTAAGTATACCCGAAAATTTCAAGAACCCTTATTCAGTCGGGTACTCGAAAGATTTCGGGTATATAAACAAGCTTAACCCGGCCCAAACCCGAACGAAGCTTGACCCAACCTGACTTATAAAGTGAAAAACCCGAAATTACCCGATCGGTTTTTGGTCTTTATGCACAACTTTATTATTTGCTCTCTAAATTTGAATAAGCGAAATTTCACTGTTTCACAGCAATAAGTATACAACTAATTCCAAAAAGCGCACACGGAAGAAAAGTTCACGGATCTCTGGTGAACTAGTATATCACTTTTGGATGGGACACAAAATTCTTGAAAATCAACAAACACAGCTCCCAATCAGCACATATGCTTGCCACAAACTTACATTAAGCTTGCTGTGCAAGGTATGCAAGCTTACAAAGCAAGCTCGTGACAAGTTTGTGGTAAATAACAAAATGTCCTATTGCTGCAAGCTTACAGTGCAATCTTGCTACAAGATTATGATATAAGCTTGCTACAAGCTTGTGAGGCAAGTTTTAGATTAAAATTTCTCATAAAAATTTTGATTTAATTAGCGACAATTAAAAACAATAAGCAAACTGTTTGATAGAAAATATCATTTAAATTAATGAAAAAACGTTTCAATTGTAATAAAAATTGTAGTTTATGATAATAATAAAAGTTAATGAAATTGTAGACAACCGAAAATTAAGAGAAAAATGTAACTTTTTTAAAATAAGTTTATTTAGTAATTGCAACAAGATATTCATCAGGTATGATTGCTATCATTTTTACCGACAACTGATGAAAGTTATTTGAATTTGAATTTCTATAGTCGGTATAGAACTAATAATATTGTGTAAGTATGTAATATTGTTATAAATTAATAAAAAGCATTTAATATGAACACTGATTAATAAAGTGATTTATAAAGTGATAAATAATTTAAATTTAAATAACTTTCATCAGTTGTCGGTAAAAATGATAGCAAACATACCTGATGAATATCTTGTTGCAATTACTACACATAGAAAAAAATGCTGTTGAATCAAAAACATATGAGTTTGATTCATTGAATAGTGTCATAACGGGCTGCCAAACGTATATGCTGTTGTTTTGAAAGCACCGATTCTAATGATTCGATAGTATCACTTTCATTGAAACAAAAGCATATTTCTTAAATTGACAGCATACTATGTTAATTTGAAGGTATTCCTTTTGAATCAACGATGAAAATTTTTTAATTTAACAGTATATGCTTTTGAGTCAATGACTATAGTTTTTAAATTTAAAAGCATCATTTTTATGATTCAAAAATTTGTACTTTTAATTTTTTTAGTTGTTGCTATCGATTGAATAACACCATACTGTTAAGTCAATTCTTTTATGTGGTTAAAGATATACCAACGATAAATTAAAAAAATGAAATTTTTGTTCACATATTTTTTATATACTAATTCTCACACCTTTAACACAACACTTCTTATATACATCTTTTTTTTAATTTTACACACTAACATAGACATCTTTATTATTTTTTTAAATTTTTTCCAACGACAAACACACATACATACACATTCAAACACTTTTTCCATTTGTGGTTATTTCAAATGTGAATATAATATTATTTTACACGGAGAGAAAAGTTGTAGTTAATTCTACTTAACACGTTTAGTAAGTCAGTATTTAGTAATAATAACTGAATATTTAGTTACATTTAAAAAACATCGTTTAGTTTCGTTTTGTCGATTTTACTAAACAGTGTTGTCGAAGACACTGAATGTTTAGTTAAAGTCACTGAACACTGCGCAGTACACTGTTTTTTCAAAATGGCGGAATTGTGAAAAGTGATAATTGGTTAGGAAGTGAACGTCAAGGAATTATTGTGTAATTAGGGATTTTCGCAGTACGAAATATTCCCCTTTTAAAGGGAATAACGACAAGGAGAAAACGTTTTCGAATCTAATCCTAATGAAAAATTTCAAGGAACGTTTCATAAAAAAATCAAATAACTGCAAATAGGATTGCTCAAAACCAAATTTTCTAACCTCAAAATTTTTATATTTATATAAAAGCAAATAGTGAACATTACAAAAATTGAAATTTACAGAATAAAATTAAATGAAAACTACTGGTGAATATATATATATATATATATATATATATATATATATATATATATATATATATATATATATATATATATATATATATAAGATGAGACTTTTGTCTGTACATTGCTCAGAACTTAAAATTTTACACATACTTATTCGTTTTGAGCATCCAGAATTCCAAAAATGCCAATAAAAAATTTCGTGTATGTATGTATGTGTACCGTTTGAAACCAAATTTGGCAGAATGTTTAACCGTAGGTCAAGGAAGGTTTTTAAATTTACAGATTTGAAAAATATTAATTAGAACGGGAGATATTAAATTTTTTCAAAAAATTTTCAAATTTTACCTTTTTAAAAAAAAGGCTTTCAAACTTTGTATAATTGAGTATAACATGTTATTTAGTAATATTCTATAATAGATTTAACAATAAAATGTCCTATAACTAAGATGTAAATATAAACATGATTTTTAAAAAATTAAAAAAATCGCAAATATCCCAATTTTATATTTTGTAATGAATTGCGTTTAAAAGATCTATAATTGATTGTTACATGTTAATTGGTCAAATTTTAGCATAATTTTTTAAAAAATTGTGTCCTATAACTAAGATGTAAAGATAAAAATGTTTTCAAAAATCGAAATTTTAAACATTTCAGATTTTTGAATGTATTGCTTTTAAACGATCTATAATTGAGTATAACATGTTATTTAGTCACATTTTAGCATAATTTAGCAAAAAATACTATTCCATATTTCAGATGTAAGTATAAAAATGTTTTCGAAAATTTAAAAAAAAAACGAAAAAATTATCTATTTATATAAGAGACAATTTTTGGAAAAATTATGCTAAAATTTGACCAAATAACATGTAATAATGAATTATAGATCATTTAAATGCATTTCATTAAAAATATAAAATTGGAAAAATTTCGATTTTTAAAATTTTTTGAAAACATTTTTATACTTACATCTTGGTTATAGGACATTATTTTTGGCAAAACAATTTTTACTTTTTGATAGATTGCAGTAAATTAATCAGTTGTGACTTTTGTGAGATATATATATATGTATATATATATAAACAATAAATTTACAGTTTTTAAACATATTAATTAGAACGGGAGGTATTCAATTTTTTCAAAAAATTTAAAAAATGGAAATTTCTAATTTTTTTTATTTTTTAATGTATATCTTTTAAGACACATTATTGAATGTATCTATAGAAACTAAAACCCGTCGAAGACGGGTACGATAGCTAGTTGCTAATAATATTTGTATCCTTTTTCTGTATTTCGTATCATTCGCAGAAAACCTAACCTTTTAAAAATATGCAAATTAACTGCTTAAAATATTTGTAATAATTGTTTTTGTTTTCTGTTGAAATATAAAAATTCCACGTTGACTTTCTACTACTATTGAAATTATTGCAAAATTAAATGTAGAAAACAATATTTTAATATTTTATACTGAACAGTTTAGTCTATTTGACTTTCTGTGCAGTTGAATTAACATTTTCCTGAGTAGCCACAATGTCTAAACGCCAGTTTAGTAAATCCTACTACTAGTTTAGTCAGTCCAAAATCGACTATTCTGTTTAGTATATTTAACTGCGCAAGTAGTTAATCTGACTACGCCCTTCTCTCCGTGTATGAAAAACAAAGTGTTAATATATATTTGTCTTCAAGAATTGACTTTCAAAAAAATATTTTTTATGTTGTGTTTCTCACAAACCAAAATGTTATGTAATTCTCAGTTTTCAGTGAAATAGCATGTCTCTCAAGTGGTGAAAAATTTCACCATGTGGTATATAAGAACAATTCGATACGTACTTTTAAGTGTTAAGTGTGTGTTTATATTTCAGTTTTACGCGAATATATGTGTGTGTTATAGATTAGTTCATAAGTGTTGATACACATCGAAAAGTGATACAATAATAATTGTTCTTAGTTTGTGTGATTAATTATCCAAATAAGTGAATGAATGAGTAAATTTCAGAAAAACTGTGAACAAGTGGAAATTATATTTTTTATTTTACAGGAATATACAATTTTTTTTGAAAGTCAATGAAATTCTCAAGCAAGGTACTAGAAGTTTTCATTGACTGCTTTTGAAACTCTCATGCAAAAGTAGTAGACTGATTCAAGTATTTTGTGTCGCATCCAAAAGTCAAGTACCGGGTCAATTAAAATTTCACGTACTTTTTTTTCGTGTATACTTATCGCTGTTTCAGATTTACAGAGTTGAAATTAATTTTCAAATCAATTTTTATTAGAAAATTCTAATAAAATTCAATTATTTAAATCCAAAAATTAATAATTTATTGAAAAATTAAATGTTTGTTAACCTTGAATTCTCATAAAGAACTTTATCACCAAATTTTTAATTAGGGACAGTTGGGGTAAGGGGCCGTCCTTAAACTACTTTACCAATTTTTGATACTTTTTGGACCCACTCCCCCTCGTTACCATTGCGTTAAATGCATTTTTTTAATTTTTATACCCCTCTCCCCCTAAATTGGTGACGTAGTTTATGGACGACCCCTAAATAAAAACAGATTTGCTAAGTTTCACCAATAACATACGTTTTTTCTTTTAAATCAGATTACTTCATTTTTTCTTGTGTATTATATATGGTATCTTGTGTATAAAGTATGGGTATCATTAAATCGCAATAATCAATTATTTCCATTTACCCCTAAATTTTTCAACTTTGCTCAAATTTAGGGGTAAATAAAAACAGTACTTTTATTTCAGTAAAATAAATTTTTTTTAAATAAATGCGGCCTTAAACCTTTAACTTTATATCACCCCCAACGGATTCTTAATTAAAAATAGAAGACTGTTTCTATTTATTCCTAAAAACTGAAAATTTGGGGTTAATAGAAACAATGTAAAATACAATGTGCAATATAGTGATAAACATGTGGTTACAAAATAAGGGAACAGTTTTATCTTAAAAAAACCCTTTTTTTAAATTATAATTAAATTTATATATTTTTATTTATGTTTTCAAAAACTGTTGGTTATTTATGTTATTTTATTTATAGAAACAGTCAATTATTGTATAAAAAAATTTAAGAAAAAATCAATTTAAAGTATGGAAATGTTAAAAGATGGCCATGCCAAAATTGAAACACATTACACAAATATAATTATGTTCTCTCCTATTCCCTTTCATTCTCTTCCGTTCTTTCTTATTTTCTCTTATTATAGTGTTGTAGTTTGATAGAAACAATTTTATCATTTATATTATTATAAGAAATATTATTTAAATTTCTGCTGTTTTTATTTACCCCGAATTCCCAGTTTTTAGGGGTAAATAGGAACAGTCTCCTATTTTTAATTAAAGTTTGTAAAATGAGAAAATCAAAGTTCATTTTTTTTGTAGTATTAATAAGAGATAGTTATAAATTTTAGTATGAATTTTTAGTTTACTTTTTCCAAATGTGAGTAAAAGAAGTGAAAGGGTGTCTTCATTGATTTCACAGGCCTGCAAATTTTGGTTTAGTTCTGTTACAGAAAAAGTGAAAGGTTATTCTTATAGCTTTTTTGACGTAGAATACGAATCCGATTTCCAAAATGGCCCATCACGTCAGGATTTCTTGTAATATTGCCTTAAATAGCCAAAAAAGATCTATTTTGGTCATTTTTCGGAATTTTTTTTTATAACCAAAATTTTTTCTTTCAATTTGCGAAATTGCATCGTATAGTACTATATCTAAGCTTTAAAACCCATCTTTCAAAATTGCTTTACGATTTTTTAGAAAAAATTTATGTAGATTTGAAATTAAATGCCATTTTGAACTTGTGTATACATACTTACATTTGCATAAAAAATTTCAAATCTACATAACTCTTTTTTAGAAAATCGTAAAGCAATTTTGAAAAATGGATTTTAAACAAAAAAAAAATTCCGAAAAATGTCCAAAATAGACCATTTTTGGCTATTTAAGGCAATATTACAAGAAATCCTGACGTGTTGGGCCATTTTGGAAATCGGATTCGGATTCTACGTCAAAAAAGCTATAAGATTAACCTTTCACTTTTTCTGTAACAGAACTAAACCAAAATTTGCAGGCGTGTGTTTTAAATCTTTTATACAATATGAAATATCTTTGTATAGACTGTTGTTAATTGATAAACGGAAAATGGGAAAATACTTAGAACCTGTTGAGGGTGATCCAAGGTTTGAGGTTCAAGGCCGTATTTATTTTAAAATTTTTTTATTTTACTCAAATAACTACTGTTTTGATTTACCACTTGTTTCTATTTACCTAATCTGACCCTAATTGCAATCTTTTTACGAATTTTAATACAATTTTTAAGAATAATTACTTATATTTTCCGAGGAATTCAATTAAAATTGTATCAAAATAATTAAAATACTGTGATGAGTTAAATTATTTATGAAAATAATTAAATTCCTGAGAACAGTTTTATTATTTACAAAAATAATTGAATTATTGTGAAAAAATTAATAAAAAAAATTTAAATATAATTGAAATCCTTGGGAATTTTCATTATTTATGAAAATAATTAAAAGAATTAAAATATACTTATGAGACATTCCACGCCAAATCAACATATCGTAAAAATTCACATTTTTTATTTGTATCAAACATTTTTTTACACAAATTTTAAGCCTAGTCTCGTAGTGGGTAAATCAATTAAAATACGATTCCTTCAAAAGTTTAGTGATACATAATAATAAATTATTTAAAATATTTTATAAAATTAAATTTTAACAAATTTATTTCTTTATCTTTCTTACATTGAAAAATGAACATTTTTCAAAAAAATGTAACATTTTGTTTCATTTTGCTTCCTCGTGAGGAAGCTTTGTAGTGGTTTAATTTACAAAATTTTTAAAAATCCTTTTGACAAATTTTCTTCTATATGGGACTATGTTATATAAGACCCTGAACAATTGTCCGGATGTATGTATGTGTGTGTGTGTGTGGATCCCGATTATTGTGAACACGATAACTCGAAGATGTTTTTACGAATTTGGCTAAAATTTACCAGGTATATTTATCATAAAAATATCTCGAACTGGATTGATAGACTAAAAAATTCTCAGAAAAAAATTTTTTTTTGACTTTTTTCTAAAAAAATTTTTTTTCAAAAATTTTTTTTTTACTTTTTTCTAAAAATTTTTTTTTTCAAAAATTTTTTTTTAAGTTGGTTATTGAAGTAAATATATAATAAAATCTTATTCTTTGCATCAAGACGAATCGATTGGTATGTAAAAAGAATAAATTGTATGAGAATTTATAGAGTTAATCACAATTAAAGCTGAAAAATTCGCATTTTTCTCAAAAAATGAGTTCTTTCCGCAAAATTATGTTGCTGTATAAGAAAATCTTACTCACTTATTTCTAAAATTTTATTCTTTGCATCAAGACGGATCGATTGGTATATATAAAGTATATATTGTATTTAAATTTATAAAATTAAAACCAATTACAGACACAAAATTTGCATTTTTAATAAAAATTCATTTTTTCTTAAGAATCATGTTGCTGTACAATAAAATGTTATTATTTATTGAAAAATAAATCTAAAATCTTATTCCTTGCATCAAGACGAATCGATTGATGTATGTAAAATATATATTCTATTGAAAATTATAGAATTAATTACAATTAAAGATGAAAAATTCATTTTTTTATTAAAAATTTTATTTTGTTCATTTAGGATTAAAACAAATTTTATAAATATTTTTTGGATTTTATAAATATTAGATCGTATTAGAAATTACTTAAAAATTAAATATACTTAATATACTTAATTATAATTATAATAAATATAACAAATTTTTAAAATTAATTTTTAATTAGATTTGAAGACAACAACATGGAAAATATGTCAATACGTGACAATAAGTTAGTGCTTCCTCCACGAGGAAGCAAATTTTTTTGCTGATCGTATAGAGAAAGCAAAATGTTCATGTAATGAACATCTGGATTTACAACTTGTTTATATTCTTTTATAATCCTCATAACTCTATTTTAAAAGTTTTTCTAAACTCTAAATCCATTTTTCTTCGCTAAAAAGAGCAGCCGCTCGAGCTAGTCTTTAAGTGCCACTGAATCAACAAATTTACCAAACGTTCTAGCTAAATTTTTAACTATTCAAAACTATGAAAAAGAAATCGAAGCTCTCAATATTCGACATTTAAAGACTCAAACATTTAAAGGCCCTCAAAAGTACCATTGCGTTATTCCAAATAGAGATGACTCTCTGACAATGAGAGACATTTCTGATTCAGAAGAAAATCACTTTTGCAAAATATTTTTTAAAAAAACATTATTTAAAAAGATTCTTATCATTTTTGATTAATCATCCATCCGTCGCATGGTGAGAAGTTTCCTCACACAGTTCCTTTTTTTATTTATAACTTTTAAAATACAAAAAATTATAATTTCATATTCTCAGTACCTTTCACAACACTCTTCTTCTTTATTTTAAAACAATTTTTGTGTTTTTATTTATTTTAATTTTTTTGGAATTAAATTTTTAAGCCACAAATGTCAAGAATTTTTTACGCAATGTGAGGAAACTTCTCACCGTGCGACTGACCGCGCATACTTGATTTCATTTGTAATTAATTTTTTATTTAAATAATTAACAGGAATTGAAAGTTGTAATGATATCGCATTATTTTTGACGTGAGAATTTTAAAGTTTCTGAAAGAGTAAATTCATTCATTTTTGTACGCGTAGTATATCTATATATATTACTGAGCTCACTGCTCGGCGGACAGGTAGAGAGTACCGATGGCGCACCCATTGCCGCGCATCACGTGGGTTTCTCTCACCTCACGTTACACCTCTTGTGGGCCCAGCGATCTATAATACTTGGTTGCTCGTACAATTTCCTCAGTTCGCCGTTGACCGGTCTCGGGGCTTGCTCCGAGGCAGATCGACAGCAGCTCTCTCTTCTCTTTCTCGCTTTTACCTTTCGATATAACGCCGAGGTTGAGGTACAACTCTCCTGAGGAATGAGATCTTCCTTTCTCACCTGGTGCAAGCCGGCGATATCTCAGGTACAGCTGGGGCTGCTTGCTTGTACATCCTAGAAGGAGTTGTACTCAAGACTCAGGTACAACTGGACAGTAGTAACACCCTTCGCCTCTCCGTTTCTCTCACTCTTTCTCTATCTCTTTTCACCTGTTATTTCCTACATGAGAATGTGAACCAACCCTGTGAAGAAAAGGTACATCTCGCCCTTCACAGAGTTGATGCGCCAGGTAGATTCTTCGACCCAAGGTACAGCTTGGGGGAAGATGAAGCTTGTATTTCTACCCTTATCTCTCTCTTTTACGCAACTAATTATCGTGTCGGGCATGAATACCGTGAGAATCGCGGTATCTAGTCTTTTCGATTTTGCTAAATCGACCTAGCGTGCACGACCCCTAGTTATCGTCCGAACCGGTATTTAGGGGTAGTTTCTAGAGTCTACCCTTGCGTAAAATGAGCGTCGGTCGCGGAAGGGAATTTGTCATTTTGGAAAATAAACTTATTTTCTTTCTATTCTATTTTAGTTAGATTAGTTTCTTTTATTGCAATGTTACTAGCTAGTTAGGGTTTCGATTGATTTCGGTTAGATAATTTTTGCATTATATCGAGTCATTTATTTTCTTATTTATTGTTATATTTCTTTTGGTTCATTTTAAATTTACCTTCGCTAATTATTAATTATGTGTGATTTCTTTATTATTTTGAATATATTTTCTTACGAAGGTTTAAAACTCTGCTTTGTTACTGACTTCACCCTGCCTATCGATATCATAAAATTGACTAACTAGCTTGCTTAAATTTTGTAATGACGCTTTATGCCATTTTATTAATTTATTTCATAAAAGATAATTTGTATTTTAACCCGGACTCCATCCGGCGAGCAAATCCTTTGGCAATAAAAATAAAGATCATTACAAAGTTAATTTTATTTCCAAAAGATTGTTTGGAAATTATAATGAACATTCCAAAAAAAATTTTGGCATTTTATATCAATTTTGGATTAATTTATGATGGGTGAGAAGTTTCCTCACCTGCGACTGATCACGTTACAAAAAAAGATGCGACGGATGGAGGGTTAAGTACATATATTTAAAATTTGCTAAAATTTAATTTCATAAGACAATAAAATATTTTAAAAAATAAAATTTATCCATAATTGTAGAAGTTAGAAGCATACAAAAAATGAAGCTCTTTTTCAATGTGTACTAAACAAACAAAAAAACCAATTTCAACAATATTGAAATTAAAACTGTATTAACAATAATTGAAATTATTTTGAGATTTATTTTCTATTTATGGAAATAATTGAATCCATGTAAAAAATGTTATTTATTAAAATAACTGAATTATTGAGAAGAAATTTATTGAAAAAAAGGATTCTTTTTAAATCAATTATTTTTAATAATTTTGAGAAAGTTTTTAATATATTATTGAAATAACTATGACATTTATTTAAAAAGTTTCTTTAACATGTAATAAATAATTTATTTAAGAATTTGTAAAAAAAATTTCACTTTTATTTCAAAATGGCGGCGATATAAGCCATTTTCGGTGGTAAGATCGATTCCAAACTTTCTAAAACAGATAAATCAAAAAACGAAGTGACATTCTCTTCGTTAGATGTTTCTTTAGGTGTGGAACCTCAAGAAAGTGGAATTTTCTTCCCCCCTTTCTTAGAGTACTTTTTCCCCAAAATATGCAAAAAAAGGTGTTTTTGTTCAGAATTTCTGTTATAAAAAAAGGGGAGTTAAAAATTTTCCAGTTTTTGAGGTTCCACTTAAAGGCATGATGACGCTGAATCAAAAGCCGTTTGATTTTTCAATATCGCTTCAGAAAAACTCGAGATATCAGTCTTACCAGATCAAAAAAAAGACATTTTGAGAAAAACGCATTTAAAGTTTTTGTTCATAAGTTTCGACATTTTTTTTAAATCATCGGATTCGCTTGAAAATCGTTACTCGGGGGTTTTTGAGGTCGCTAATAACGAATATGGAATCAGATTTTTAAAATTCAAAATGGAGGATCCAATATGGCGGTCATTTTTTTAAATCATTCCCAGAGAGCACGTAACCTTGCAGCAATATTGCTGTGTAACATTACTACAAGGTTGTCATAATGTTAAAATGTCCCACCTTGCCCAAGATTGCACAGTAACATTGTCGCAAGATTGCACTGCAAGCTTTCAGCAAGCTTGATATAATTTTACGTGAGAATTGTTTATTATATAAAATTAATAATTTATTATTATCAACAAATTTATATTTAATATTTAATTTTTATTTAACATAACATAATTATAACAACGTTATAATAATAATAATAATAATAATGTTATTAATTTCCCTAAAGATTTGGAGTTGGGAACTATTATCCATGATCAGTGAATAATAATTAAAATTTGTCAACGTCGATGCAGACGTTAACTATACACATTATTATTTAAGATAATATGATGAAAAGTATGTTCAGTGGACCGATACTTATACTCTGCGCGAGACAGGTTGTGCGCGAGAGAGGTATTTCTCGCCATCTAGCAAGGAATTGGAAAACTAATTGAAGTTTCTCTTATGCTTATCTAACTCCTTGCTAGATGGCGAGAAATACCTCTCTCGCGCACGACTTGTCTCGCGCAGAGTATAAGTATCGGTCCGCTGAACACACTTTTCACCATATTATCTCAAATGATAATGTGTATAGTTAACGTCTGCTATGACGTTGACAATTTTTAATTATTATCCACTGATCATGGATAATAGTTCCTAACTCCAATTCTTTAGGGAAATTAATAACATTACTATTATTATTATTATAACGTTGTTATAATTATGTTATGTTAAATAAAAATTAAATATTAAATATAAATTTGTTGATAATAATAAATTATTAATTTTATATAATAAACAATTCTCACGTAAAATTACATCAAGCTTGCTGAAAGCTTGCAGTGCAATATTGCAGCAAGCTTTTAGTGCAAAGTTGCCGAACAATCTTGCGACAATGTTTCTGTGCAATCTTGAGCAAGGTGGGACATTTTAACATTATGACAACCATGCAGTAATGTTACACGTCAATATTGCAAATATTGCTGCAAGGTTACGTGCTCTCTGGGATTGGATTTGCTTGAAAATCGTAATGGGAGGTTTTGGGCTCGCTGATTATGAATATGACATAATTTTTCAAAATTAAAAATGACAGATGCAATATGCTAGACGAAAAAAAGAATTAAACGAAAAAAAATTAAAATAAAAAAATTTTCTTTTCCGCCATATTAGATCCGCCATTTTATATCTAATTTGTGATGAGCAACACCAAATACATTTTTGTTTTTTTTAAATGCAAATGAGAAAACATTTAAATCATTCGATTGCTTATCCACATACAAAAACATCTTTTACACGGCGAAGAATAAAAATGTATAACTTTTGTTTTACTTCGAATTTTACAATAATCGATTTTTTTGACATTTTGAACTGGACTGTCCCCTTAAAAAGAATTATTTTTACACTTTGAAAATAAAAATTATTTTACACTCAAAAAAATAGCATTTTGTTGCAATATGTGATAGAAAAAACGAAATAGTCGCATTTTTTAAAACTAAAAAAAATTGAAATAATCATATTCAGGGTGGCCACATGTCAGTAAAGTCAGGGAAATGTCAGGGAAAAAAATATTTTGTCAGTAAAGACAGGGAAATGTCAGGAAAAAAATTTTTTGTCAGTAAAGTCAGGGAAATGTCAGGAAAAATTTTTTTGTCAGAGCAATTAAAGAAGATGGGAAATGTCAGGAAAAATTTTTTTGTCAAGGCAATTAAAGAAATTAAGACGGTCATGCAATACATTTTTTGCTCTAAACAAAAAAATTTTTGACAGGGAAATTCGTTGTTATGTCAGTAAAATGTCAGGGAAATGTCAGGGAAATTGATAAAATCAATCTTGCGGCCACCCTGATATTATTCGAGGCTTGTTTTTATACAATTTTTTTTCTTTAAATGAAAATATTATGTAATTGATAATTAGTTTTTAATTGTAAATTCGAATATTGTAGAGAATAAGAAAAATTCCTTACTTAAAAAAGACTGATAAATAGTAAATAAAAAGATGAATAAATACATAGAGATAAAACAAACAATGTGAAATAAATAAAATACCTTCAAAAAAATAATTTACAATTAATTTCCATATATAGTGGATAATTTGGTTTAGTTAAGTTTTGAATTAAAAAAAATTGTAGAAAGAAATTTGAGAAACATCAAATCACTAATTTCTTATTAAGCAATTATAATCGTTACACTAAAATAGCAAGATTATTTTAATTCAAATTTCAAACCTTTTGTTTAAAGTCAAGAGCAAAAATATTTTCAAACTAGAAATCTAGGGTTAAAATTAAAATTTTAAATAATATACTACCTGTAATGATAAAAGAAAAAGAATATAATCATCTAGAACATCTTTTTGTACAATATTATTTGAGCTGTTACGACTAAAATGACTAGCTTTGGCACTAAAGTTTGTTAGTAAATTAAATTTTTTGTTGTGTATAAATAATAATTTTCTTGGATGAAATGTTATGGCAGTTGTTAAACGGCAGTACGAGTATTGCGAATGCAAACCACCAAATCAGTGTTAAGATCCACACTGGAACAACTCCAAACTAATAGAATTATTTGTATTAATACTATATGAGGCGTGTTAAAAAGTATTGAAAGTGCGTATTAGTGGAAGAAAAAAAAAGAAAATACTCAAATTAGTATAGCTTTTCATACTGATATTCTTACTATTGTGCAAACAAAAAACAAACAAAAAATAGGACAAATATTTAAAAAAACAAAACAATGAATTTGGAATTACTAGAAAAAATATATTTTTTTAAAAATTATACTATAACTATTTTATATTAAATATAAAATTTAAACACCTTTATAAAATGATATTTAACTCAAAAAGTTTACAAAAAATAAATTATGTTCAACATTTTTTTTAAAACTGCAATCAGAAAAGGTATTTTTTTAATTTGAAAACAAGCAATTTGAATGCAAAATTTTTGTATTACCTCTAAGCAAGAATAAAAATTGAATTTTCAAAAAATTTAAAATTATATAAGTCCATAATACCTAATCAATACCTAATCTTTAAACGAACTTATTGAATATACTTCTGAAAATATACAGATTAACTATCCTTTGGAAAGAAAAAGAAATAAATTGTTCACTTTTAAGTTCAAAATAAGACAAAAATTTTCTAAGTGTATGTTTTCATTTTTGAGTTGAAAGAATTTTTGGATAAAAAATTTAATTTTCCCACTCAAAAAAATTGAACAAAAATGGAGAAAACCCCGAGACAACAAATTCTAAAAATATATAAAATTAAAAAAATGTTTAAAACCAAAAATAAACATCCATTTTTTTATTTATTTAATGTATACCCAGCTTAAAATCCCTATACAGGATCCTCAAAGGAACCCTAATGGATCCTGTGCAGTTCCTGTACTGGATCCGCATGGGATCCTTGACTTGTCCTGTACGGGATCCCGACTAGATTTCATACAGAATATTGGGACACAGTTCCTGCGTAGGAACCTGAATAAGAACCCGTGTTGGAACTTTGATTGCTAGGTCCCTTTGCCGGTTCCTGTGTAAGAATCTTAACATCAGATTCTTAAAAAAAAATTTGGTCGTAGGAACATGCATAGGATTCTGCTTCTATTGCCACCCTGTGCAGGATCCTATGTAGGATCCGAAAAAGGATAAGAAAATTTTATAATAGGTTTCTATACGGGATCCTACATAAGTTCCTTTAATGATGTCATTAAAATTTTCATGTGCAGGATCCCTTGCAGGTTCTTAAGGTGGAAATTTTTTGTGAAAAATCTGATGTTAAGGTTCCCGCACAGGGACCGCGGGAAACCCTTACAGTCAAGGTTCTCAAACGAGATCCTATGCAGGTTCCTATGCAGGAACCTTGTCCCAATGTCCTGTATGGGATCCCGTACAGGACAAGTCAAGGATCCCGTCCGGTTCCTGTACAGGAACTGCACAAGATCCGTTAGTTTCTTTGAGGATCCTTTATGAAGATTTTAAGCAGGTTATGCGGGCTCAAAGGCCCTTTAAAGAGTAATATATAAAAAAATACAATATTGACTTAATCCTAACGTACTCTACTTTATTCTTGCTCAGAAACTACAATTTAAAAATTTTAATTTATTGTTAAGCTTTTTTAATTGTCAAAAAATAAAACTGCACAGCAGGGTTTTTGGGAATATTTTTTCATCTTAATTTCAACAATCATTATATAGTTAAAATTTTTTAATTAAATTAAAAAATAATTGTCAATGTCAATTAAAAAAATGAATTTCAAATAAAAAAATGAAGAAACAAATTCCAAATGAAAAACGAAACATATTTCAAATAGTAGTAGAATTTATCACTCCGTTTAAAGTTAATTATCAATCCTCCAAGTCAGTATGTAAAGAATGAAAACACAAAAAATAAAACACATGTATAAAATAAAATTAAAATTACAAACTTGAGCGATCAACACGGCCGACAGGTTTTTTAATTTAAAATTATTTTAGGTTCTCTGATGAGGACAGCTGGGCTGTTGAAACGTTATAAGGATTTTTGAGTTTCTTTATTTTTAAATAAAACTTTGACATAAAGGATGGATAATTAACTTTCCATCTTATAAAAATATTTTCATCTAACAATAAAATATGATTTTTTAATAATAAAAATAAATATTGCTAATTAATTTTAATTTGATAAAGAAAAAAATATACTTTTCTTTTCTTGTTTTCAAGAGGAAGAGATAAAAAATAAATTTTAACCCTGCTGCCGTGCGTAATAGAAAAAAAGTGTAGCAAAAATAAAACAAAAAATAACGTGAATGCGAAAGAAACTTACTGGAGAATGTGGCAGCATTTTCCTTCAACACTCGAAGTTCATTTCTCAATTTAAGCATAGTTTCATTAACGACACTCTTTTCGTTTTCGTATTTACTCTTCAAATTTGTTAATGCAACTTCCGCCGTGTTTTTGTTGGACTTGAGAACAGTTCGCAACGTTGTAACTTGTTCTCGTTTGGCCGAAAGCAATGCCTTGAATTTGATAACTTGTTCTTGCAGATCTGAGACCTCGACTTTATTTTCGTTGACAGAGGCTGTAAATTAAAAGAATATATAATTATTTTCATATTATGTGAAAAATATCAGAATATAATTACCTAGTAATTATGTAATTTATTATTGCTAAATTTAATTGTTAATGTTAAATATTTATTGTTATTTATTATTTAAATTAAAAAGCTTTTTATCGGTTCATTCAGCAAAAAAATTAAATTTCAGTTTGTTTTTTACCATTTAATAAGTTTAATGAAGCTTGTTTTACAAATTTCCATAAATCACCAATAATAATAATAATGAGATTCTTTAACAAATATAATTATAATTAATTAACTATATTAATCTTCATTATCTTTTATTCATCCTGTCCGCACTTTAAAGTTAGTTTCTGCGTGCTATTATTTTTTCTTTAAAAAATAGGTTTTTTGACAAATCGAAAATATGCAGGTATTTTTTTATGATTTATAATAAAACAATATTACAAATTAGAAAATTAAACAAATTATGATTAACAAATATAAAATATACCTATTTTTTATATGGTTTTTTCTGTAACAAATTTCGTTTGACTAATCTAAATTATTATGCAAATTATTCTCCTTTTTATTTATAAAAAATACTAGAAAATTGCTAATTTTGATAAAAATTTAAATTAAGAAGTAGGTAATATATCCATATTATGCATAATATTTATTTCTCAATAACAATATTGTTTACAAACTAATTTTTTTCTTTTAGAAAGTCAAATATTAGATATTCCCGTTTATTAATATTCTTATAGAAAATTTTCATAAGGAAATTCTTTGCATTAATTCTATTCCTTAATTTCCATTGTTTTAAAAAAATTTAAAGGACAAGGGCCGAAACTCTTATAGCGAGACTTTGGTGTCAAAGTTGCCATGCCCGTTCTCCATGTCTACAGTTGGTATGGTAATGGTTACCATAGCTATGATGATAACTGTACCCTATTCCACGAGAGAATACTGCCGTAAAAAGACGAATTTTTGTTCGTTTCGCGCAGATATTAGAGAAATTATTACTATTCACTAAATTTTGGAGTTTGGACGGCCTATTTTTCGAAAAAAAATTGTGGCCAAGCCTTTTTCCATAATTTAAATCTCTCGACTTAAATTTAACTTTCGACCATCACACTTGTCTACAAGGACCCATGTTTATGACAGTGGTAATAAAGGAAAAAAATAGAGGCAATAAAATATCAAAAATATTTAAATATAAGAATAAATAAATTTTTAATGATACATTTGAAATCAATTAATTCTGCCGATTCAATTGACATATAATTTTTTCCAACTTTAAAATTGTATATTCTCTATTGTAAAATACATGAGATGAAAAGTGAAACCTAAATGAATCAGAGGTGTAAGATGTGTAAAATGTAAGTGTTCAGTTAGCAAGCATGATTTTCATGTTCATTCATTGGTTATAGGATTTTCGGAAAACACCATTTTTTAAATTTTCTCCACCAATTACGAAAAAAATAACCGTCAGAAATCATAGCTATGGTAACCATTACCATATCAACTGTAGACATGAAGGATGGACATGGCAACTTTGACACCAAAGTCTTGCTATAAGGGTTTCGGCCCTTGTCTTTTGAATTTTTTTAAAACAATGGAAATTAAGAAATACAATTGATGCAAAAAAATTTCCTTATGAAAATTTTCTATAAAAATATTAATAAACAAGAATATCTAATATTTGACATTCTAAAAGAAAAAAATGAGTTTGTAAACAATATTGTTATTGAGAAATAAATATAATGCATAATATGGATATATTACCTACTTCTTAATTTAAATTTTTATCAATATTAGCAATTTTCTAAAATTTTTTATAAATAAAAAGGAGAATAACACAGGCCTGCAAATTTTAGCTTAGTTCTGTTACAGAAAAAGTGGAAGGTGAATCTTATAGCTTTTTTGACGTACGAAAAAAACTTACTTACTTTTTTGAATACGAAACCGACCTCCAAAATAGCCAATCACATCAGAATTTATTTTAATACTGCTTTAAATGGCCCTATTTCGATCCCACATATTTTATGGACGTCCCCTTTATTACTACACCGTTTTTTATAATTAGGGGGAAGTCCCCTAACGCTGACGGCACCTAGCGCCGGACACTTCTAATTCTTCAACAAATGACAAATCATCGGATTAAAAAATTGTCAAAAAAGTCGCGGAAGAACGTAATAATAAAGAATCAGAGAGCTCGGTTTGTCAATAACGCGAATGACCTCGATGAGAGCACTAAATTGTTTTTTTTATCGAGAAGACGTGGTATCGTTTAAATTTCAAAGTGCGATTACTACTATATTTTTGAGCTTACGTGTTTATTTTAACTTGCATTAAAGAGAGGATTTAACTATAATTCCAAGACTGTAAAAGTTGTTTTTATTTTCTTAACGGTGTTAGTATAAAATAACATAATTTTGAGGATTGCTTGTCCCCTAGTACCGGACACAAGGAATTCCCCTAGTACCGGACAGTTAAAAAATTGGTTTTTGTAGGTAAACTCAGCCAATAAGTGAATAGTTAAGTCACTTTTGTTTTATAAGAATATATTAAACAGGAATATTCGTTGAATCAATCATTCACATAATGTGAATGTGTTTTTGGTAGAATGCACTGTAAAATTTAATTAAAAAAAAGGTAACACATTTTTTTCTAAAGTTGATGATTTTATTTTACAATATCTTTGGCAATAACACTTCATTTAACACAGCAAGAATGCAGTCTTTGATCACTGCATTATTTCTCAATAATATCTTGCGTGTAAAATTAAAAGTTTTAGACTGTCCGGTACTAGGGGACAATTTCAAAATTGTAGTATTTCGATACCAAAACTAAATTGAACTTAAGAAAAATGTTTATCAAAATATTCTATATTTGTTAATTGATTTTGGTGTTATCTATTGTAGAGTTAATTAATTCATAATTGAAGTCATATTTTTTGAAGTAGTTTTAATTTTATTCTATGAAAACCTTAGATGTCCGGTACTAGGGGACTTCCCCCTATACTTATATCAGCCTACCTACTTTAAAAATCTACACTTGCCTAAATAAAAAAAGATTTTCAAATCTACATAACTTTTTTAAAAATATTTCTAAAGCCATTTTGAAAAATGGGTTTTAAAACTTAGCCATAGTACTATACGATGCAATTTTGCGAATTGAAATAAAATTTTTTGGTTAACCAAAAAAAATTCCGAAAAATGGCCAAAAATAGCCATTCTTGGACATTTAAGGCAGTATTACAAGAAATCCTGACGTGATGGGCTATTTTGGAGGTCGGATTCATATTCTTCGTCAAAAAAGATATAAGAATCATTTTCCACTTTTTCTGTAACAGAACTAATCCAAAATTTGCAGGCCTGTGTAATTTGCATAATAATTTAGATTAGTCAAACGAAATTTGTTATACAAAAAACCATATAAAAAATGGGTATATTTTATATTTGTTAATCATAATTTGTTTAATTTTCTAATTTGTAATATTGTTTTATTATAAATCATAAAAAAATACCTGCATGTTTTCGATTTGTCAAAAAACCTATTTTTTAATGAAAAAAATAATATCACGCAGAAACTAACTTTAAAGTGCGGACAGGATGAATGAAAGATAATGAAGATTAATATAGTTAATTAATTATAATTATATTTATTAAGGAATCTCATTATTATTATTATTGGTGATTTATAGAAATTTGTAAAATAAGGTTCATTAAACTTATTAAATGTTAAAAAACAAACTGAAATTTAATTTTTTTGCTGAATGAACCGATAAAAATCTTTTTAATTTAAATAATAAATAACAATAAATATTTAACATTAAACACCATTTTATAAATATTCTCGACCCTTTAAGAAAAAAACTGCGCGTCAGGAAGCAGTCTCTCGTGGAACGGAGTATACTAGATGTTAAGTAAAAATAGATTTTTTTCCTGGCGCAACTACGCCATCCTTGTTCCCGCTTAAAGTCCAACTCCTCTCCATACATTTGGAACGAATTTTGCTCTCCTCTATATAGTCTTTTTAATATTTTCATTAAAAAAAATTAATAATGTCGGCTGTAGTTTAACTTATAGAAGACCCTGCGCACCGAATTTTTTTGCGACGACGTTCCAAAGCCTTGCTAGATTATCCGAATCGAAAATTCATGACACATTATTAAGGGGCACACCTAGTGTGAGGGATTGAAAAAAACGGTAAATTTCAGGAATTCTTTTCAGGGAAATTATTGCATCTAATTTTTTTAAAATTTTTTTACATGTATATTTGTATAAATAGTGAACATTTTGCAATTTTTTCAAAGAAAAATATCATTTTTTTAAAGAGTTATTCGCTATATAAAAAAAACAGTTTTCCCACTGCTGCAGTGATTGCGGCCTTCTGAGTGACTGAAATAAAAAAAACCAAAAAGATTATTAAACAAGAAGATATTTGCCGTACTACGAGGCTCCAGTTATTTTATTGAATGAAAAATAAAATTTTGGGATGCCAAGAACCCTCCGATTTTTTTGGCGAAGTTTAAAAGCTTTGGGAGCATTCATAAACTACGTAGACCTATTTTTGTCACTTTTCGACCCCCCCCTTCCCCTGCGTAGACTAACGTAGACTTTTGCTGAACCCCCCCCCCCCCTTCCCCCCGTGTGTTACGTAGTATTTTTTTTCAAACTGCATATTTAGCTATATTCGCAATAAAAACAATTAAAAATTAAATTAAAAACAATGTCTAATATTCTGAATAAAATATTTTGGCTCCAAGGATTTTGGAGGGAGCCAAAGCAAAAATTCTGAGGATGTGGGACTTAGCAGATTCGAAGAAAATGTTTTAGAACAGGTCGATCTGATCCCAAAAATACTGAAAAATATGTGGCGTGCTTGCAGAAAGCAAAGAAACATTAGCAAGGATGGAATGGTGGCAATGGGAAAGGTGCACGAGGTGCTTCGCAGTAACCTGCGTTTTATACCTAAGCCCTTCATTAGCCCAAGGAAACCAAGGTCGAATCCTGAAACTCCTAGATCGATGTCGCACACCACATCCAGCGAGAGAGAGTCCATCGACCCAAGGAAGCGCCCTAGAGAGTTTGAAGGTCCGGAGACTGATTCTACTGTGACCACTTCCAAGGGTAAGAGGGTTAAGAGCAAGGAGACCAAGGCAAACCCTACTGATATGGAGATGGAGGTGAGTAAGGTTGCTTCGGCGAGGGTTGCTTCTTATTCGGAGGCAACTGCGGTAAATAAGCCTGAAAACGAGAAAGACTTCGAAACCGTCTCCAATAGGAAACGGGAGGCCCGTAAGAGAAAGGCCTTGAAGAAAGCAGAAGAGAGGGAGTGAGGGGGTGAAACTTCGAGGTTCGCTGAGAAACTTACCTCCGTCCTTTAGGATAAGGCCGAGGTTACGGCTCTTGTCAGTAAAAAGACCCTCGAAATTCGGGAACTCGATGAAACAACTTCAGAGGCGGACGTTTTAACCGTCTTAAAGGACAAGTTGCAAAAGCCCGTCACATCATTAAATGTGACTTGCAGAGTTCTGACACGTTTTGGTGGTACGAAAGTGGCACTAGTACGCTTGAGTGAAACGGACAGCGAGAGTCTGCTTAAGCTAGGCAAAGTGCGTATTGGTCGGATAAACGCATCCATCCGAACGCACTTAGAAGTGACAAGATGTCAAAAGTGCCTAGCCTATGGACACGTGACCCGAATTTGCAAGGGCCCGAAAGAACAAAAAACTGTCGAAGATGCGGCGAAGCGGGACACTTCTTTAAGAGTTGTACTAGCGACAAGCCAAAGTGCATAACGTGTACAGATTTGGGAAAAACGGAAGTCAACCATATCTTTGGAAGAATTTCCTGCCCAGTTTACAAGGAGGAACTGGAAAAACTTAGAAGGGCAAATCCCTAAAGCTCCTTCAAGTCAACCTGCATACAAGTAAGGATGCACAGGTCTCCTGATGCAAACAGCTAGGGAAAATGAGGTCGATATCCTGTTCTGCAGTGAGCAGTATCAAGGAAGCGACCTCGCACCTTGGTATCAGGATAAGGCGAAGAGAGCCGCCATCAAGCTGTGCAACCCAGATTTGCGGGTTGACAAGTTTTTGGAGACAAGCAGCGGGTTTGTGTGGATAGAGGTGGCTAATTTACGTATGTATAGCTGCTACTTCTCACCCAACGACCCACTGACCACCTTCGAAGCCAATATAGAAGACCTAGAATCGAGCCTCATAGAATCCAAGCTGGATGTCATCATCACGGGCGATTTTAATGCAAAGTTGACAGAGTGGGGTGAGACGAGGCTCGACAAGAAAGGAATTCTGATTGGAAAAATGATTTCCAAGAATGATTTATTAGTTGTAAACCGGGGGAAAACATGGACGTTTAGACGAGGTGCAATCGGATCGATTATAGATCTAACGATTGCATCGTCTAATATATTTAGCCGCATAAGCGACTGGCGGGTCTCTGAGATATATACAGCAAGTGACCACCAGTACATTGAGTTCTCAGTCTCAATGGAAGACACACGAGAAGGGAAAAAAAAGACATGAAGCCCCTAATCGCAAAACCTTCTCGTGGAACATTAAGAAACTTGACAAGGAGAAGTTCGGCCGGTCCCTAAAAGAATCTATCTTAATTGATCATTCTGGTTGGGTGAGGAGGCCTAAAACTCTAAATGGAGAGGTGCGAGCGGTGCGCAATATAATCGTCACCGCTTGCAATGCGTCGATGCCACGTCGCAAAGGCGCCTTTTCAAGAAAAAAATCCTTGCACTGGTTGTCAGAGAAGCTGGCCTCCTTGAGAAAGGAATGCCTCAAAGCAAGAAGGACATACACCCGCTCTAAGGGAGATCCCTTGCTGAAAGAGGCTTTCAAGGAGGCAAAAAAGAAGATCCGCAGGTCGCGACGACGTAGCTGGAAGGACCTAATCGAGGAAGTCGATAAGGATCCATGGGGTCTGGCTTTTAATCTCGTGACTAAGAAATTAGTGACGAGGCAAAAGACCCCCGGCCTGGACAATCCCGATTGGGTCAGAAAGATAATAAATTCTTTGTTTCCTCCTGCGCAGCCATACCTTAGGACGGACTGGAGTTTTTGCAAAGTCCAAGAGGAAGAACTCTTTACACTTAGTGAACTACAAAAAGCAGGCAAAAGATTGAAAACAGGCAAGGCGCCTGGAATCGATGGGATAAGTAACGAGATCCTAAAGTTGGTTATCGATACTTCACCCCAGATTCTGCTTCGATGCTTCAATCTTTGCCTTGAGAGAGGAGAGTTCTTCCGCGACTGAAAGCGACAGAGGTTAGTCCTTCTAAGGAAATGTGAAAAACCTCTAGATAAGGTTTCATCGTACAGGCCGATATGCCTGCTAGATACGATGGGTTAACTCTTAGAGGATATGGTTCTGCAGAGAATGCAAAGCCACTTGACCGAAGAGAATCGTCTATTCGATCACCAATTTGGTTTCCGTAAAGGCAAGTCCACAGTTGATGCCATCCAGGCAGTTGTGGACATAGCCAAAGCAGGAAAAAACAAATTGGACCGTGAAAAAAAGAAGAGCTTCTGCGCGTTGGTAGCAATTGATATACGCAACGCGTTTAATTCCGCAAGATGGAAAGATCTCATCGAGCCGATGAAAAAGAAAAACATGCCGCCCTACCTGTTGCGGATTATGGATTATGGACCCTCCTCAAGGCTCGAGGGTGGGTCCATTTGTATGGAATGTATCTTATGATGATTTTCTGCGAATGGATCTGCCCGAAGGTGCGGTGATCGTCGGCTTTGCGGACGACGCGTTGTTCGTGTGCACTGCCGAAAGTGAGGAGGCTCTTAAGACATTGGTGAACGAATGTCTGCGACTAGCAAAAAGCTGGCTGGATACCAGAGGTCTTGAAATGGCCCTGGAAAAGACCGAGGCACTGCTGGTCACGGACAGACGTGGTTATGAGCTCCCACGAATCGTGATAGACGGATTCGAGGTCAAGTGGAGTAAGCAAATTGAATATATTGGTGTGGAGTTGGATGGAAGGTTAAACTTCCACCACCACATGGCTACAGCGTCAAATAAGGCGATCGAGTGTGCGGCTAATCTTTCACGGTTAATGCCGAACGTAAGCGGACCCCGTGAATCAAAACGGAGACTGGTGGCGAGTGTCGCCCACGCTAAAATGCTCTATGCAGCACCAGCGTGGGCCCCATCCCTGAGGAGTGAAAGATGTGTGACCATCTGTGAAAAGGTACTGTCTGCGCAGAGATCGATAACAACGCGTATCATCTCTGCATATAAGACGGTATCTACGAGTGCTGTGCAGGTCCTTGCAAGTATCCCGCCAGCAGATCTTTTGGCGAGGGAAAGGGAAGAAATGTTTCTCTTTTCTAAAGAAAGAAGTTCCTTAGATGAGGAAATAAGACCAAGCAAGGGCCTGATCCGCAAAGAAGCGAGGCACAGGCTCATAGAAAGATGGCAAGAAAGATGGGATGGTGAGGAGAAAGGTCGATGGACTTATCGCCTTATCCCGGCACTCGCCACCTGGATAAATAGGAAACACGGTTAGGTTTCCTATTATATGACTCAGGCGCTCACAGGTCACGGGTGTTTTAACTCGTATCTGTGTCGCTTTAAATTACGCGAAGACGAGGTGTGTGCATATTGCCAGTTCCCTGAGGACAACGCGGAGCACACCCTCTTCTCATGCAAGAAGTGGGACTTGGAGAGGCGGGCCATGTTCGAAAGTGTAAACAGTCAAGTTACAACGGAGAACATGGTATCGCTGATGACCCAGTCACAAGGAAATTGGCGGCAAGTCGAGAACTTCATAATCTCGGTCATGTCGAGGAAGGACCTCGACGGCCGCCAAAAAGCGTAATTTAAACAGCTTTTAATTTGTTTGTTTGTTTTTTATTAATTTATTTTGTGATTTATTTGTCCTTTTTCAATTTTCATTTGTTTTGTAATTTTTATTTGTCATTATACACTTTTAATCTATTCTGTGTTTTATTTGTCCTTATATACTTCTAATTTATTTTGTCTTTTTATTTGTCCTTATACAATTTTTACTTTCTGACATTTTATATCTGTTAACTTTATATGTTTCTGTTCTAGAGCCGTTTAATATTTTTATATTGACATTTTAAACTATTTTAACATTTGTTTTTTTTATTTTTGTTGTGCTGTTAATTCCGCTTTTATATTGAAATAGTTTTAATCATTTTTTTTAACTATGGACGCAGGATAACCGAAGAGAAAAGCAGAAAGTCGCATTAGCGACAGAGTTGGAGCGCCACCCTCGAAGGCTAAAGTCTTACGACAGTTCCGAGGGAGGGTAAAGGGCTACAGAAGAAGGGTTATGGGTTTTAGTGGGTCGGGCTGGTAGTAGGTCGCCAGTTTATTAAATTTATTATAACATTTATTTATTTATCTTTTTTTTAATATTTCCTTTTATTTTATTTTACCAACCCCACATAACCTTGGAGTGCGGAATCCAAGGTATCTGTAAGCAGATTTTCCAAAGTTCCTGAGCAAAAAAAAAGAGTCGATCTCCCCCACCTCCCCCACGTAGACTAGAGTAGACTTTTGCCGAACCCCCCTCCCCCTTAGCATGCTACGTAGTTTATGAACGCTCCTTTTTTTCAAAACTCCGCCATTTTGTTGCAATTTAATATTTTTTGACATCCGAGGGCCATAGTACGACAAATATCTTCTAGGTTGATAATCTTTTTGGTTTTTTTGTTTTCAGTCACTGAGAAGGTCGCAATCACTGCAGCAGTGGGAGAACTTTTTTTTTAGATATTCAAGAGATAGCGAATAGCTCTTTAAAAAAAGATATTTTTCTTTGAAAAAATTACAAAATGTTCACTATTTATACAAATATACATGTACAAAACTTAAACTAGGATAAATTTAGGGGGCCTTATCTGGGGCCTTTATTCTGGTTTAATAACTTATTACGAATTTTTGATTCGGATAATCTGGCAAGGCTATAGAACGTACGACGCGAAAAAATCGGCACGCAGATCTACAAGTTAGGCTACAGACGTCATTAAAATTTTTTTAATATAAACATGTAAAAAGTGTATACAATAATGTACCATTTAAATAAATAACCCGAAATTTCAAAAATATTTCCGTATATGAAACAAAGAAATTCTCCAACTTCATGCATTTTTGCCATTGAGAACAGTAACGAAAACGGTTTAATTGAAAGAATTTCTTAATTTTAAATATTTTATATATTTAATTATTATTATTTTTCTGTCGGATCATTATTTTCAGAAATTTCAAATAGAAGTATTTTCAAATAATTTTAATTTCATTTTTTTAAGAAACAATTTTTCGAAATTTCTGAATTAAATTTTTCAAAAACTTTTTGTTAAACATAAATTTAACCCTCCATCCGTCGCACCTTTTTTTGTAACGTGATCCGTCGCAGGTGAGGAAACATCTCACCCATCATAAATTAATCCATAATTGAGGCTCCGGATCTTAAAAGGGCACCTTCAGCATTGCTTTTAAATGGTGAAGGTGCCCTTTTAAGATCCGGAGCCTCAATTGTTATAAAATGCCAAATTTTTTTGAAATGTTCAGTATATTTACCATACAACCTATTGGAAGTAAAATTAACTTTCATTTTCTGTTAATTATTTAAATAAAAATTTAATGACAAATGAAATCGAGTATACGCGGTAGGCATGGTGAGAAGTTTCCTCATTTTGCGTAAAAAATTCGTGACATTTGCTTCTTAAAAACTCAATTACAAAAAAATTAAAATAAATAAAAGCACAAAAATTGTTTTAAAATTAAGAAGAAGAGTCTCACCATGCGACGGATATGGAGGGTTAAAACTTATTTATATTTTTTTCTCGATGAATTAAAATGTCAAATAATTTCAACAAAATTAGGAATAAGGATATGAACGATCACTCCGAGACAAATGTTAAATAATAACAAATTTTATTTTACGTTTCGACAGTGCAACTGTCCTCTTCAGAACAAAACATTCTTGAAAATAAAAAGAAGAGTTTCAAAAAGAAAACGTCTTGACACTTGAAGTTATAATAGTTATAATAATTGATAGTTATAATAGTTATTATAGTTATAGTTATTTTTTTTAGTTATTATAACTTCTAGGGTGAAGACGTTTTCTTTTTGAAACTCTTCTTTTTATTTTCAAGAATGTTTTGTTCTGAAGAGGATAGTTGCACTGTCGAAACGTAAAATAAAATAAAATTTGTTATTATTTAACATTTGACTCGGAGTGATCATTCATATCCTTATTCCTAATTAATAAAAACGATTGAGTGATAAAATCAACAACATAAAATTTCAATAAAAACCCATCAGAAATATAATTATTAGGGGAGAGTCACTATGGTCGGGACACTTTTTGACTTGTGCCCATAACTGCCGTTCTAGGCCGAATTTCACGTTTTCTGACATATGGTTGGAAAGATCTTCTAAAGTGGAATGTTTTTTCTGTACATCAGAAAATGTCTGGATAAAAATTGGAAAAGTTATAAACATTTAAAAAAAATGTCGTTACGGTTGGATCAGGTCTTTACGGTCGGGTCACCGTAGAAAATCAATGGGAAATGAAGGAATATTTCTAAAATTGGCCCGTAAATTACACAAGAATGCTGAAATACACTTGAAAATGGAAAAAGGAAACATAAAATTTATATAAAAATTAATCTAAAAACGTTCTCAGTACACGAAACGTTTACAATACGTTATCGAAGGAGATGTGAAATGAGACTTTTTAAAATGTTTTACGAACGTTTTTCGAACGCATGAGTATATTTTTTTCACTGTAAAACGACGTTCTTCACACATCTCTACCTTAAACAAATGAATTCCCGATGTCAGAACGCACCATAATTGTAAAATAATGCGTTCCAACATGCACGATATAAAGTGACCCGACCGTAAGTTTCGCGTCGTTTTTATTTTTTTGGCACACAGGCATAAACGCACGACATAAAACCAAATAACATACCAAAGTATTAAAGCACTCTCTAATGAATAAATTTCATCATCTTACTTTATTGTTTGCATCTTCCATTTTGTTTAATTAATCTCTGAAAAACTTTAATAGTTTTGAGAGAAAAATAATGTAATTTGTAATTTTTTTAAATAAAATTTTTATTATTTTTTATGTATTTTACGTCAGAAATATCACGATTTGCTAAGGGTACACCGATTTTCGCAAACTTCGTGGGATTTTAGTTCCATGTAAGAGACTTGTTTCCCCCAATTTTATTTTAAATTCCAAATTACACCGGCACACAAAAAAATATATTTCGAGTGCGAAGACTGACACATGGTAGGTTCTCTTCCTTGGGGTGTATCTAAAGAGAAAAAAGTAGCCGGGCCAAAAGTTTAGTGCTGGTATTTTTTTTACACGCCTAATAAGGTGGTGAAGTCTGAGAAAATGATTTGCATGGGGATTTACCTAATTTTTATGTTTTAAACAGACCTTTCGCATATTTTTATTATTGATTTGAATTCAGTGACTCTACTTACATAAAAATTGGATACATAAAAGATGTTAAAAATTACGGATTCAAAATGGCGGTTTTATTTTTAAATTGCTCTTATTTCTTTGAAAATCATTGCTCGGGGGTTTTCGGGGTCGCTAATTATAAGTTGAAGTCGGTTTTTAAAAATTCAAAATGGCAGATCCAATATAGCGGACAAAAAAAATAAAAAATTAATCAGATCCACTTGAAAATCATTTTTTCGGGTTTTCGGGGTATCTGAAAAAGAATATGACGTTGGTTTTTAAAAATTCTAAATATCATATTCAATATGACTTAGGATTAAAATTTTTGCATATGATCTTCTGAGTCTTGTTGCTTAGGTGTTTTCTCAAACCGCTAATTGTAAATTAGAATTTTTCTTATTTCTGAAATGTACCGAAAAAAGAACTTAAAATAAGTCACAATAAAAACTTATTATGTGCTGCAACAAAAATGAGTCAAAATTTTTTCTTTATAGTTACTTGTTAAAATACAATTTTAAGTAATGTTTGATTTGTAAAATATTAGTTTCTGCGTTTTTTTTTGTTTTTCTATTTTTGTTACTAGGGCACCTCCCCGTGGTGATGGCGGACAACGAATTTTTGGCGAGAGATCTCCCCATGATATAGAGGAGACCGAGGCGTAATGGATCACTTTTCACTTTTTGTTGCTTAACTTCGTCTTTCTTGCTTTAATAATCTCAGATGTTTAATACATCTCAGCTTTCAATTAAAAAAAAGTACGCCTTAATATCACTTATACTTTTTTTCTAGAACAATGTTTTTGGAGAAATGTAAGGTGAGTAATTTCGCCTCGGGCCGGGGCATAATGGATCAGCAATGAAATTATAATTTAGATCATCAAATATTATTACGGTATTGACAATGGAATAAAAATATGTTAGCGAACTGCTGTTGGACGCTAAAAAGAGACATGCCAGAGACCGAAAATTCAAAGAGGAAAAGAAGAGCTCCTGTTCGGAGATCCTTCGAATCAAAGAGGATAAGATATTCAAGAAACAAAGATTAAAAGTACTGTAAATTTGACATTTAGAATTTCTGAAAACTGACATCATATTTATTTTTAGCTACCCCGAAAACCCAAGAAAAACGATTTTCAAGTGGATCTGATTAATTTTTTATTTTCTTTTGTCCGACATATTGGATCCGCCATTTAGAATTTTTAAAAACCGACTTCAAATTCCTAATTAGCGACCCTGAAAACCCCCGAGAAATGATTTTCAGAAAAATAAGAGCAATTTAAAAAAAAACTCTGCCATTTTGGATCCGCTGTTTTTAACATCTTTTATGTATCCAATTTTGATGTAATTAGAGTCACTGAATTCAAATCAATAATAAAAATATGCGAAAAGTCTGTTTAAAACAAAAAAATTATGTAAATCCCCATGCAAATCATTTTCTCAGACTTCACCACCTTATTAGGCGTGTAAAAAAAATACCAGCACTAAACTTTTGGCCCGGCTACTTTTTTCTCTTTAGATACACCCCAAGGAAGAGAACCTACCATTTGTCAGTTTCCGCCCTCGAAATTTTTTTTGTGTGAAGCTGCGGTTACACCTCTGCAGGCTGCCTGCCTGCGCAGGCAGGAGCAACGAGGGTAAGGAAGAAGTTTGAAGTCACTGACTCTCTTACTCTTGTACGTTACCATGACAACCTGCAGGCAGGCAGGCTGCCTGCAGGTTGTTATGGTAACGTACAAGAGTAAGAGAGTCTCGTTGCTCCTGCCTGTGCAGCATGAAGGAGGATAATGGCACGGTCACACCTGCCTGCCTGCGCAGGCAGCCGCCTCGAGAGTAAGTGAGAGGAGACGAATAATTTAAATTGTTTGACTCTCTTACTCTTATGTATTGCCATGACGACCTGCAGGCAGGCAGGCGCTGAGCTGTGTCCGTACCATAAGGAGATGAAACGCCTGCAGTATATATCAGAAAAAGTTGACACCAAAATGGAGGGTCAGTGAAATGTTTTTGTAGTGAAATGACAGCAAGAATGAATTTTTATATTAACATAATATTATTTACTCATAAATTTATTATTTTATACTAACTTTTCATTTTTATTTCCAATTTCAGTCATAAAACTCGTTCAAACCTTAAATATAACCCGATTCATTCAACTGTCATCTCATAAATATCATAAACAACCGTGTAGCAGACGATACTTTATAATTCTGTATTTTCCCTCAACACGAAAAAAAATTTTGGATAAGCGCTGTTTTTTTTACTGTGCAGCGGCGTTTCTACAGACTATACGTATAGCAGCACACGGTGGTCTTGAATCACTTTTGAATGAAAAGTCGTAGCACATCATTTTTTTTTGCTGATTAAGGTTATTTGCATCCTAAATAGTGTGTAAAAAATTTATAGCCCATAACTTGCCGAGCCGTTTTTGAGAAAACTCATTTTGAAAAAAAAATCACCAGTTTTCTATTTAAAATGTTATATTTTCGCATTAAATTATGAATTTAAGCATTATATTTATTGAAATAATGCTAATAAGCAATTTAAGTTTCTAGGGTTTAAGAAAAGATTGAATACATATGACATTTTTATTTACTATTTATTTGTGCAACACATTAAATAAGTTTCTTTTACACGTAACACTTTCGATTTTTATATTAACACATTTACAAATGTTGAGCGTTATATTCTTGAACTGCTCTGAGTAATTGTGTTGGATATTCTGAATGCTCTTTAAAAACTTTGTATTTATTCCAAGTTGTTTTAAAATCTGAATGTAGAGATTCTACGGCTTGTTCGGTATAGAATCCCAGTCCTTCGCCGACTTTATCACAAAATTGAGAAACATGAAAAAATACAGCATGGACTTTCGGAGTTACGGAAATTTCCAAATCACAATAGCTACTCTTAAATTTTTCAATACATTGTTTGTAATTTGAGTCGAGAGTGAAAGAAAAACACGATTGTACAACTGCTCTAAAATCATCAAAACACTTTACATATTTTAAGCAGTTGATACTGCATAACTGCCTTAAAAGATCCGTTTTATCCAATAAAATTTTACATGAATTTCCCGCAAATCCTTGGGATCCATAAATGACTTTGCGACTTACGTTGCATTTTTTAGCCCACTGGGTACTGATATCTTCAAATTCTAACAGCATTTTGTTATAGATAGTATTTACAACACCGATTAATAGATGAAGTTCAGGTGGCGGTATAATCTCTAAAATTGTAGTGTCTTCATCTTTTACAAAATATATCGGATTATTCGTACAATTTTTGAAATCTTTTGCAGATGCTTTATTACCTCCCTTTTCTTGCCACATACGGTAATATTCTTTGCAGCTGCCGACCGTTCTTAGTTCTCCACATTCTTTTAACGCGTTAGAAGATGATATGCACCAAGTGCAAGGATAGGTACTTGCGTGTGACATAATTCCTGTCATTATGTTTGCAAGCTTTAAATCAGTTGCTATACTTCCTTCCAAATTTTCAAGACGCAATAATGACCATAACATGGTCACATTTTCGTAATTTTCAGATGTATTAGCAGCAATTGCAAGCAGAAATACTTTTTTTACCCCATTGTCTTTAAATTTTTTAGCTAGTATATTATCACAAAATTTTTGTCGCTTTGCTGATGGTACTAAAGCATCTTCGGATTCAATCAAATCATTTTCTAACAGTGGAACTAAAGATTGTATGGTTAAGCAAATTTTCAGGAACCCTCCGCCGCCATCGATGCCAAATTTCAAATGATATTCTGTCAAATCCCTTTTTTGTACAACATGCTCTATAATTTTTCTAACGTCATTACAAAAAACTATGTTCTCGGAAGTTTTAATTATCATTTTATTTTTACCGCTATGCAAAATATCACATTTTTTGACTTCGAAATAAGAATCCACAGAATGATTTATATTCTTCAATTTTTCATTTAAATTTGATTCAAACATTTTTCTATTATTTGTGGCAACTCTTAAGGCTGATGTCATTAAAAGTGTTTTCTTTTTTGATATTCCAAGGCCTAATCCTATTTTAGAAACTTCATCGGCAGAAATACGTTTTTGTTCATTACTCTTCGATGGATTCAGTATAATTCTTATTGGTGGTCCATGTTCTTGAGACATAGACAATTCTTTAACATTACTTTCCTTAGATTCAGTTTTCAAATTTACTATTTTTTTTATTAATTTGCTTACCAGCTGTTCTTTTTGTTTTACTGAAAGATCTTCATCAATATGAGTTACTAAATTATTCACGTGATTCAATTTCTTACAAAAATGGGGTTTGCCAACAATCAAGTCTGATTGGCATTTCCTGCACTTCTTTAATTTATTATTTACAATATTAACATCAGCATCTAAAAAATTTTCGTGGCCTGGTTTTCTACTTAAGTCACATAAAGTGCACTCACATTTTTTGTCAATTGTAGATCTTGTATTAGGAAGTATTGATTTAAATTTCGAATATTCTGGTAATTTCATGGTACGCAAATTTGGTTCTTTTTTAATTTCACGATAGATTAAAATTCGACAACCATCACAAATTACACTAGGAAGACCTTCATCACTTTCATCGTAATTGACAATTTTTTCAATTTTTTCTTTTAATACTCCCGATATTTTAACCATTCTACTTTTCTTTTCAAGACAGAATAAACACATCTTCATACGGTTTTCGTCGTGAGTGGCAGCATGATCTTTTGAAAACGTGAACATATTGTTTTGTTGATACACTTATTGACTCTGTTTTAAATAATAAAAAAATTTTAAATTGGAGGTTTCTTGATTTATTTTGGTTAAAAATGTTGAATGATACATTTGAATATCAATAATTGTCCGTCGTTTTGCCCTCATCAATAAAGGAACATATCTTTGATTAAGGACAACATCCAGGCCGAAACGTCTAATGAATATTGATATTTAAGTTTATCATTCAGCCCTTTAGGCTAAAATAAATTTTATCTTTACAAGGGTTTAACAAGTTAATAACAAACCTGATAAATAGTATACTGAATAGTCAAAGATATGTATTTAAATGACTTTTCCCACTTTTATTTAATATCGCATACTGAATATCAACAAACTGTCAAATTCACACTATAGTACGTGAAATTAGTGCAACTTTTCGATAAAAAAAATCGATTATCAAAAAGAATTAATGCACAAAATACCATGTAAAATACAAACGTACACATGTTAAGGCACATATTTTTTTCAATTTACGTAAATTATACAAGTTACAGTACAGAAAAATACAAATGGCAAGGTTACAATTAGCTATTTAGTATTCAATTAAAAAAATTTAATAAATCATAGTAATTTTTTTTAAAAATGAACTTTCTCAAAAACGGCTCGGCAAGTTATGGGCTATAAATTTTTTACACACTATTTAGGATGCAAATAACCCAAATCAGCAAAAAAAATGATGTGCTACGACTTTTCATTCAAAAGTGATTCAAGACCACCGTGAGCAGCTCCGATTAGGGGTCTTCCATAAACCACGTGGCCCATTTAGGGGGAGGGGGGTGTCAGCAAAATGCTACTCTTGACCACGAGAGGGGGGGAGGGGTTCTTCTTCATGACACGTGGCTTTATTTTACATCTCTTTTCGAATTTACGCGGGCTATGTCGAACTCCTACACTGTAAAAAATGTTGGGTGAAATTTACACCGTCGCACGATGGCAATAAAAGGACCCTCGTCGCACGATGTGAAATCACCCTGAGCCTCGAATGAAATTTACATCGACGGACGATGTATATTTTTTTTGTACATCGTGCGTCGATGTAAATTTCATTCGAGGCTCAGGGTGATTTCACATCGTGCGACGAGGGTCCTTTTATTGCCATCGTGCGACGGTGTAAATTTCACCCAACATTTTTTACAGTGTATAATTGAGTGGATTGACGAAGATGAAATCGACATAGATCAAAGTATTATACCCTTCTTCGAAGAAGAAAATACCTTTCCAATCATACACTACCGGTCAAAATTGAGAGACCACCCATTTTCAGGCGAATGAAAAACGTTTTAAACATAAGATTTATTGAAACTAAAATTTTTCTCTGTTCATTTGTTGATAGATGTTAAAATTTTGAAGAGAACAAGATGTTTTAGAAGTCATTTGGCCAATATTTAATTTAGATATTTTGAAAAAATCGTCATTTTCAATGTTTCACAAAAATTTGAATAACTTCTAAAATAATGTACGCTTTTTAATGATCTTAGGCTTATTTTAAAGGTCATTTGTTACACTATAAGACTTACTTATAAGCATTAACGTGTAATTTTTTTCTTAAAAAATGCAGGCCGTCAAACGTGGACCAAAAAAATTAAAAAAATTTGAAACAATCTTATTAACAGAAATATAATTTTTAAAATTCAAACGTATTTTTTTAAATAAATTTTCTTGAAAAATCTACACCATATGATGTTTTAAATATTTTTTAGAATAGTTTTTAGTACAGAAAAATTGTTCCAAATTTTTTGAATTTTTTTGGTCTAAGTTTGACGGCCTGCATTTTTTAAGAAAAAAATTACACGTTAATGCTTATAAGTAAGTCTTATAGTGTAACAAATGACCTTTAAAATAAGCCTAAGATCATTAAAAAGCGTACATTATTTTAGAAGTTATTTAAATTTTTGTAAAACATTGAAAATGACGATTTTTTCAAAATATCTAAATTAAATATTAGACAAATGACTTCTAAAACATTTTGTTCTCTTCAAAATTTTAACATCTATCAACAAATGAACAGAGAAAAATTTTAGTTTCAATAAATCTTATGTTTAAAACGTTTTTCATTCGCCTGAAAATGGGTGGTCTCTCAATTTTGACCGGTAGTGTAAATGATTTACACGAGTGGCTAATATCACCATTTACAACCGCAGATTTCTAATGTTTAAACTTATATTGATCTATTGATCTCTACCTCTGTTTTAGAGGCAATTTATTTATAATTAAAATTTGATAATATAATAATATGGTGTTTTAAATATAATTATGAAAACAATCTATTCAGTTTTATAAAATCTAATTTTTAATATCCTTCTTTTTCACTATTAGTAAAATAAAACAATAAATGCCGATATTTGTATACGTACAGTGCCTTGGTGCGAAAATAGTATATTTCGTAACGAGTGCGAGCAGTTGTCAATTTTTGAACGAGTACTTTTTTGGGAACAAACTATAGGCGAAGCGAAGCTTCGCCTACAGTTTGTTCCAATGAAGTACTCGTTCAAAAATTGACAACTACTAGCACTAGTTACGAACGATATTTTTCATAACAAGGTGCAAAAAAGTGCCCTTTTTTGCACCGCGTTATGAAAAAATAAAATTAAACGTTTGAGCCACGTGGCACAACAGGGTGAGGGGGGGGGGGTTCAATGTAAAACCACTCTTGGACACGCAGGGGGAGGGAGGGGTCAAAAAGTTGGAAAAAGAGGACCACGTGGTTTATGGAAAGCCCCTTATTATTTCACATGGGTTAGGCATTTGCGTACAGCGCGTGTGCTGTTAGTGGGTATCTCATGTCCCGAAGTTGGATACCAGCTACACACAAAGCATAGACAGCAGTGCGTAACCACTAGTGGGCAGGTAATACACAAAATATTTTCCCGTGAAGGGGCGCTCAAGATAGAAGGGAGATGAAAACTTCACTACTCAGACCCCCCTATTTGGGGGCCATTAAATATAGGCCGTTTCATCTCCTTATCCTACTTCATGCTGCGCAGGCAGGCAGCATGCAGAGGTGTAACCGCAGCTTAACGGAGTTATTGAAGATACGCCATTTCAGGTAAAAGTATATACTTTAAAATGTTATTAAAGTTAATAAAAAAAATTTATTTTTTAAATAAAAAATTTTAAAAAATTTTTGAATACAATTTTTTTTTAATTTTTAAAATATATTTTTAGTTTTCTTACTCCTCTCTTAGAAAAATGTTATTATCATATTTAGATTCCTTATGAATTCTTCTTTAATTTCATTAAAAAAATTGAAGTAGACTCAACTGGTTACGGAGATATTGAAGTTTTTGTAAAAAACGCATCGCCACGCCATAGCACTATATACTGGACAGGTGACATACTATGTTTCCAGAGTCTTTTCTTTACAAAAACTTCAACATCTCTATAACCAGTTGAGTTTTCATCAATTTTTTAAAATTAAATTAAAGGCGAATTCATAAGGAATCCAAATATGTTAAAAATATTTTTCTCAAAAAGGAGTAAAAAAAAACAAAAAATTGTAAAAATTTTTTTATTCAAAAATTTAATTTTTTTATTAACTTCATTTTCTTTTTAAAGTATATCGACGCCCCCTGACGAGATAATATTATTTCAAACGTCAGTTCAGTATAAATCTATCTCAAAAACAAATGTAAGATGAAGTGAACTCACAAATTAATGCGTGACAATTTTGTTTCATTCTTCAATTCAAGATAATGCTATCTCAAGATCCAGTGCAAGAAAATGACAACTAAAGGTATAGCATGAAATATATAATTCCCTCTCGAAATATATGTTATTAATTATAACCATTTAATTCCGATTAATATATTTAAATACTTTTTATTAATGAATATTATATTAAATAAATTATAATCGAATGTTCACCTATATTACTTTGTCTCAAAATAATCATGTTTTACAAATTCACAAAAAATTTTAGTACAAATACAATATTTTTAACTGTGTTCGAAGTGACGATGCTTGACTAATATAATAAATAATTAGCAAACAGAAATAATAAATATGGTAAATAAATTAGACTTCCAAAATAAAAATGAATTTTCTTCTTAAAATTTAGAATTATTTGAATATTATATTAAAATCGAATTAAAAACAAATTTAGCTTCTTTTACAAAAAGTGTTTTTTTATAAAATGGATTTGACAATTAAAAGTATTTTGTAAGTAGATATTTATTTGTATTAAAATTTTTTGTGAATTTGTAAAACATGATTATTTTGAGACAAGGTAATATAGGTGAACATTCGATTATAATTTATTTAATATAATATTCATTAATAAAAAGTATTTAAATATATTAATCGGAATTAAATGGTTATAATTAATAACATATATTTCAAAGGGAATTATATATTTCATGCTGTACCTTTAGTTGTCATTTTCATGCATTGGATCTTGAAATAGCATTATCTTGAATTGAAGAATGAAATAAAATTGCCCCGTATTAATTTGTGAGTTAACTTCATCTTACATTTGTTTTTGAGATAGATTTATACTGAACTGACGTTTGAAATAATATTATCTCGTCAGGAGGCGTCGATATACTTTTACCTGAAAAATGTGTAAATTCTATTAAAATCCATAACTTTCGCGATAATGGGCGTACCCTTAGCAAATCGTGATATTTCTGACGTGAAATGCATCTTTTATACTTTCGCTTCCCTTAAATTGTCAAGGAATTTAATTTAAAAACCTTTTCAAATTTAACCAATTTCTAAAATTCCTGTTATAACGGTTTATATATTCAAATACTTTCTAAAGTTTGAACTATTATTGAGGTTTGAAATTGGGGTTAAATTTTTAACTATGAGTCATTCCATTATATTTCGACTAAAGTCGTTGCCGACTAATGTTAAAAGATTGTAATATTTGGCAGGATTGATTTTAAAGGCATTAGAATCACTAAACAAAAAGAATTTTAAAAATTTTTTATATTTATTGTAAAATAAGCATCTAAAGTATATGAAGTTGTAAAAACTGTTACTTTTCCATCTATTAGAAAGTTTTAAAGAAAACAAATAATTTACCACGAAAACGTAAAAAAATTATTAGAATTTATTAAGAATAAAATAGTTTGGTATACTTATTTTATTATTTACGGCTGCATCTACAACAAGAAGAATAATGTGTAGAAAAATATGTAATGTGTATTGGTTTTTGTATTTAAAACTGTCTAGGCAAATAAAAATTAACTTCAAAGAGTACAAATATACATATCTAACCTGGCTAGCTTATAAACACACTGTAAAAAATGTTTTTTTCAGTAATACAAAGAAGTTTGCAAATCTTTTAAATTGACAAAGTTGGGCGTAGATGAAAGCTAACAATTTATAATGAAGCGACGTTTAACCCTACACTGAAAAAAAAGTTAATTGCATCAAGAAAATTTGAATTGAATGAAGTAAATATCGGGATTGCATAAGGTCGATCCAATTATGCGATTGTTTCAAGAATAGTATATTTCGTAAAGAGTGCGAGCAGTTGCTAATTTTTGAATGAGCACTTTTTTTGGAACAAACTGTAGGCAAAGTTTCGCTTCGCCTATAGTTTGTTCCAAAAAAGTGCTCTTTTAAAAATTGATAACTGCTAGCACAAGTTACGAACGATATTTTTCATAACAAGGTGCAAAAAGTGACCTTTTTTGCACCGCGTTATGAAAAATATGTTCTCTAACTGAGAAAATATTTTCTTGATTTGAGAAAGTTATAGATTTCAATCAAATAATATTTTCTCAATTCAAGTAAATTATTTACTTGAATCCATCCTCCCTCATTCACTCATCCTATCATTTTTAATACTTACGTCAAACATTTTTATTATTTAATTAATTAAGTTTTATAATTTTTATTTAAATAATTAAACAATTATTATTTTATAAAATATTTACATTTAATTAATATTTATCACAAATACAACAAATATACCTTGAAAGAACATAATATTTTTGATTCAATCCTTTTTGGTACTTCGGATAAGTAAAATATTTGGTTGTAATAATAACATATTTACTTCCATCATATACTGAATTATTAATTCAAGTACTCTATGCAATGCTCATTATTACTTGGCACAAGAAAATAAATTTCATTCTTCAAATAAATATAGGATTAATTCAAGTAAACTTTGTCAATTAAATGCATTTACTTGGTTCACTAACATTTTTTTTCAGTGTAGATGGTCATATACTTCCTAAAAATAGCATGGTTGTCACACTGGGTGTTTAACATCCCAGATCCCAGTTTAAAAAAGTAATATATCATTTGAATATCATTACATTGTTAAAAAAAAGTTAATAAAATTGCTAGATGCTCTAAAATGCATTAGACGGGAAATAAAATACAGTTTTTAATTGCAGAGGCTACCATAAGTTTAATACCAGCTGCATAAACTATGGACAATTTTAAGAAACACGAACTGTTACTGATAAAGTAAAATAGAAATACCAAATTAAACGTAGCTAGCAGTTGTCAAACCCAAAAACACTATGAACTGAAGTTACCAACGTTGATTCAACAAAAAAATTTTTTTAAAATGTATCTAAAAAGTTCAGAATAGAAATTTTTTTGTTTATTTTTAACCCAGGTAAACATTTCAAACCCTAAATTAAAAAAAGTGGGCAAACAGTAGTTCTTATTTTGTTTCTCATGGATTTTCAAAAAATCATGAAATTTTAATTAAATTAATAATTCCTCGCCTCGGTGGCAATATTTTTCGTTTGATTACACAGGCCAATAAAATTTTGTGGCTTAATTATTAGAAGATGGTTTTTATAGGATTTTGTCCTTAGAATACGAATTTGACCTTGAAAATATTGTATTGGCTCTAGTTTTTAATCAATTTACGTTTCAATACACAAAGCACGCATTTTTGGCATTTTTTGAATGAATGTACAACCCTACACCGGAACAGTAAATCTGTCCGCATAGCACCAAATTAAAGCTTAAACACTGCTCTTGAATACACAAAAACAAAGAATTTAATTTATGTACACTTTAACCTATAATGTCCAAAGAGACATACGCTGTTCCATAAACGTATTTATTAAAAATAACATTACTTATGACCATGTAAGGCAATGCAAGTAAAAATTAGTCTCTCTGGGGTTTTATATGATCGCTGCTTACAAATCAGCTATGAAATATAAATATTACAAGTGGCGGGCCAATTTTTAAAAATAATTTACGTCTTTTATGATAAAAATGTAAAATTGAAAAAAATTCTGCCATATTGGTTTTGCCATTTTGAATATTAAAATCTGAATACAGATTAGTAAGCAGCGACTACAAAAACCCCTAGAGAGACTGATTTTTTTTAAATTGCCTTACATGGTCAAAAGTACTGTTGTTTTCAATATTTTTATGGAACAGCGTATGTCTCTTTGGACATTATAGCTTAAAGTGTACATAAATTAATTTTTTGTTTCTGGATATTGAAAAGCAGTGTTTATGCTTTCATAATAGCGTATGTCTCTTTGGACATTATAGCTTAAAGTGTACATAAATTAATTTTTTGTTTTTGGATATTGAAAAGCAGTGTTTATGCTTTCATTTTGCCCTATGCAGACAGATTTAATGTTTCTGTTTATGATTTAACATCCATTCAAAAAATGTCAAAAATGCATATTTTGCGAATTGAAACGTAAGTTGCTTAAAAACTGGAGCCAATCCAATATTTTCAACGTCAGATTCGTATTCTACGTAAAAAATCCTGTAAGAATCGGCTGTAACATTTTAGGCAACATGTAATTGATGAAATTTTGTCAGCCCGTGTTATTGATTTTGTAATATTAGAGAAATTATTTAAAAAAGACCAAGTGATTCCAAGTAGGGGAAAGCAGTATTTTTAAATTTTTTTCAAAAAACCACAATTTCAATTAATTAATAATTCCTCGGCTCGGAATCAATTTTTTTCTTCTTGAAATTATTTATTTTAATCTTACAAATCATTAAAAAAAATTCCAAGAGGTTCCATGTGGGAAAATGCAGTGATTTTGATTTTTTACATGAAAATGTCGCGTAATCCAAAACTCTTATGGAATTTTATTAACAAGAACAACAAACGCACTACCTTCCCAGACGAAATGCATTATTATCGATCTAGAGCATTTGATAATTTAAGTATAGTATCTTTTCGCAGATTTTTTTAAAACTGTTTATAATCGATCTGACAACGATGCTGTATGTTCAGTTGGACTTGTGGGTGATGTTGACTTAAGTTTTAATTTGATTACTGGGAGAGACATCGAAGTCAAAATACGCGCGTTAAATGATAACAAAGGGCCAGGTCACGATAATATACCGGTCTCTTTTCTGAAATCTAGTTGTTCGTCGATAATCGAACCATTATTATTTATATTTAATAACTCCCTGAGGACCGGATACTTTCCGGATTATTGGAAGCTGCGCATTATTACTCCCGTATATGAAGCTGGTGATAATTCTAATGTTGAGAACCACAGACCTGTAACTATTCTTAGCGCGATGCCGAAGTTGTTCGAAACCTTAGTCTATGATCAGATGTACCCGGCCTTTAAGCATGTTTTGATTGAGGAGCAGCATAGGTTTAGGAAGAGGCGTTCCACCTTAACAAATTTGTGCTTATGTACGCAATATTTGTTAGACGCCTTGGATGGTGGTTTGCAGGTTGATGCGATTTATACTGATTTCTCCAAGGCGTATGACAAAGTCGATTTTAGTATCCTTTTATGTTAACTTCGTCCCTATGGCGTTTCCGATATGGCATTGAAATGGATATCTTCTTATCTTTGTAACAGAAGGCAGGTTGTCAGAATTAATGGTGTGTATTCGTATGAATTTTCTTCAACGTCAGGTGTACCGCAGGGTTCTCATCTTGGCCCTCTTCTTTTTTTTATTTACATAAACGACATTAAGGATTGTTTTAATAATAGTAATTTTCTCACATACGCAGATGACTTAAAGTTTTTAAAAATGATTATTGATCAGTCTTCTACTCTCGATTTACAAGAGGACCTTGATAGAGTCCATCTGTGGTGCACTAAGAAATTCTTGCCGTTAAATATCTGTAAATGCTCTGTAATAACATTTCATAGAAAAGCGAGAGTTCAGAACATTATCCTGAGATTTGCTGCTAGACATCTCGGCATTCCATATGATTATTTTAGCTACAATTATTCGGAATTGCGATCAACTTTGAAAAAACCTTCCATTAACCACTTCGGCGGCATGGCGTTCCAATTGGCGTTCCATGAGTAAGTGGCAGAAGCGGCAAAAAAATGCGAAAATGGCGTTGCTGTTTAAACTTGATTCCTAAACTCTGTAAACAAATTAAGTTTACCAAACCAAATGTTATTTATTATTTGAGATAAATGAAGATGAATAGGACAAGAAAAAATTATTTTTTAGAGATCTTCAATGGTTTTAAAAAGGTTTTAATGTAGCCAATTTTTAATACTTTTTACGAATGGCGTTCCAATATTCACCCAAAATAGTTCACAATTTTGAATCCGCCTATTTGAATTTTCGAAAATCCATTTAAGATTTATAATCTCAAATAATAAATAACATTTGGTTTGGTAAACTTAATTTGTTTACAGAATTTAGGAATTAAGTTTAAATAGGAACGCCATTTACGCATTTTTTTGGCGCTTCTGTCACCTACTCATGCGACGCCAATTGGAACGCCATGCCGCTGAAGTGGTTAAAGATAGATTTCTGGAACTTGATTTGCAGTTCTATTATAAAATTCTTAATGGTGATGTGGACTGTCCGGCATTGTTGTCCGGAATCTCGCTGTCGGTTCCGTACATTTCGTTGAGAAATAAGTCTACTTTTAAAGTGCCTTTTTATCGCACAAATCTCGGTAGCAACTCGCCCCTTACATGCCTTTGTCGTGAAGCAAATCTTGTAGAGAGTATCGATTTTTTAATGGTTCGAGGAGCAAATTCGCACAAGAGCTCTCAAGTTACATAAGTAAAAAACAATTATAACTGTTACAATCACACGCGCTTATTGTAATTTTCTTTCTTTTGTTTCGATTTTTAACTTTATAAAGGGTATCACTTGTAAACCCGTGTATAACTTAATTAAATAAATAAAATTTCAGGATTTTGAGAAGATCTACGGCGCAAAATTTAAAAATCACTACTTTCCCCGCCTTGAATCCTCTTGGAATCTTTTTTACATAACTTTTAATATTAAAATAAGCAAGTATTATAAGAAAACATTGCTATGGTGGCGAGGAAATATAATTAAATTTAAATTTCATGAGTTTTAGAAAATCCATGAAAAAAAAGAATAAGAACTACTATTTCCTCACCTTTTTCTTAATTTAGGGTTAAAAAAAGAAGAAAAATTTGCAGCCTGAAACTTTTAAGAAAACATTTTTTTTAAATATTTTTGTTGAATCAACTTTGTCATCCTTAGTTTCACAAAACACTACACATCACAGTCAACACAATTTTCTACACATTATTTTTTTACACAGCCTACGCTTACTTTAGCTGAGGACATATTATTATTATTCTTATTATCTAGTCTTCTTGGGAGAGAGAGAGAGAGAGACAAATAATTTTTTTCAACAATGAAATAATTTTTTTTAAAAGTTCCTATCTTTATGAAAAAAAAAATTTTACATTAAAATTAAATTTTTTATAAAAAATAAACAAATAAATATTTTTAAATAAACTTGGTGGTTGTTTGTGTTTCTATTAGTACTTTATTTTTATAAAGTTGGTTATTCAAATTTCAAACTTCGGAAAATCCGAAGCTCACTTCAGGAATTCTTACCCTATTATGTATGGTGTTAGGTGGAAATGGAGAGGGCGAGAAATGGATGGAAGAATTAGAAAAAAGTAGAGCGTGGGTGGGAATGTTGAATTATTTCTTAGTTTATAATTGACGAAGCCAATTTTGGCACAAAGAAACTTGAAACTGAAACCTAGGCACTTGGCAGATAGATTTAGATTTTCTATTAGGTTAAGGTTAAAATGTTAGAATTGTAAGTTAGCTGCAAGGATTTTTGTATTGGAATCTTTGCCTCGAACTCTGTGGCTTGTGCAGGGAGAGAGTAATAAGAGACGCATTCCTACTCTCTAAAGTAAATTTGTTCGAACTTCAATTAAACAGAATTTTAGGTGGTAGAAATGTCCCTTATCCGTATTTTTATTTATCATAGTTATTAAGAGTCTTACAGCGTAGATAATAAAAATATATAATAAAGCAATTAGAATTTAGACAAATTTGCAGCCATATTAATTTGTCAATAGTAGAACTTTTGTTTAACAGAATTTTATATTTCAGAATTCTATTTTATTCGAAACTTCGATTTTGCAAATTTTTATTTACAAGAATTTTCATTTAAAAGAATTTTCAAAATACAAAATTTACCCGTAATCGAATTTTCATTATACAGAATTTACATTAGGACAAATTTTAATTTCACGAAATTTTTTATTTACTACAATATTTATTAAACAGAAGTCATTTAAACAATTTTTTAATTGACAGAAGAATCATTAGAATGGATTTTTTCTTAGTCGAATTTTTATTTCTTAAAATATTAATTAACATAAAATCGATTTGAGCAACTTTTTATATATGACAGAAATCTCACATAACCAAAATTGATTTAGACAGAATTTGTGATTAGTAAAATTTATCGTTTGCCAGAATGCTCATATGCTAGAAATTTTATTTTATAGAATTTAAATATGACAAAATTGTTATGTGCACGAATTTCTACTTTACCGAAATCTCAAGCTGACGAAAGTTTAGTTGGCAGAAATTTAATTTGCCCAAAAATGCTCCATTAGTTAGAGAAAGACAACACATCTATCTAATGGAGTTTTGTCGGACAAATTATATTTCTGTGAACTAAACTTTCGTTAGCTTGAGATGTCGGCATAGTAGAAATTCGAGTATTTTACAATTCTGTCATATTTAAATTCTGTCAAATAAAATTCCTAGCATATGAACATTCTGACAAACGAAAATTTCAATAATTAGAAATTCTGTCTAAATGAATTTCGATTATGTGAGATTTTTGTCATATGAAAAGTTGTTCAAATCGATTTTATGTTAATTAATATTTTGAGAAATAAAAAGTCGACTAAGAAAAAATTCATTCTAATGATTCTTCTGTCAATTAAAAAATTGTTTAAATGACTTCTGTTTAATAAATATTGTAGTAAATGAAAAATTTCGTGAAATTAAAATTTGTCCTAATGTAAATTCTGTATAATGAAAATTGGATTACGGATAAATTTTGTATTTTGAAAATTCTTTTAAATGAAAATTCTTGTAAATAAAAATTTGTAAAATCGAAGTTTCAAATAAAATAGAATTCTGAAATATAAAATTTTTTTTAACAAAAGTTCTACTATTGACAAATTAATATTGTTGCAAATTTGTTTAAATTCTAATTCCTGTATTATATATTTTTATTATCTACGCTGTAAGACTCTTAATAACTATGATAAATAAAAAAACGGATAAGAGACATTTCTACTACCTAAAATTCTGTTTAATTGAAGTTCGAACAAATTTACTTTAGAGAATAGGAATGCATCTCAGTAATAAATAAAAAAAATTGAATTTCTGCAATCATTTTTAACGTTTTTAAAATTGAATTACTTTAGTGTTTTTAATTAAAATTTTTCTATAAATCCATTATTTTGAATAATAAAATTAATGTATATATTGACAAATTTAACTAATTTTAGAAGATTTCAAATAATTAAAATTTTTCAAAAATCTAAATTCATTCAAAATTTTAAGTATTAGTTTATTTACGAAAATTGTAAACGCAACTCTTTTACAATTGAATTAATTTTGAAATGTTTAAGTAATTCATTAAATAATTTATTTTTGTGATAGTTGTTTATGATTTAAGTTATTTAAAAAGAAATTTTTTACAGAAATAGGATATATATATATATATATATATATATATATATATATATATATATATATATTCCAATTCATATATTATTTTAAGAAAAAAAAATTTGAATTAAAATTTTGATAATAACCTTTGCATACGCTGCACATAGTTGTTTGCATGCCTTTGAGTTTCGATAGTTCTATCGTGTGTTCAACTGCATTTCGCAAATGTTTTATTTGATCCATTGCAGTCTCAATGTATTTAGCGATTTCTTTCGCTTTACTGAGACTTTCGAGATCTTCGATTTTAATGTCAGTTTTGAAGAGTGTACGACACCATTCAATTTTCTCATTATCCTCTTCTTTTTCAGGGACAATTTTTTCATGATCTAAAATAACTCTCGATGGTGTCTCGCCATTCACAGTACAAACATGATGATATAATTGAGCTAATTCATCGGACATATTTTGTAAATCATTTTGTGCTGAATCAAGAGAACTTCCAGCTTCTGACGCTAATTTTGAAAGCATACTCACGTCAGATTCAAGTAGCATACTTCGCTGTTCGGTGTCAAGAAGCTAGAAAAATAAATAAAAGTGAGAAGAAAAAATTAATTATATTTCGATTAAAGAAACAAATGAATAAATATAGATAAATAAACAATATAGTTAATTTGGAGTTTTGGGAGGGATGAAATGTTTATTATCGAAATTTATAATCCGTTTGAATTTGACTTCTAGGTAAAAAATAAGAATTAAGATTCATTGAAACGTTTCGATTCTGCAAAAAATATACATCACGAATTATTGAAAAATAAAAAATATTTTTTGATCGATTATCGGCAGAGTGATAAATTAGTTCACGCTTTACTAATGTTTTATGTGATTTAGTTCTTTAAAGCTGAAATAGGAAAACCACAAATACGCAAGTGTTCTAAGATATCCTTTGTCAATCTCTGGAATCTGGAATTGAGCTATTCCATGGCATGTTATATAAAGAGTTTTTAATGTTTTTAGCAATATTAATATTTTCTAAATTTGTTCCATTATGTGCATGAAATAAAAATGTACAAAAGTATTTTCAAAATTTCTTAAATTTTTTGAGTTACCTCTTACTCAAAATTTTTATCGGTTTTCCAAAACAAGCATATAACCTTTTTGAAAAATACTCATAATAAGAAGAAATTGAAGAGGAGGGTATACCTATATTTTCAACTATATGAAGAAAATATTTTAAATATTCAAAAAAATTATTTTTATAGTAATTTTTTGAAAGGAATTCAATGGTCATAAAAAATTGATCAGAAAAGGTTTTGACTCTTTTTGAATTTTTCTCTTTTCTCATAATTGATAGATTTGGAAAAATCTGTACGTAGTTTTGTAGAAAAGATGTTTTTGTAACGATAAAAAATTTCCGAATGAAAAAATTAATATTTACAAAAGTTTTAACATTTTTTCAAAAAAAAAAAATTATAATAATAATTTTCAAGTTAAGAATTTAAAAAAATATGATTATTATTAAATTTTATTATACGAAAACTTAAATTTTTTTTAACTAATATCAGAACATAAACTTTTTCGAAAATAATATTTTAGTGATAGAAATAAAATTCGATAAAACATTGTTTTTGAAAAGTTTATTTTCTGAAATTATATAAAAAAACAAATTGAGTTATGACAAAATAAAAATAAAAAATAATAATAATAATAATTTTATTTACAATAAAATTTAATAATAATCATATTTTTTTAAATTCTTGACATGAAAATTATTTTTTTGTTGAAAAAATGCTAAAACTTTTGTAAATATTACAATATAACAATATAATTATTAATAATAATAATAATATATAATTAATAATATAATATTACAATATTATTATTATTGTTTTATGAATACAAAAACATGTACTCTACAACATTTAATTATAAAAAAGAATTATAATTAAATTATTTAAACATTGTTTAAGCAAATTGATACTCCAGTGTGGTACAGTCCTATTTTTTGATAACACTTAGAACAGTTCTTTCTGGAGGTGGCATTTTGTACCATGCTATTTCCAACTTGACAGAATGTGGTGTCAATAAAAAAATAAAGTAGGGGAGACTGGAGTAAACATAAATATATGTGTAGTTCTGTTTGATTTCAAAAAGATTTATTTAAATTTATTCTGAAATTTAAGAAACACATTCGGGGTTAAGTCGCTCACATGAAGTCGGGGTAAAGCCGCTCACTTATTAACCTTCCATCCGTCGCATGGTGAGAAGTTTCCTCACCCAGATTCTTTTTTTTATTTATAACTTTTAAAATACAAAAAATTATAATTTCATATTCTCAGTACCTTTCACAGAACTCTTCTTCTTTATTTTAAAACAATTTCTGTGTTTTCATTTATTTTAGTTTCTTTGTAATTGAATTTTTAAGCAGCAAATGTCAAGAATGTTTGCCCAGGCTTAGTAATCTACCATGTATTGAACATGGCGCAGATTTTGACACTAAGCGCCACCTGGGAGAAGGGTGCAACTAACTTTCGGTTTGAATGTGTTAGTGTTAATAGATGTTTTTTTAAGTATTTTTTTTTATTTATTTAATATAAAATTACAGAAAAAGATATAAGAATTGTAATCTGTCATCGAAAGCATCTGGAATTTGGTTAATTTTATTATATATATATATATATATATATATATATATATATATATATATATATATATATATATATATATATATATATATATATTATTAAAAATCAAATTATAATATTATTGGCTTCTGAAATTCAGATAGATTAAAAAGAAATTATACACTTTAAATATTAATTTTATGTCGTCCATATATTTCAAAGATAACAATAAGATTAACAGTGCATAATATAAAAAAAATTTTTTAATTTTACAAACTTTATTAATCTAGAGAAAAAATTTATCTTATACGTTCCTTTACTTATTTTAAATTTAAATAATTACATATAATAATTTATTATAATAATTTTCGTATAAAAAAATGTTTAAATGTACTATTCACAACAAATATTAATTAATTATTCACTTGTAAATATTTATGGGTAAGAATTCCTGAAGTGTCCCCTAATTTTCTTTTGGTTAATAAAAATAAATAATACTTACATATTTTGATAGTCTATGATGTCACTAATAACACCTCCAAACAATTTTTCAAAATTTTAATTATTGTAATTTTTATAAACAATTAAACTTTTTTGCAACGTTTTAGAAAAAATTCAATTTCTCGAAATTGGCTGAACCGATTTCAATGAAACTTGTATCGTTAGAAAGATTAAAAAATGTACTATTCAGAAAAAAATATAATATGAATAAAAAGTTTAATTTGCTTAAACAAATTATATTTTTAATTTTTATTGTTATAAATAAACAATGTTCGCAATCGATTTTGGTCACTTTTTTATAGCATCATGAAGAGGGACTTTTCATGATTCCATAGCAAAAATAAAAAACACGAACTCTCTGAAAGTTTAGAAGTTCTATCATTTTTAGTCTCGCCGTGCGCGAGCTTTCTTGGTATCTAATGCACACGGTACGACGCGACGCCACATAGTGGGATTCTTTACAATATACTGTTCAAAAATGTCTAGAGCCTACAATTTTTAACCGATTTGAGTTTTTTTTAATTAAAGAGAACTAAACTTGTTTAAATTTTCAATTGTTAATAATTATTTATTCTAGTCAAAGTTAACAAATTAACACAATTTTTAAAAACAGTACGTTTAATTTTTAATTTCATTACTGCAGATGACCAGAATCAATTAAAAATAATGTAAAATATGTTCTCTAGATGAAAAATAAAGAATACAAATTTTGTTTTCATTTGTAATATTAGTACATTGTTTATATCATTTATTATATTGTTTTTATTATTGTTTATATTTATATTGTTATATTAGTTAACAAATAGTTAACTTTGGTTCCTCTTAACCAAAAATTGTTTTTCACATTTATATTTTAATTTAGGCATATTTGATTATAACAATTGAAATAATTTAATTATCAAAAAGGGCATACATTCATAAAATGAGCCTACATTAAAAATAATAAATGTGAAAAAAACTTTTGGTTGAGAGAAACCAAAATTAACTATTTGTTAAGTAATATTGTTTGTAACAATTAAAATTATTTATTTATTAAACAAAAAGGACATACGTACTTTAACCAAAGTCAGAATTAGTTAACTAATATTATTTATAACAATTAAAATAGTTTATTTATTAAACAAAAACGACATATGTACTTTAACCAAAGTTAACAATTAGTTAAGTAATATTGTTTATAACAATTCAAATTATTTATTTATTAAACAAAAAGGACATACGTACTTCAACCAAAGTTAACAATTACTTAACTAATATTGTTTATAACAATTAAAATAATTTATTTATCAAAAAAGGACATATATTCTTAAAATAAGCCTAAATTAAAATATAAATGTGAAACAAAAATTTTTGGTTGAAAGGAACCCAAGTTAACTATTTGTTAATTAATATTGTTTATAACAAATGAAAAAATATGTGTTCTTTTTATTTTTCATCTGGAGAACATATTTTACATGATTTTTAATTGATTCTGGTCATCTGCAGTAATAGAATTAAAAATCAAACGTACTTTTTTAAAAAAAGGGGTTAATTTGTTAACTTTGACTAAAATAAATAAATGTAAACAATTGAAAATTTGAAAAAATTTAGTTCTCTTTAATTTAAAAAAACTCAAATCGGTTAAAAATTGTAAGCTCTAGATATTTTTGTACTGTGAATTGTAAAGAATCCCACTGTGGCGTCGCGTCGTACCGTGAGCATTAGATACCGAGAAAGCTCGCGCACGGCGAGACTAAAAATGATAGAACTTCTAAACTTTTAGAGAGTTCCGGTTTTTTATTTTTGCTATGGAATCATGAAAAGTCCCTCTTTATGATGCTATAATAAAAGTGACCAAAATCGATTGCGAACATTGTTTATTTATAACAATAAAAATTAAAAATATAATTTGTTTAAGCAAATTAAACTTTTTATTCATATTATATTTTTTTCTGAATAGTACATTTTTTAATCTTTCTAACGATACAAGTTTCATTGAAATCGGTTCAGCCAATTTCGAGAAATTGAATTTTTTCTAATACGGTGCAAAAAAGTTTAATTGTTTATAAAAATTACAAAAAATAAAATTTTGAAAAATCGTTTGGAGGTGTTATTACTGACATTATGGACTATCAAAATATATAAGAATAATTTATTTTCAGTAACCAAAAGAAAATTAGGGGACACTTCAGGAATTCTTACCCTTATATAAATAATGGAATCAAATCCAATATTTTTCAATAAATATTTAATCAATAATGTCCACATTTGTAAATATTAATAATTAATTTGTACTATTAGTTAATTAGGTATTAATAATTTTAATATAAATTGCAAAAAAATTAAAAAAGTTACAAAGGTTTTTCAAAAATCACAGACATTTTTTCATTTTGAAACTTCAATTTTCAGTAACTTTTTTCCACTTTATTTTTGAAGGGTTTTTGACATTTTTCCTAATAACTGGAACAAAACTATGCAATTTGTTCTTTAGACGCATTTTTCTAGGACCAAAATTAAAAAAGTTACAAAGGTTTTTCAAAAATCACAGACATTTTTTCATTTTGAATCTCCAATTTTTGGTAACTTTTTTCCACTTTATTTTTGAAGGGTTTTTGACATTTTTCCTCATAACTGGAACAAAACCATGTAATTTGTTCTTTAGACGCATTTTTCTAGGACCAAAATTAAAAATGTTACAAAGGTTTTTCAAAAATCACAGACATTTTTTCATTTTGAAACTTCAATTTTGGGTAACTTTTTTCCACTTTATTTTTGAAGGGTTTTTGACATTTTTCCTAATAACTGGAACAAAACCATGCAACTTCTTCTATAGACGCATTTTTCTAGGACCAAAATTAAAAAAGTTACAAAGGCTTTTCAAAAATCACAAACATTTTTTCATTTTGAAACTTCAATTTTCGGTAACTTTTTTCCACTTTATTTTTGAAGGGTTTTTGACATTTTTCCTAATAACTAGAACGAAACCATGCAACTTCTTCTTCAGAAGCATTTTTCTTTATTAAAGAATGCACAGATCCATGCAGTATTCGCACCTTCGTCGGGGATTTTTCTTGGTCCCAAGAATGTATTTCTCTCTAGAAATTTCAATTTTAATTATAATTTATTTTGATAAATATATCATTAATAGAACAGAAAATAAGTTATTTTGAAGAAGAGTAGAACTGTTTTTGAACGCATTAGAAGAAAAATATGATGAAGAAATCGATATTATTGAATCGAATATCTATTTAATTATTCAATTTAAATGAGCTTATTAGATGGTAATACATTATTTAAATTTTTAAATAAATAAATACCCTTTCCCCCTGCTAAACCTTCCAATCTGCTTGCAACAGAGAGACTTAAGATCTGGATTGCATTCTTCACTCGTATTTTCTTTATCTTATTAGGATATATATGTCTATCCGTAAGTTTTGGCAAAAACCTTTGATTTTGCATTCCATACACGTCAATTTCGTATACATCTATGATATGTTCCTAAGAAGCAAATGTCCTCTCCGATGGTCTTTTTTTAGGATCAAAATTAAATTCGAGACCGTTGTCAATTAGATTATTCCTTGAGCATTTTATCATATGAGGTGGATCAAACAATGGAATTATTTCCATGTCATACAAAATGAAGCAGCCATCTATAAAAATAATGTATAAATATATTCTAGTTAGTTTAAAACATACATCAATTCACAAAACAATGAACTCACACCTCAAAATATATTCACTTCCTTTTAGTTTTTCAGTATCATGCAAAAAGTATCAATTACTGATTGATTGCTGCTTCCTCCATCGCATATTGTTGCAACGACGTTGAAACCTGCTTCCTTCACAGCCCCTATAACTTCTTTAATGCATAATGATAGTTGCCCTTTCGTTGTTTGTCCTTCGCAAAATTTGAAAGATATTGGAAGAATATCGCTGCTGTCGATAAATCGCAACATGAAAACGAGTCCATGGTCAGCGAATTTATTTGTGCGGGTGTTTCCCCAATCTTCAAACCCAACAATTTTATCTTTAGTTTCATCGTACTGCAAACCTAAACCTAACAGCAATTCATCCCACATTACAACCACAGCCTTTTCTTTTGCATATACTGCCGCTTGTCCAGCAACTTTTAAGCGAGCCCTAGTTACTCCAGTATCCATCGATACTTTTCTTAAAATTTTCTTCAAAGTTGTAACAGATGGAAATTGTAGAAAAGTCCTCAAATACCTGTAGGCCTTGGCTGAAGTTTTATAAATAGATAAGCATATTATTTGCTCTTCATTTGTAAAACGCCGGCCTGAAGGATCTCTGAGTCCATTTCTAAGAATCATTTCTATAAATGATTGCTGTACTCACGTTAGTTTGTGGTGAATTCGCTGACATCTTCTCGTTTCTAAACAGTCTTCTGGCTTTTTCAACTTGCGTTTACATCTAATATAGAAGGAATATATGGGTTCTTGGCATGTAACGAAACTACTCTTAGAAATAAGTTATTTATTTATCGCATTACAATACATTCTACTATTACTACTCATAATTACTACTTTCTTGTATCAATATAACGATTTTTTTAAATGAAATCTAATTTTAAATAAAACTTTCATTTATAATCTGTACAATCAAAAGTGTGCATTATTTTTAATTATGTTATAAATTGTATAATTTAGCCTTTTTCGACTGCAAACGTTTAAAAAACTCTCTCTTTCTCTCTCTGAGTGATGATGCAGAAGACAGTTCCAAGAGCGTCGTCTATTTGGTCTAACGTAAACGTTTGATGATTCCAGAGAATTTGAGCGTTCTGTGGTTCTGTTTTTCATAAAAATACTTTCATTTTCCTTATTTTGTTCTGCTTCACTTGATGTTTCCATTTGCTGAGTTTTGTCTTCCGCATTAAATAAATTTGGTATCCCAGGTTCGTTCAAATGCTCAGAATGTTGCACAATTGAAGTGTCCATAGGTTTTTGGACAAAAGGTGTCGCATGAGAGTCGATTGCCTGTTAAGAGTAGAACGTTATATTAATTTACATACAAAATAACAAATGTATTACAATTTTATGTGCTTATAAAATTTTCGAAAAAAATGAAATTTTTTATGAAACTTATATTTTTATAAAAGAAATTTTGCAAATTACAACTTACTGCATTCAAATCAATTCGATTTTCCGAGGTTTCTTGCGCAAGTGATTCATTAATTACAGAAGTGGTTGCAGAAATATCTAGGACAATTGTTTCCAAAGATAATTTGTTCTGATGTAAATGAATATCACCTGACAAAAATTCTGATTGCGATGGCACTAAATTTTCTGTTTCTCTGTTTTCTCTAAATTTTCTGTACCCAGTGCTCATTAAATGAGCACTGGGTAAGAAATGATTAGGGCAAACAAATAATTCCTTGGAGGTAATCTCCTTATCAGTGAGGGTCTTTAAATTTGGACATCCGATTTTATCTAACCACTTCTTTCTAATGCTGTCTTTTCTAAGGAATTTGTGACAAAGTTGTTTTTTACCACACACTCTCCTACAATAACCACAACCGGGCACGACACAAATTCCTCCATGGATTTTACTTAAACATTCCATTTGTAAATTCAAATTATTTTTTTGAAAGAATTAAAAATCAAAACGGTACGATAACCACACACGAATGACAGTTGGTTTCAAAACAAACTTTCGCGGCTGTCACATGTTCATTTCGACATCAGCGCTACCTACCAGAGTGGCGGAACTACTTTCCCCTTCACTCCGTTCACCCCTGTCCTATACTTTAAAATTTGCCATATTTTTTAAGAAGGTTACCGAGCCTGATGTTTGCCACAAAGTGAGGAAACTTCTCACCGTGCGACTGACTGCACATACTCGATTTTATTTGTGAGAAGTCTCCTCACCTGCGTCGGATCGCGTTACAAAAAAGATGCCACGGATGGAGGATTAAATTGAGGGGCTAGATACTATAAGGGGATACGCGTGGATTCTGACGAATAACTATTGTCCAGTAGGTCGATTTTTAAAAGCTTTCAATTTGCTTTCAAATTTTAATTTAATTCAAAAGCTTTCAAATTTCATTGTTTCTTGTAGAGAATAAAATTCTACATCTTTTTTCTTCTATAAACATTTTTCTATATTTTTCACTTTTAAAGTTAATGAGAAAAACTGCATTTTTAAAAATCGTAGAATTTTAATGTTTTTTAACTTCAACTCGTGATATTTTGGTTAATTTTTATTATTTTTTGATAAAACAAAAACGAAATTAAACCTCAGAATGTCCCAAAACTAAATAAAGCATAGAAAACAACATTTTTTTAAAACAAAAAATAATAATTTTTTTCAAAACAATGTAAAAATATAGTTTTACACTTTCAAGCGCTTCGTTAATCTGAAAAATTTTAAGACCTGACAAACATCCAGTGAAAAAGTTGTTTATTAATAAGTAAATAAGTTTTCTGGAAAATTTTATTAACATTGGATAAAAACTTTAAAAGTTAGTAACATTTAAAGATCCGAGCGCATCCTAACCTTAAAGTTCCCATGTTTCGCACTGCAACTGAGTCATCGTAGTCGTCATATCTATTTACACATTTTCATAACACAATGTCTATATATTTATATTAACCATTAAAATAAGTTAAAATTAAGTACACAATAAGCAGAGAACAATATTTTTGGCTCAACCCGACCAGAAAGTATTTTGTATCAAACATATTATTTGAAATAACTAATTTTTTAATTTAAATCAGTATATAAATTTCAATTTTTTTTAATATTATTTTTTACATTTTTACCTTATTTTTCTTAGCTTTTCGAACATTTCTTTCCCATGTCTCTTCGCTCCTTTTCTGTTTTCTCCCTCTTGTTTTTTCTCGATTTTCCATAATTAAATATAACAATCACAATTCACTTCACTAAATACCAAATATTTCACTTCACTTTTTTTTAAAAAAGTTTTTTAATACTTACATTAGTAATTTTTTAAATAAAAGCATGCTCTCAATTGTTTGAATCAAAACATTTATAAACTGTGCATTGACATTTTGTCAAGGACAAACGAAAAAAATGAAAAATTAAAAAATAGTAAAAACTTTTCTGTTTCAATCAAATAAAAATTTAATTTATTAAATAAATTTTTTATTTGATTTTAACTTATCTTAATGGTTATTATAAATATATAGACATTGTGTTATGAAAATGTGTAAATAGATATGACGACTACGATGACTCAGTTGCAGTGCGAAACATGGGAACTTTAAGGTTAGGATGCGCTCGGATCTTTAAATGTTACTAACTTTTAAAGTTTTTATCCAATGTTAATAGAATTTTCCAGAAAACTTCTTTACTTATTAATAAACAACTTTTTCACTGGATGTTTGTCAGGTCTTAAAATTTTTCAGATTAACGAAGCGCTTGAAAGTGTAAAACTATATTTTTTACATTGTTTTGAAAAAAATTATTATTTTTTGTTTTAAAAAAATGTTTTTTTCTATGCTTTATTTAGTTTTGGGACATTCTGAGGTTTAATTTCGTTTTTGTTTTATTAAAAAATAATAAAAATTAACCAAAATATCACAAGTTGAAGTTAAAAAACATTAAAATTCTATGATTTTTAAAAATGCAGTTTTTTCATATTAACTTTAAAAGTAAAAAATATAGATAAATGTTCATAAAAGAAAAAAGATGTAGAATTTCATTCTCTACAAGAAACAATGATTAAAATTGCAATTTGAAAAACTTTCAAAAAACGACCTACTGAACAATAGTTATTCGTCAGAATCCACACGGGAAAAAATTTTGGATAAGCGCTATTTTTTTTTACTGTGCAGCGGCGTTTCTACAGATTACGTATAGCAGCGGCTCAGATTATGGGCATCAGCTACCCATGTTACAAACAACTTGTACACATTTCACATGGGTTAGGCATTTGCGTACAGCCCGTGAGCTGTTAGTGGGTATCTCATGTCCCGAAGTTGGATACCAGCTATACACAATAGGGATGGGCGATACCCCAAAAAAGAATCGCTTCTTCAAAAGTATTGGGTGTTTTCGGCAAAAACTCGGATTATACTTCAGATTACGTCAGTGGTGCTCACTTTAATTTTTGAATATTTCTTCTATTACTGTTTAAGTAACACGTTGTAATTGGTTACTTCGGTAAGCTCTTAATTTTCATTGGTTCAAATATTATGAATTGTCACAATCTGTGAAATATCCCTTAGGTTCTAGAAAAATTGTTTTAAAACCCAACCTTCCATTTGGTAATTTCCTTGAAATTCCCTAGAAAAATGTTACTAGATAAACTAGAGTGTAATCGGAATTCGAAATGAGAGCACAATCTAGTTTATCAGGTAATATTTTTCTAGAACCTAAGGGATATTTCACAGATTGTGACAATTCATAATATTTGAACCAATGAAAATTAAGAGCTTACCGAAGTAACCAATTACAACGTGTTACATAAACAGTAATAGAAGCCATATTCAAGAAATAAAGTGAGCACAACTGAAGTAATCTGGAGTATAATCCGAGCATTTGCCGAAAACACCCATTGATTCCTTAGAATCGATTCTTTTTGAAAAGTATCGCGGAATCGAATTGAGTTGAAGAACGTAACGTTAAAATCTTAACGAAAATAAAAAGGTGATTATTAGAGTCCGTTCAAATTTGTTCATATTTTAACTACTACCATTCGAAAGAGCGTCAAAAAAGGAGTCTGAAAATATTCTTGTCAGAACATTAAGGGCGGCGTAAAGGGGCAAAAAGTACAATTGAATTTGTAAATTTAAGTTTTTCAAAGTTTAACGATCGTTTTACTAGTCTCCATCAAAATTTGTTCCCATTTTGTCTATTACCATTCGAAAGACCGTCAAAAAGGAGTCAGAAAATATTCTTGTCAGAACATCAAGTCCGGCGGAAAGGGGAAAACAGTTTAATTGAATTTGTAAATTCAAGTTGTTCAAAGTTTGACGATCGTTTTACTAGTCTCCATTAAAATTTGTTCCCATTTTAACTATTACCACTCGAAAGAGCGTCAAAAAAGGAATCAGAAAATATTCTTAAGTAGTTTTCTTAACTTTTTTTATTTCTCTTTTCTTTTGCCTAATTTGTGAACTTCGTCTTGCCCCACCCTCCCTTATTCGTGTAAATATAATAAAGAAATTAAATTTTAAAAAATATTTAACTATTTTTTTAATTATTTTTCATATGAATGGTAGTAGTTAAAATAGGAACAAATTTTAATGTTTTTATTTATAGAACTTAGTTTGCTTAATTTGATACAACGATGGCTACACTTATAAAATAATAATATTTAAACTCGTAACTGTTATAACGGAAAAAAATCTAATTTATATTGCTACAATAAGTATAATATTAACACGCGCACTTTTCTTCGCCTTTTTCCTTGTTCATTAGAAATGGTAATGACCTGATTTTTCCCTTTCTCGTTCAGGTCACTTTTCTACCCGACACTACGGCGCCTTTTTCCCTACGGGCGGTCCCTTACTATTGTTTTGGACAATACAGTTTCTCGTTAGTTTTTCCGCTGACTCATTATGTTTTCGTCGGAGCGTTACCCTTGAGAGTATGTAACAAATGTAGACTAGTAAAACGATCGTTTTATTAGTCTGAAAACTACTACTTTGAAAAACATAAATTTAAAAATTCAATTGTACTTTTTGTCCCTTTCCGCCGCCCTTAATGTTCTGACAAGAATATTTTCTGACTCCTTTTTTGACGCTCTTTCGAATGGTAATAGTTAAAATGGGAACAAATTTTAATTGAGTCTAGTAAAACGATCGTTAAACTTTGAAAAACTTGAATTTACAAATTCAATTATGCTTTATGCCCCTTTCTGCCGGCCTTAATGTTTTAACAAGAATATTTTCTGACTCCTTTTTTGACGCTCTTTCGAATGGTAATAGTTAAAATGGGAACAAATTTTAATTGAGACTAGTAAAACGATCATTAAACTTTGAAAAACTTGAATTTACAAATTTAACTGAACTTTTTGTCCCTTTCCGCCGCCCTTAATGTTCTGACAAGAATATTTTCTGACTCCTTTTTTGACGCTCTTTCGAATGGTAATAGTTAAAATGGGAACAAATTTTAATTGAGTCTAGTAAAACGATCGTTAAACTTTGAAAAACTTGAATTTACAAATTCAATTATGCTTTATGCCCCTTTCTGCCGGCCTTAATGTTTTAACAAGAATATTTTCTGACTCCTTTTTTGACGCTCTTTCGAATGGTAATAGTTAAAATGGGAACAAATTTTAATTGAGACTAGTAAAACGATCATTAAACTTTGAAAAACTTGAATTTACAAATTTAACTGAACTTTTTGTCCCTTTCCGACGGCCTTAATGTTCTGACAAGAATATTTTCTGACTCCTTTTTTGAGGCTCTTTCGAATGGTAATAGTTAAAATGGAAACAAATTTTAATGGAGACTAGTAAAACTATCGTTAAACATTGAAAAACTTGAACTTACAAATTCAATTATACTTTATGCCCCTTTCTGCCGGCCTTAATGTTTTAACAAGAATATTTTCTGACTCCTTTTTTGACGCTCTTTCGAATGGAAATAGTTAAAATGGGAACAAATTTTAATTGAGACTAGTAAAACGATCATTAAACTTTGAAAAACTTGAATTTACAAATTTAACTGAACTTTTTGTCCCTTTCCGACGGCCTTAATGTTCTGACAAGAATATTTTCTGACTCCTTTTTTGACGCTTTTTCGAATGGTAGTGGTTAAAATGGGAACAAATTTGAACGGACTCTGATAATCACCTTTTTATTTTTGTTAAGGTTTTAACGTTACGTTCTTCAACTCAATCGGAATCGAGTACAATACAAATTGCGTTCTTTTTAAATATATACACCCAAATCCATATATGCTTTCCTTCCGGTTTAGTTCTGCTCATCGTTTTTACATTGATTTTTGATGCGCACAACCTAAACGGAAGGAAAGCATATATATGTTTAGGTGTAATAAGTGTAATAAATAATAGTAATTAAATTTAATTACCAAAAATTATATAATTAATAATTTTAATCTTAAGTACTTTTTAGTGGAAACTGTTCACTTTCGCCGCCTTCCATTGTATATAACTTTTAATTATTAATTTTTTATGTTTAAGTGGAAAAACTAAAAAAATGCAATGAAAAAAGTCATCACAAGGTATGTATTCGATTCTCCCATAAAAAAGTATCGAATACCCTAAGAATCGATACCTGGAAGAATCGATAAAGTATCGATTCTCAATATGAGAATCGTTGGGATTCCAAACAGCATTGAGTAGAATCGTCCATCCCTAATGGAGAGTCCACTATAGGTGCAAAAGGCAAGATAAAAGTGCAAGTGCGAACCAATGCTAAAGATATAGGAATCGCACTTGAACTTGCTACCTGCCTTTTGCACATATTCTGGAACCGCCTTAACACACAAAGCATAGACAGCAGTGCGTAACCACTAGTGGGCAGGTAATACACAAAATTTTTTCCCGTGCACGCGTATTCCCTTATAGCATCCAGCCCCTCAACTTGTGTTGGAAGCCGAATCAGTATAAACAGTATTCCTCTTTTTGGCGATCTTAAAATTTTTAATATTAAAAATATTTATTAAAAGATAAATAATATTCATTTTCTAACAATATTATTGAATTATTGGGTAATTAGTTGCCCAGGCGGAACACTTATTAATTTAGTAACTTTAAGTTACCGTTTTCAAGTTAACTTTTTGGTAATAGAAATTGTTAGCAAGGGCTTAACGAATTTAAATACTAAAAAAGATATCTTTGGAAAGTTTAAATATTGTTATCAAAATTTTGTTAATAATTTGAGGCATTACACACTTCAACAAAATGTTATTATAAATATATTTACAAATTGTCAACAATTTAAGGTTATCTATAAGATAACATGTTAAAGTTGACATTTTTGCATAATAAAATTGTAATGCACTGAGAGAAGTCCGGGAACTAATACGTCCCGTGCGAGCCTTGAGTGGTACTTTTGAATGTTTTTATGTGAACCCTCGAATCGGAACGTCTGAAGCCCCGATGCGAAACGTCCCGAAGCGAGAATACGCAGAACTTTCAGTTTTTGCCACCAGTTGTTCTCTCATATGCGAGAACAATGTTTGACTGGATTCGGGGCGTCTCAGCACCAGATTCGGAACAACTCAAATGCGACAAGCATAGTAGCGCATAGCGACGTCTAGCAGGAACTATTACGCCTCGGACTTCTCTCAGTGTGGAAAAGGTAACATTCTGCAATTACTGTTTGTTAATTATGCCATGATTTTGTTAACTATTTTCAGTTAATTTAATTATATATGCAAATAGTTAACAAAAATTCAAAAAATAACGAGTCAAAAAACGCGCCATATATTAATTTCCTGCCGCGTTTATAACCTCTCCAGCATAAATGCGCGTATTGTGCAAATGGCTTGGCTCCTCATATCGCTTGGATACACGTGTGCTGTGATAGATGTTGTAGATGTAGAATTGTGGTTTAATGATAAAAGTTTTGCATATGGTTAACAATAAAAGGTGAATATGTTTTTAAATATTTCTGACATTTTATCACTAAGTTTTATTTTTGTTTTGATTTTTTTCGTGTTAATGGTAGGAAGGAAAAATTTTATAACCTCTCAAAACGACAGCAACTTCGACGCACAGTGGGCCAGAAAGCATGAAAAAGCGGACAAAAGTCCACTTTAGAATTATAAATTTTAGATATAATAATCTAAGTCTATAGTATTTTATGTAACTTTTTATAGACTATTATAGTTATTTTTCAAAAATTATAGCGGTGGTTGTATGTTGGTTAAAAAGTTTTATTAAAAACTTTAAAGTTATCCGCTGACTGAAATGTTTATTTATTTTTCTATAAATGATTATTTTTCTTACTTTTAAATTTTATTTCTTTTAAATGATATGTATTGTTATGAAAAATATTTATAATAAATTAAAAAATACTACATTTTTAAAAATATAGCACTTTTAACGTCGGAAAATGTTAATTTTTTGAAATGCACTTGCTATGCTTTGTGAGTTCCCCTCACTTCCACGCGATATAAAGTAAACTAAACGTGAAATGTCTTTTAAATTAAATGTACTTTTAAGTAAAGTTGCCCATTTTAAAATTTGGTGGAGTTATGTGGGTGAATTTTCTGAAAGTGACACTTTTAAATTTCAGTTTTTCAATTAATTTTTTTCTTCAATTATATGTTTTTTTCTATTAAAACTACTTAATTTCATACTCAAGAGTAAGACTTTTAGGTTGCGCAAAATTAATTCTTAAAAATATTAAAGTTTTTTCATTTGAAAAATATTATTGTTCCTCCATTAAATTAATTTTATTTAATTGGCGAGCTTTTCTATTAAAAATTCACACTAATATCGCGTTCACGAAATCGAAAATAAAATTACACTGCTTAAAAATTAATAATTTGTATATTTTAATACCAAATATATTCAATTAGATGAAAATATAAATGTATTTAAAGTATTTGATTTAATGGTAATTTGGGTTAATTTTTTCAAAGCAATGCAGGTAAATACTAAAAACAAAAGAAAAACTAGCATATTTCAAGGAAAAGGCTTCGGAGATGAAAAATAAATTTTCTTTCATATTTGTATACATTAGGGCGCAATTAAAAAATGTTTTTTAGTAAAACTTACAAATCTCAAACCCTCATTTTATATTATCATCGAAATATTCTGTTAAATTTACTTCTACATTCAAATATATTGAGTATGCCATTTTAAGTTTTGTAAATCTGACCACGGATTTGTAATCAGCGAACTCAAAACCCTCTAGACACCAAGTTTTACAATTGTTTAAGAATTTTTTTGTAAATCTCATGCGCCATATTGGGTCAGCCATTTCCAATTTCTTTAATATGGCCTCAAATTCGTAATCAGTGACCACAAAACCCACTAGACACCAAGTTTTATAATTATTTAAGAGTTGTTTTCAAATCCTATCCGCCATATTGGGTCTGCCATTTTGAATTTTTTAAATATGACCTCGGATTCGTGATCAGCGACCTCAAAACCCCCTAGACATTAAGTTTTATAATTATGTTAGATTTTTTTTTCAAATCTCATCCGCCATGTTGAATTTCTTGAATTTGACCTCAGATTCGTAATCAGCGACGTCAAAAACCCCTAGCCACCAAGTTTCGTTTAAATTCTTTGAAATCTTGAATTATGTCCGCTTTTAAATGCTTCGTGGCCCACTGTGCGACGTAGAAATCAACGGATTTACACACTTATAATGTGAACAAAAATAATATTTTTAGTAATAGCACTAATATTAATAACGATGATAGTCCTCAAATTATTAGTAAAAATATTATTGATGATGATCCTAAACCTTTCACAAGTAGCGCAACAAGTGCTTTCAATGTTAATGATTTTCGTGACGATTTTGATGTTTTCGAAAATGATAATTTTTTTCAGGAAACACCTAGTTCCGATGATTTTAATAGCGATAATTATCCCGATAGTGATGATAGTTTTTATTCAGATAAGGATATTGACAATGCAGATTTTCTTTCAAATATTTTAAGATTAAATTTAGACAATTTTGATTTAGATAAAGAAAAGAATAAAGATTCAAATCTTGCAATATTTATTAAATTTTGGCACATTAAGAATAGAGTTACACGTAATGCAGTTGCATTACTAATATCGGATCAATTACACAGGACAACAAAAAAGGCTTACTTTTTTTTAATGAGATATGATAGTGGTTTCCGAAGTATTTTTTGACGCTGAACACGATCCCGGGTCACAAAATTGGCCATCACGTCAGGATTTTAAGAAATGTGGAGGTAAAGACCCTAAAAACGTGTTTTTGAAGGTTTTCAATTTTTTTTTATCCTAAACCTGACGCGCCAGAAACTTTTACATAGACTTAAATTGAAGCTTGAATTGTCCACTACAAGAGCCATATCCGTAAGACCAAAAAAAATTAAAATTTTCTTCAAAAAATTAGGTTGAAGTTACCAAAAATGTGTATTTTTGGGTTGCTTTAATGGACTTTTAAAATTGTTTTGGATTCGCTTGAAAATTGTTACTCGGAGGTTTTTGGGGTCGCTGATTACGAATCCAATATTAGATTTCAAAAATTTAAAACTAATATCGGATTCGTAATTTTCAAGCGAATCCGATCAATTATAAATTTTGACATCCTCCATCTTGGATCCGCAATTTTTAATTTTTGAAAACTAATATCGGAATCGTAATCAGCGACCCTAAAAACCCCCGAGTAACAATTTTCAAACGAATCCAAAACAATTTTAAAAAATCCATTAAAGTAACCCAAAAATACACAGTTTTGGTGACTTCAACCTAATTTTTTGAAAAAATTTTTATTTTTTTTGGTCTTACGGATATGGGTCTTATAGTGGACAATTCAAGATTTAACTTAAGTCTATGTAGAAGTTTCTAGCACGTCAGGTTTAGGAGAAAAAAAATATTGAAAACGCCCAAAAACACGTATTCGGGGTCTTTACCCCCACTTTTCTCAAAATCCTGACGTGATGGCCAATTTTTGGACCCGGGATCGTGTTCAGCGTCAAAAAATACTTCGGAAACCACTATCATATCTCATTAAAAAAAGTAAGCCTTTTTTTGTTGACCTGTGTCATTACATGCATTGCTATCTGCGGGTCATAATCTTCCCTCGACTATAAGAACTTTAATTAAAACACCTGGATGTCATAAGAATATAATAAATATGGGAACTGGAAAATTTGTTTATTATAGTCTCAAGCAAGCAATAATCGATCAATTATCACATCTTAATTTATCCTCACTTCCAGATGTCTTAAGTCTTTATATAAATGTCGATGGTTTACCTATTCCAAAAAGCTCAAAAAGACAATTTTGGCCTATTTTAGGACGAATAAATAATATTACGTATCTCGGGGTATTTATTGTTGCTATTTATCACGGAACAGGAAAACCTCCCATATCTGATTTCTTTCTTAATTTCATTAAAGAATACTCTTTTTTAGAAACTGAAGGATTAATTTTTAAAATTGAACATTCATAATAAATATTAAAGGCATTTTGGCAGACACGCCTGCTCGAAATTTCATTTGTTGTTTTCCAGAACATAATAGTCGTTGCGGTAATTGTATTTAAGAGGGAAAAACTATTAACAGTCGTCGTCTTTTTTTAGAAAATGATTTTGAAGCTCGAAGTGAGAATACTTTTCGGTATAATCTCCCAAAGAAATTCTTTAATGTAACATCTCCTTTGGAAGATGTCGGCTTTCATATGATAAACGACTTCCCTTTAGACTATATGCATTTAATATGCTTAGGAATAATAAAAAAATTGCTAGTCATATGGGTCACAACTCTTAAAAGTAAAAAACATACTGCTAAAAAGCTTACTGAACTAAATGATTTCATTGCTACTTTGTCGTCTACGATTCCATCTGATTTCGTACGTAAACCGAGAAGTTTAAACGACGTAAATCAATGGAAAGCTTCTGAATTCCGTTTATTTCTTCTGTACTTAGGTCCAGTTTTACTTCCCCAGATTTTAGATCAAATTTCATTATTACATTTTAACGCGCATAGCTGCGCAATCAGAATTTTATGTGATCCAAAAGTTTGCCAAGTTCATGATGAGTATGCACATAGTTTACTTGTTTATTTTGTTAAGACAATGTCAATTTTATATGGTGATTCGCATTTAACTTATAATATGCATAATCTCTTGCATATAACGAATTGTGTTAAAATTCATGGAAATTTAGACCAATTTAGTTGTTTTTCGTTTAAAAAATTTTTATTTTGTATTAAAAATATGCTAAAGACAGGAAATTTACCTTTGCAGCAAGTTTTAAATAGAACAATAGAAAAAGAAAAAATTTTCCGCCAAATGTAAAGTTACCTTCCGAATTTAAGTTATTAAAAGATAAAAATGCAATAAATACTGAACTTACTGTGGATTGCGAAGAAGTTTATAGCACGATTAAATTTCCAAGTTTTTCTTTAACGTACAAAACACCTAATAATTGTTGTTATTTAAAAAGCAATAAAATCGTGATAATAACATTAATTTGTTTATTCAAGCAAAAGGAAGTTGTTTTTGGTCGAGAGGTTATTCCTTCTAATGGGCTTAACCATTATCCATATGATTCACGTGAAATTGGAATCTTTGAATTAGTCGAATTGTCTGAGGTCAAAATGTGGCCAATAAATGAAATATTATGTAAGGGATTTGCAGTTTTTAATTCCGAATCTTCTTATGCATTTTCAATTTTACATTGCGATTAATTTCATTTAATTTACAATTAAATTAATAGTTTATTTTTTATATTACAATCCCATGGAAATAAAATAAAGCCGTAAGATTATGACTTAACATTTGCTAAAATTTAACGTAAACAAAATTTAAAAATTCTTTAAGTTTTTAAATTTTTTTCTATTATTTTTTGTAAATGAAGAATGTCTCATAATTAAATTTATTTTTTATAAATAGTACAAACCAAATATGTCTAAATCACAATACAGTGTTCCATGCGGAAAAAAACAAAAGCCAGTACATGAAGGTAAATTAATTAATCTACTTTTTATTTCATACATAGTAATTTAAAATTATAATAATAAATTTAAGTAATTAATTTTCTTGATGTTTTTTAGAAAACATGACAGAATTAAAGTTCCCTCCTTTGCCTCCAAGCAATTTTGAAAAATTTACCATTGAAGAAGATCCAGAAAATTTCGAAGGGCAATTACATAGATTCGAAAATAGAGAATTGGAGTAGGAAACAGAGTATTTAGATGACACTAATGATACTTTTAATAGACGAGATGGACACACTGCGGATGAAGAAAACGCGACTATTACAAATCCAGACTTGCTAAATAAAAACGACGAAGAAAACAGCAATGAGACGGATAACAGAATTATACTGCAGGAGCTGTTAAGTAACGAACATGAACATGCTCCGAATTGTTGTGGTATGTATACGTAATGTAATAATAATATAATTGCAACTTGTATTATTCATTTCTTCATCTATAATTAATTAATAAGTTAATTATGTTATTATTTCAGGAATTTGTAGACTTAGTTCATCTTTAATACTTCATTTACTAATTGAGATTGCTGAGGATATTAAATTTCAACGTACACAAGAAAGTTTCTCTACAGTTCTCCACAAGAGATACTTTTCAAATTTTCCTCTTTCCGATAGAATGGCAGTGGAGAAGGTCGACAGGAATTTACAGAATCAATCAATACGAATCGAATTTGTAAGTGATCCACTCAATAAAATAGATTAATTAAACCTAATGATATAGGTATTAACAGTATTACTAAAATACCATTTATATTACATATTATAATTTTAAATCTAAATGCTTATATTTAAAACCTCGTAATCAACATATGGAAAAAAGTTTATTTGGTTGAAGTTTAAATATTTAAATAATTCTAAGTATATACACGCTTTTTTAAATGTGATATGTGACACAAATAATTATGTTTATATCAATAAAAAATAAATTGTTCGAAATTGTTGCCTATTTTCCCCCTTTCATGGATTTTAAAAAGTATTTATTTTACGTGATGCTTTTCATTGCCAAAAAATTACAGAATAAATTTTAAGAAAAGCTTTTGCTTTGTTTTAAGATTCATGTTTATAATTTTTTGAAGTCATTATAATAATTATTTTAAATATATAAAATAATTCATAAAAGTTTTATTGACTTCAAATTATTGACTTCCTTAAAATTTATTTTGTAATTTTTCGTTGTGAAGGATCTCTTTCAGCGGGAAGCGTCACATATATTACTATCAAGTAGATTAAAAATATGATAATTAAAAGCCATCAACTGCATAACTTTCCTCGTTCTTTTTGTTAATAAATAAATAACTATTCATCAACTTTTATCTAGGTATTTGATAAATTTTAGTTAACATTTATTTTATTATTCAAAATGCTGTTAAACAAAAATTAACTTTTTAGTAATATTTTTGAACAAATTTGTGGCGATTTTTTTAACAGATGGCGCCGAAGTATCAATATTTGTTGGCAACATTGAGCGGAATCATATCTATATTAGTCATTATTAATGATTATTTGGTTATAACGGTTATAACAAACAACGCAAACAAATAATCAAAATTTGTCGCTATCTTTTTCGGCTAAAAAAAGACATAAATCTAAGTTTGTTGTCCTCGTTTAGTACACGTTTTATCATTGTTTATTTTTAAATTTTAAATTTCGAATTTCATTTGTTATATTTTATCAACAATAAAATCTATAACTTGTTACATCAAAAATTGTAGCTATATTTTAATTTTTTCTTAACAAAATATTATTTGAATTCATAGTTGCAAATCATGAAACCTATACTTATTATTTATTAAACCAATATTTATTGTTTATAGAATTCATAATTTATCATTAATAAATCGTACTGAAGACGGAAATAAGGAGAAATTTAATATATACAAAATAAAACTGTCGGGATTACCTTAAATTCTTAAAAGTGAGACCCCGAGAAGTGAGAGGATTTACCCTGGAAAATTGTGATTTGGAATTTTGGTATGTGTGTATTAAAAATTTTCCCTAAGTAAAACTGAGAAAGATAAATCAAAATTTTTTTTTATTTTGTTAGTAGAAATCATAAGCTGTCAAATTATTTAATTTAACCTGGATTTAAAGAATAATTTACTAGGTTTTTATCGTTCTGAAAAAGTGAGCGGGTTTACCCCAGTCTCCCCTACACTAAAATACTGATTACATTCAAAATAATTAAGGGGAGGCACCACCCCCAACTTTGACCTCTTTAAATTTGAGCTATTAAAGTAGGTTATATTTTTTTTCTTGCATTATTTTTAACCCTAAAATATATAGGATGGTCAAAAATTTGAAATTTTAATTTTTGAAGAGGTTAGAATATTTATCTTTTCACATATTACATATTTTTGCAAATCCATACGAGAGGTTGTTTAAAAATATAAAATAAGCTTAGAATAAAATTTGCGTTAAAAATATTGAATATTGTAAGACAAGATTAATTTTGAATGTTCAAATTTTACAACTTGTGACATATTTCCAAAGTCCTAGACCAATAATAGTCCAGTCGCCCTGTGAAAAAAGTGGTCATTTCGTGCCAAAATTGATACTTAAAGTCTGATTGTGGATTCATATAGTGTGGGGTGGTAGTATGAATATGTATATGTTTCCCACACGAGATTTTTCATGCTGCGCGTTATAAACAATTTTGAAGGTGCCGAAAAACAGTTTTTTGATGACCGTTATTTCCCATCAAATTATAGGGGAAAAAGTTGTTAATAAAAGTTATAGAGCTCGGAAATACCTTTAAATTGATAGGTCATATGTTAAAATTGGTCCATTTGTTTACTTGCAAATGAATTTAAACCACTAAAAATGGCACTTTCTTATTTGTTTAATAACTTTAACAAAAGTTAACAAATTCTTTTGATATTCTCCAAAAATGTACCTCTCAAGACCCTCAAGATGTGTGCCAAATCTGAATACGATTCGATAAATACTTTATGAGAAATTCCATTTGTTAACTAAAAACATGATTTTTTAAAATGGAATTTCTACATTTTTGGCCGGATGAAAATCAATTTTTTTTTGTTGGGTTCTCCTAATGAAATGTCAATCTATCAATCACAATTTGTAGCGAATTGAATTTTTACAAGAAAACAGGTTTTTTGGGGGAAGAAATTTTTGGCTTATAAACAAATGAACACTACATCAACAATTTTTACTTTAACAATTTGTCATAAACGCCATTTGATTACTTATTCTTTCCTGCAAATTTTGCAAAAAAAATTTTGATCTAGGTTAAAAGGGGGGGGGGAGATAATGTTTTTATTTTAAAAAATTCCTGAGCCTTTAATTATTAATATTTTTTTTTTTTATTATATTTTTTTAGTTGATTAGTCATACTAATTATAAAAAAATCAATCTAAACATCTATGCACTTCTTGTTCGAAAAAAAATCCTAAAATGTATGCAACGTTTGAATACAACGTAGATCAGCCTATTTGCTCTAGGCTGCATAGTGGGGGACATCATCAGTCGCTCGCGCTAAAGTTGAATTCAAACTTTCATATTCGTAAAAGTTGTCATAACATTCAAACAAATTGATGAATTTTGATCATTTTTTTTTTTTAAACTAGGCTAAAATTTTCTAAGGAATTCAAATTTTTTATTTGTTTTTTTAAAATATTATAAATAATGTCAAAAAATTATTAATTAAAAAAAATTTTTTTTTGTTTTTTTTTAAAATTCATTTTTTTATAATTTTTTATTTTTAACTGCTCGAATAATTAAAGAAACACTAATTAATTATTTTTGCATTAAAAGAATTAAGGTTTTTGAAAAAATGCTATTCGCAGAACAATATTATACTAATAATTTGACATATATTTCGAAAATACCTCAATTTTGGGTAAGAAAAAATTTCTGCGAATAGCATTTTACCGAAAACCTTAATAAATTTGTATTGCTTTTATTATTCGAGCAGTTAAAAATAAAAAATTTGAAAAAAATGAATTTAAAAAAAAAACAAAAAAAAATTTTTTTAATTAATAATTTTTTGACATTATTTATAAATTTTTAAAAAGACAAATAAAAATTTGAATTCCTGAGAAAATTTTAGCCCAGTTTAAAAAAAATGATCAAAATTCATCAATTTGTTTGAATGTTATGACAACTTTTACGAATTTGAAAGTTTGAATTCAACTTTAGCGCGAGCGACTGTATCTGATGTCCCCCACTATGCAGCCTAGAGCAAATAGGCTACTCTACGTTGCATTCAAACGTTGCATACATTTTAGGATTTATTTACGAACAAGAAGTGCATAGATGTTTAGATTGATTTTTTTATAATTAGTATGACTAATCAACTAAAAAAATATAATAAAAAAAAAATATTAATAATTAAAGGCTCAGGAATTTTTTAAAATAAAAACATTATCTCCCCCCCTTTTAACCTAGATCAAAATTTTTTTTGCAAAATTTGCAGGAAAGAATAAGTAATCAAATGGCGTTTATGACAAATTGTTAAAGTAAAAATTGTTGATGTAGTGTTCATTTGTTTATAAGCCAAAAATTTCTTCCCCCAAAAAACCAGTTTTCTTGTAAAAATTCAATTCGCTACAAATTGTGATTGATAGATTGACATTTCATTAAGAGAACCCAACAAAAAAAATTGATTTTCATCCGGCCAAAAATCTAGAAATTCCATTTTAAAAAATCATGTTTTTAGTTAACAAATGGAATTTCTCATAAAGTATTTATCGAATCGTATTCAGATTTGGCACACATCTTGAGGGTCTTGAGAGGTACATTTTTGGAGAATATCAAAAGAATTTGTTAACTTTTGTTAAAGTTATTAAACAAATAAGAAAGTGCCATTTTTAGTGGTTTAAATTTATTTGCAAGTAAACAAATGGACCAATTTTAACATATGACCTATCATTTTAAAGGTATTTCCGAGCTCTATAACTTTTATTCACAACTTTTTCCCCTATAATTTGAGGGGAAAGAACGGTCATCAAAAAACTGTTTTTCGGCACCTTCAAAATTGTTTATAACGCGTAGCATGAAAAATCTCGAGTGGGAAACATATACATATTCATACTACCACCCCACACTATATGAATCCACAATCAGACTTCAGGTATCAATTTTGGCACGAAAAAACACAGGGCGACTGGACTATAATCTTTTTGAGAATATCAGTTCTTACAAAAATTTATTCGCTAAATGCTAAAACCATGTCGAATAACTTATTTACTAGGTTAAAATTTTAACGTCTGTCAAAATTAATTTTTTTTTTAGGTTAAAATTTTGACAGACGTTAGGATTTTAATCTAATAAATAAGTTATTCGTCATGGTTTTTGCATTTAGGGAATACATTTCTCTAAACACTGATATTCTCAAGAAGGTTATTGGTCTATGATTTTGGAAAAAATGTCAAAAGTTGTAAAGTTTGAACATTCAAAATTAATCTTCTCTTACAATTTTCAATATTTTTCTAAGCTTAATTTATAGTTTTAAACAACCTCTCGCATGGATTTGCAAAAATATGCAATTTGTGAAAAGATAAGAATCCTCACCTCTTCAAAAAATTTAAATTTCAAATTTTTGACCATCCTATATATTTTAGGGTTAAAAATGGTGCAAGAAAAAAAATATAACCTACTTTAATAACTCAAATTTAAAGCATTCAAATTTGGGGGTGGTGCCTCCCCTTAAGGGGTTACACCACTGTAAATGCCTCAAAAACAAGGTTTTTTCAGGAATTTTTTTTTAATGGAAGGAAAGGATATATAGTTATAATGTTTTAGGAAGTTATTGACAGTATATTCAAGTAAAAAATTACAAATTTTTATTAATTAATATTCCAAAATGGCGGCACAGGAACCATTTTAGTAATGCATATTTTTTTCCAGGAGCTCTACAGCAAGCAGTATAAGTAATGTAAATTTCAGTCTAGAAAAAAATTTTTTTTTTCAATCTACATGAGAATAGCTACAGAAATACGTAGGGGATTTTAAAAATATTGATTTTTGTGCAATTGTCAAGCATTTGAAGAAAAAACTCATTTTTTGAGCAAAAAAACCACACTTAATTGTTTATAACAATTGTGTAAATTAACTTATCAAAAAACCCCTACGTATTTCTGTTCAAAATTTAATTTTAAAAATGTAATAAACAAACCCGATTAAAAATATTGAAAATTGTTTGAGTTATACTGCTTGCAGATTTCAAAAACTGTACTTTGAGAAAAACACGTTAAAAGAGCAACACCACTACAGCGAGCTATAAGAAGCATTTGTTTAATGATTTTTTTTAATGTAAGGAAAGGAAATATAGTAAAAATATTTTAAGTAGTTATTAACTTACATATTCAATTTAAAAATTACATATTGCAATTAATAAATATTCGAAAATATCCGCACTGGAGCCATTTTTGTAATGCATGTTTTATGTAAGTTAAAACTCTTCTCCGGTAAAAAAGCTTGAAATTTCAATGAAATTGATTTCAGACATGTATAAATCTTTTTTTTCCTTATTCTAGAAGGTTCAAAAAAATTTTTAAGCTAATAAAAAAATTAATTTTTATTTAAATGTCTACAGTGGTGTAACCCCTTAATATATAAAAATTGTGCATAAATTAATAAAGTATAATTACTAGAGCTGTGCAAAAAGCTCGAAGCTCAATCGAGTATTTTCGAGCTTTACATTTTTCGAGCCGAGCTAAGCCTTATAAAAAGCTCGAATAATTTCGAGTACTCGATTGGAAAACTATTCGAGCTTTTAAATTGCAAAAAAACTAATTATAAGTAGCAAATTTCGAATTTGAGGGATTTACTGATCGTAGAAAATTGTTAGGTGTTAAAATAATTAACCTACTAACTAACTTAAGAGATTTAGGAAGAATTCGATATTTTTTACTTATTATTATTTTTTTAATCATTTATAAGCTCGGATTCACTCGAGTGCTTAAAAAATTCGAGTACTCGATACATCGAGTCAAGCAGTATCTTTTTATACATTAAATGAACAACATAACATGCCTTCCTCACAAGTGAAAAATTTGCGAAAGCAAAAAAAAATTCTTGGTGAAATAGCTAAGGCAAGTCAAGCTTTTCGATGAAAACATAGATTAATAAAGTTGGACAAAGAACAAATTGAACAATCGTTAAATGATACATTTAAACCAATAGTGACACCAATTAAGAAATTAACAGATGAAATTGAAATTGTAAAAAATATTCAACCAAATAAAATGCAAGTTAAAAATGAACAAAAATTGAAACAAGAAATTTTGGATCCTACCAACAATTTTTACGATAATTCACAAATAAAAGAAGAAGATGATGAAATGTCATTCAAAACTGCATCATTTAATGATAGTTTTACAAAAAATAAAGATACAGAAGTTCATAATTTATCTTTTACTTTAGAAAAAAAATGGTAAATGATTATTTACAATTATTGGAAAAAAAGAAAAAAGACTTAGACAATGTATGTGGTGTTAGAAAATTAAATAAGGGATTAATGATTGGTGATTCACCAATAACTTTTGAAGACAATGTTATAACAATAAACAACGTAATTTATCCAGCAACAAGAGGATTACTGGAACTTTTATTTAAAAAATCACCGGAAAAAAATTTTATAAGTCTTCACGATAAAGAAAATTATTCAAATATTATCATCTCAACTAATGAGCATAGAAAATATTATAAATCTGATGAAAATGTTCGTGAACAAAAAACCTTAAAGTTTCAAAATTTCATTGCAAAAAATTTATCATCTCCAAAATCTGAAAGAAAAAAACGTGGACAAGGTCTAATTCCAAAGTATATGATTAATAAGGAGAATACAAATTTTGATTATATTTACTGGGACGATCCAAATGAAATAGTGGATCGTTTACGATTGCTTTTAGCATCTCAAGCTGCTGGAAATCCTAGTCATAACAACGAAATTATTTCTATAATTGAAGAATTACGTGAATCAAATATTATTTATTAACTAAGGTTTTATGAAGTTAAACATCATTTGCAATATGAGTATTGACATATTCGGTCGCCACTTTAAATCCAAAGAAACTCAAAATCGTGGCCCTCCAGGACTTGGTTTTAAGCTTACATCGCAAGGAGATTTTAACATGGAAAATAAAAAACTTTGCAATTTATCTGATGCTGAGGACGAAAAAGATGCAGTCAATTTAAATCTTGTCAATAGAATTGTGAAAACCGAAGTAAACGCCATCTATGATGTAATAAAATTTTTGAAATCCGATGTAATTAAAAATAATAAAAAATTTACAATATTACAAGATACTGTTGAGAATATGAAAAAGTAATACAGAAGTGTTATCAATAAAAAAATTATTTCTCGATTGGACACCATAGTAAACGCATTTAAACATATAACTGAGTTAAAAAAGTGGGCAATGGATGTAAAAAAATTTCAATTAGTCAAGGAGTTGCACAAAGCGGCAAGAAAAAATTGGAAACGAAGACACGTTGACATTCGAGGCATTGACGAAACTTGGCAAGGTGATCTCGTTGAAATAATGCCTTATGCACGAGAAAATAAAGGATATAAGTACATGTTAACAGTGATCGATACATTTTCCAAGTTTGCTTGGGTTGTTCCTTTAAAATCCAAGAAAGGTGAAGAAGTAAATGCAGCGATGACATCTATTTTAATCAAAGGACGTGTACCGCAAAATTTACAAGTTGATCATGGAAAAGAATTTTATAATTTAAATTTTAAAAATCTTATAATAAAATAAAATATTAATTTGTATTCGACTTTTAGCCATTTAAAAGCATCGATTTGTGAGAGATTTAATCGCACTTTAAAAAATAAAATGTGGATGAAATTTAGTTTACGTGGTAATTATAAGTGGATAGACATTTTAAATGACTTAATATTTTTATATAATAGTACTAAGCACCAAACTATTAAAATGAAACCAAAAGATGTGAATAATAAAAATGAAAGACATTTATTGTTAAATATATTTAAGAAAAATAATATTGTTAATAGACAATTTAAGAAATTTCAAATTGGCGATAAAGTCCGTATAAGTAAATTTAAACATGTTTTTGAAAAAGGGTATATTCCAAATTGGACTACAGAAGTATTTACTATAAGCAATGTAAAAAACACAAATCCAGTAATAATTTTATTCTGAACAATCTGTTTTTTATATTACACTAATCCCAATATTACTAAGCTTAGGAATAATTTCACATAATTTTTTAGATAAATTTTTCAGATTGAAATTTATAATGTCAACAAGTAATGTCTTAAATTCTAAACTTGAAGAAAAAAAATATGTTTTTTTTCAATTGCCATGATTAACTTTTCACAATTGTTTTTAACAATATCTTCAATTTTTTTTTCATTAAATTGATTTTCTTTCCATAGAATTTCAGCAATAGATTTCACCATTGAATTAAACACTTTTTTTAAATGTATTGAAGATAAGTATTCAAATCGCTGATCCACACAAGAAATGAGATTCTCCAAAATATAAAAAGATGATTCTTTAATTATGAATGGATAAGATAGTTTCTTCTCGTTTCTCTTATCTACCAGTGTCACAGTATTCTCTCCCAAAAAAATTCCAAAACGTATTCCAAAATTTCCAAATTCAATATTGTCCGTTGGTAATTCAGTTCCATTGAAATAATTTGAAATAGTTTTCACATAAGTTTTAAAAATTATCCAATCTTGCATGTTTAATGAAATGTTGCATCGTGGATGGCTTGAAACAAATTTTAAAACACTGCACAATTCTCCATCACTTTTCAAGTCTAGTCCTATTGTAATTTGTTTTGTAAACGAAGAATTTAAATTGAACGTACTTGAGAGGATTAGTTGATTTCTTGGTAAATACGACATTTTTTTTCTCACAACTGAAGAAATTCTATATAATTATATTGTCCTCCAAGATACTTTATACCCAATTGATTTTTTGAAACTAAATCTTTTAAATGTGGTAATAAATTTTTTTCCTCGTTAATAATATCAAAAATTCGTTTTGGTAAAAACACTGCAAATTTATTGTCAATATCCACCACGATTCTAGAACCAAATCTAGTTTTTACTAGATTTATATTTGAAAGAACGTATACTTCATTTAAACTGAGTTCACTTAATTTCATTTTAGGAAGATAATTCTTTCCTTGGCCAGCTTCATTTAATTTTTGAAAATTCATGATTTATTTAATATTTAATTTCGCAAACTTTTTGGTCAAATCTGCACAATTATCAAAAGAAGAATTGCGCTCTTCTTTAATATTTAATGTTTTAAATTTTCTTGTTAATTCTTGATAAGTTTGAAAAGTTTTAAACGATTGATTTAAAGTTCGTTCAGAACCAAAATTTTTTCTTTCACTACGATCACTCATTTATGAATGTTAACTGTAAGATTTTGCAACTATAACTGATGAACAAGACTAAATTTATCATCCTTTTTATACCTAACATCTGACTAATAAACATTCCTTTTAACAATAACATTTTTTAAAATCAAAATAATATGATAGATATTTACATTGCACTAGTGATAAACAAATTCTTAACAAGTATCAACTTGCAAAAATTGTTTAATATTCCTGTTATCAATTTAAAAAATGACACCCTTAATAACAATATTTTATTATTATTCAAAGACTAAACATATCAATTAAACAATATTAATTATAAACATTTATTTATTTATTATGCACTATGACGAATTGTAACAAAGGATGTTTTGTTTAAATATCAACTGCGCTCCAGCGGTATGCAAAATTCTTAAGATAATATTATTTATCAATGAAAAATGAACTCTAAAAATTCGTGTGTCATTAGAGAATAATTAATAATAATAATAATATTAATATTAATAATATTAATAATAATTAATAATCAATGTCATTTATTTCTCACTAAAAAATTGAATTACTCATCACAGATATACAGGGAGCGTTCTAGATATGGCTAAACTCAAGGTTATATCCAGAACACTCCCTGTATATCTACTGTGAAGGAATAAATTTTAAAAATAGAATAATAGTATAGAAAAGAATATTCCCTGTTATTTATTAATTTGAAGATAAACAGTCACTAACTCAAGTTAAATTCCTTTTTATTTTCATTTCAAAGATATAATTTGTAGCAAGCTGAAATATTATATTATTTGATAAGAAAATTAATTGAAATAAGAATTAATGGTAATTTATCTAACCAGGTAAACAATATTTTTTAAAAAAATTTTTCCTTTTTCGACACTGGATATAAAAGAGAAAAGTACCAGACATTTTGGAAATTTAAGTAAACGTAATCAAAGTTCCAAAATAATTAGAAAAATAGATTTAATCAATTACAGGTAATTTCGATTTCCGGCAAAATCAAATTTTTAGGTGAATAGAGATTTTTTCGGAAAAAATACCCCGTAATATTGGGAATTTATTAAATATTGGAAATATTCCCAATTAATTTAAAAATTTAGTGAATTGAAAAGAGAAAATATTTCTCAACCGACAGTAACTTAATTTAGACTTAGGAAAGTTACCCAATTTCGGATGAAATTTACCGGTAACTTATGTAATTTTGCAATATTTCGTGTAACGTTGAAAAAATTAATTTATTGAAAGAGGAAAAATTTCTCGACGGATTAGAATTAAATTTTTCAAGTAGGTAATTTACCGGAAACTTTAGAAAACTTATTGTTAATTTATGAAATTTAGGAAATTAACCGATAATTAATTCCCAAAAATAGCAAAATTCACAATAAAATAGAAAACGATCGGAAACCAAACAGTAAATATCAGTATTTTCCGAGAATTTTAGAAAATTTATCGGTCATTTATGAAAGTTAAGAAATTAACCGATAATTTATTCACAAAAAGAAATTGTTTTTCAGAAATAATAGAAAATAATCGGAAACCGAATAGCGAACAGCGGTAATTGCCGAGAATTTTAGGAAATTTATCGGTATTTTAGAAAATTTAGGAAATTAACCGATAATTGACTCTGAAAAGTAGTGAAATTTGTAGAAAAGTCGAAAATCAATCGGAAGAAGTGTATGGAAGAGCGGTAATTTTCGGAAATCTTGGAAATTTTTGGTTTATTTTCTTTGCGGAATTTACGAGAAAGTATTTGAAAGAAAAATTGAATTTTAATAATTTTCAATAAATTTAAATATTTATTCTAATAATTTTGGGAGAATTTTGGAAATTTTTAAATTTTTACGAATTCTAAAAGAAAATAATAGAAGAAATATTAAATTTGGATAATTTTCAATAAATTAAAAGAAAATTTCTCTCTTTTTATGCAAAATTTTTTTTTCTCCTTTCGTAAATTATTAGTTGACTTAGAAAATTTTCCAATAAAGATTAAAATTTAATATATTTTCTTTCAACAAGACTTTCTTTTGGGTAGACAAAATTAATTCGATTCAAAATGTCAGACAAGCAGGTAGATTCAAATGACAAGACGGACATGGAACTTGACGAAATAACGTCTGAAGAAAAGACAGAGTCCCGCAGACCAGTTAGGAAGCCATGTAAGTGCTTTTGAAGAAATGAAACGCCAACTAGTACTAAACGGTTGTAGTAGTTCCGGTACTTTTTACGAAGTCCAGTCAAGAATAGAAAGACTGATTGCGCGAATGCAAGGCGATACACGCATTCCGTGGTACGACAGTGACGAGGCACTTTCGAAATTTAGTAACGAATTGCAAACGTCCAGTCCTAACACACCAGGCTCGGCTAGAAATTGCGAATTACCCAAAAGTCCGGTTGAAATTCCAACAGAAAATAATTTTTCAAACAACTCAAATGGAATTAGTAGAGTTTTCCTAGCAGAAAATTTCCATACCAGTTTTCCCCTACCCGACCCAACGTATCTACACGTAAACACTGATCGAAGGGACAAGGTATCAATAGATCACTGATTAGAATTTTCTGACAAATTGGAAACCCAAGAATTGCGCGAGTCTATTTCACTTATGCAAAAGCAAATGGAAGCGTTGACGACACTGGTACAGAAACAGACAGAACTAATGATGTTGTTTCAGGAACAGATTCAAATCACCCAACAGCGAATAAAATCTGGCCAACGTGTAGCACCACAACAATATGTCAAAATCAACCGATACAGACAAGACCGACAAATTTAGCGTTACAACAGAACACATGGGGTCAAACATACGTACAACCGAGTCACACATGTTATTTACAGAATTCCGCGTATCCGCTACCGAATTCGGCATACCTGCAAACCGTACCCGTAGGTACAACAATGATAACGGTATCAGCCCCACCGACGGTTCCAACGGCAACTACAGGAAACCAAAACACATGATTCGACGGTTTAAGCTGGAGCCAAAACTGGACCTTCATCATGGGGTAACGACAACGCAATTACAGGACACGATTTTAGAGAACAGGAACGGTTCTCTCTACCACAACTAACCACCTTGGTGAACCCCCAACCATCCTTATACCCGGTTGGAAATCCAACAGACAAATCTCAACGGAGGCATACGATGGAAGGATACCAGGGGCGCCAAGCTAGACAACCGACTTTCGGAAACTTTCTCTTGACGGACACAGCCGAAAGTTGGTTCAAACAAAATGAATGGCGATTTGTAACATGGCAAGAGTGCAAACAACACCTTCAAAGAAGATTCGGAGACAACAGGTTCCAGGACCGATTGGAAGATCAAATTCTAGCACAAAGATAAGGACCCGATGAACTAGGATCAGATCATCTCCAATACATGTTCGGCTTATATCAATTATCGAACCGAAGGATGGACTTAGAATCCCAATTAGACAGAGTACACGCAAATCTCTGCACAGAATACCGATTATGCATCAGAAGACACGAATTTAAGAATTACAACGAGTTAGCTGATTTAATAGCGGAAACGATGATAGCTCCAGAATAAGCCCAAAATAAGCCAATAAGCCCAAAAATCGCAGCCATCGAACAAGACACAGTAAGCAGACAACCGGCAGCGGTAGAACCAAAAAGACAAACCGATGTAAAAACCGACTACGTGGCAAAAACGATAGAGAAACAAAAATCCGAGCAGAAACCAGTGGTATCATGGAATTGTAAAAATACAGGACACTTCCAAACGGGCTGCACAACAAAAAAACGACAGTATTACTGTAGGCGATGCGGAAATGACGAGGTAACAACCAAAGACTGCGAAAGTTATACGGGAAACCTAAAAGAGAAGTAAAGGTCAACTCCTCCTTCTCAGAAACCAATCAGACCTCAACAACAGTAATAGTAAAAGCCGCGAAAAAATCCGCACATGTACTCACAAAACACCGGAAACCCGCGGACATCGTTAACAAGAAGTCGAAAAACCGGAAAGCCACCCGAAAATTTGAGGCCAACCAAACGGTCTTGTTGAACGATCGCGTTGAGGCAGTTAATGATGCATGTCCATGGGAGAAAACCCAAGCGATCATGTCACTTTTGAAATCGGACATTAAACCGAAGTTAGAACCTGAAGGAAAACTGCTGCGATTAGAAATTAGGGAACCGCCAGTAAAGGATAAAGGTTTTAGTTTAAGGGTATTTAGGAGTATACAAATAGTTAATACCCCTAACGTACAAGCCTTGATAGATAATGGTGCATCGCGCACATTATTGGAAGATATCGGTTTAGCAATTGCCGACAAGTACAAAGCGGAATTGCAACCGGCAACCGAAAAAGTAATCGTGACAGCCGACGGTACGGTTCGTCCAGTAAAAGCAGTCTGCTATCTCCCAATAGAGGTCGATTGGGTATCCCGCATGATGAAGGTGCTGATCGTTCCAGGAATGGAAGTATTCCTGGGAGTAGACTTTATTCACACCTTTGGCGTGATTCTCAATGGTAGTCAAAAAATGGTACATGGTTGACTACCCAGACACGGTACACCATTATACGGAAGAGGGTATAGAAGCAATCAAAGTCACAGAAGAAAACACCCCACCAGAAGTAGATCAAAGAAGTGGGTTAAAATTAATCTCTGCCAAAAAAAGAAATGACTTATAACAATTTATTTCTTCTATACTCAGATTAGTACCTGATAACTTACCCGCGACAGATCGCGCAGAACATGTTATCGATGTACAGAACCACCCAGCTATCAAACAAGAGGGCGGGCGGAACGAATTTTTTCCAGCTGTGGAATTGTCGACATCCTAAACGAAAAGCGGATGGGGTGTAGAGAAATTTAATTTGCTTTCAAAATTGAATATGTTAAATTAATTTTTATACATGAAACTATGTCAAAAAGTGGTTGGCCGAGTCCGGTAGTTATGGTCCGAAAAGCAAACGGAACATACCGATACCAAGTATATTACGACCTTAGATCTGAAATGGGATCATCAGATCCCCCTTTTGGAAAAAAGTAAAGAATATACTGCTTTTACAGTTCCAGGTCTTGGACTTTTTCAGTCCACCCGTATGCCATTTGGGTTGTCAGGTGCCCCAACCTTTCAGAGAATGATAGATTCTCTAATCGGACCCGAAATGGAACCATATGTTTACGCGTATCTAGACGATATAGTGATAGTAACAGAAACACTAGAAGAACATAAAAAATGGTTCAAAGTAGTTATAGATCGTTTACAAGCGCCAAGACTCACAACTAATCCTGAGAAAAGTAAGTTTGGAGTCTCATCCCCAAAGTATTTAGGATTCCTGATAAACCAAGAGGGTTTACAAGTAGACCCAGAAAAAGTAGAACCCATCCGCGCGTATCCAGAGCCAAAAACGGTTAAACAGTAAAGACCATTCTTAGGAATGGTGTTACCGTTCGAACTACACACCGACGCAAGCGATTTCGATATTGGTGTAGTTCCTACCCAAATACAAGAAGGGAAAAATCAAGTAATAGCTTACGCGAGCAGAACGTTAACATCAGCCGAACGGAAAAACTCGGTCACCAAAAAAGAATGCCTCGCGGTAATTCGGGCTGTAAAGAAATTCCGCCATTACCTCGAAGGGTTTCATTTCACGGTCATTACCGATCACAGTTCACTACACTGTCTTAACAACTTCCATAATCTGACTGGACGGTTGGCCCGGTGAGCGATAGATCTCCTAGAATACGATTTCGATGTAGTGTATCGAAAGGGTGCAGAACACATGGTTCCTGATGCACTATCGAGAATGTATGAAGAGGAGATGGCGCTACTGATAGCCGCTATGGAACCGGTGGAAGATGCATGGTATTGCCAACGTGTGAAGGAAGTGAATGAAACTCCGAGAAAATTCCACGGATGGAAGGTAACCGACGGTAAACTTTATCGTTATCGCCCAAACCCGCTAATTGATTCGGTAATCGACGACCTCGACGCGTGGAAATTAGTAATTCCTAAAGAACAGAGAAAAGAAGTATTTAACGAGACACATTACGAACCCCAAGCAGGTCACCTTGGGATAGAAAAAACGTATAAACGAGTATCTATACAGTTGTGAGGCATAAGTGAGTAATTCGATGTGCTATGAGTGAGTATGGGAAGCTTAGATGAAAGTGAAAGTATTTGAGCCTTCAGTGGTCGAGGACCTTTGTCACCTGTGGTGTGACCAAAATATTGAGATGGTGAATCGCATTGTAGCGGTCGCTATAAATTTAACACACGCCCAATTGGGGTATGTATTGTAAAAAGAATATAATTAAGATGTGGGTGTATTATGTAATTGAGTTATAAAGAAAAATAATAATCAATATTTTAGCGGTTGGTGCAATAATCCTACGTAGCATCATGTGAATAGCGATCTACACGTGCTCTCATTCTTATCGACGTAGCGTCTCTTGTCGACCGTACTTGGCTTCCAGCTTATAATCTATATTGACCACAAATAATTTATTTGGTGTACCAAATTTTACTTCGAGACTAAAAGACAACTGTATTTACGCATCTAAAGAGGAATTGGCCGATCCTGAGATCTTCTAGAAATCTTCGAATATTTATATAGATATATCTTTGACGTTATAATTGGAGCCATTTCGGTGATATTTTTTATATTGTTATATCTGACGCTGCGGTAAGTTTGAAATTCTTCATAAATCAAATTTGGTCCTCGATCTACCAATTATCAAATTAACATTTTATTGACGTTCACATAATTTTAATCTGTTCCCCTATTTTATATTTTATGGTTTTTTTCTGAAAATGCGAAAGAGTAATGTGTGTATGTGTGCAGTACGTGTGATGATTTTTGGTTGTTGGTAATTATTATATTATACATATATATATAAAAACAAGAACAAATCTTTTTCGTATAAAATATATCGATTATAATCTTTTGAACTAAAATTAAAATTATTTCTATCCATTTCTAAATATTATCATTGTGCTATTTTTTAATCTTAAAGTAAAATAAAAAATAAATAAATAGAAAAGAGAAATAATTAAATGATAAAAGATTATAAATTCGTTACATTTGGCGCCCAACGAAGTGGGAATTAAAGTTTTGTAAATGAAATAATATTGTAAATTTAAATTCTAATTGTGCTTTTATTTTTATGAATATGCCGCCGAAATTATCAAAGAAAATCTCAGACGATGACGAAAGTTTCGAAAAATGTTTACAATTAGAAGCTAATTTGACAGAGCTGAAGGATGAATTGAGGAGAATCCACACTCAGCGTTTAGAATCGGACAAAGAAAATGACACACTGCGTAATGAAATTCGTAGGATCAAGGCTGAATTTGAAAAACAACTCGAAAACAAACAGACTAATACTTGTAGAGATGGAGCAAAAACTGATGTGGGTAATCAAACTGCTAATATTGTAAGTAATCAGAATAATATTTTAAATATGGTTGAGATCGGCAAGACGAATGACAATTTGATTGAACTTAAAAAAATTTTCCAAAATGTTATTGATCAACAAAATCAAAATCGGTATGATGGCGAGGGGGATCGTAATAAAGGAAATCGTGAAAGTATAAACGGTAGTGGTAGTCAGCAAGGGGTACAAGAAGATTTTATGAAGGGAATGTTATCATAATTTGAGTCATTGCAAGTTACAATTCCATTGTCCAAATTTGATGGTTTAAGTAAAAATCCAAATGAATTTATTCAAAATTTAGAAAAATATTTTTTGAGAAAAAGTATTTCGGAAAATTTGCAATTGATAATTGTTGAATATGCTTTGATCGGTAAAGCCAAAATGTGGCATGATGCCAGAACTTTTCCTTTCATTAATTATCAACACTTTAAAATGAAGTTTCTCGAAGAATTTTATTCAATTGAGGCGCGGATGCTTGCTAAATATGAATGGGAAAATCGGCGTTTTAAAGAAAATGATCGGTCATTACAATCTTATTATATGGAGTAATTAAGTCGAGCAAAATTTTGTTTACCTTCCTTAAAGGAATACGAAATTAATTATTTAATCTTGAAATAATTACCACAAAGAACGAAAGAAGTGCTAGCTACCATTGACTATAACGATACGAGTCGAATTATGCAAGCGTTGGCGCGATAAGACGTCGCTCGTGAGGATTCTGGGATGGGAATGTCTTTAAACGGCAGGGACACGCGTAATTATGTGAATAATAAAAATTATAATAAATCATATAAAACGCTTAATCATAACGAACCAATCGCGAATCAAAAAATCGAGTCGGACTCGAATAACACAGGCCGACAAAATTTTGTCAAATCTCAGAACCAAGAACCGGATAATACTTTTTCGGAGGTTTTTGACGTGCTGAATTCGAATCTGACCTCAGAATTGCCCTACCACGTCAGGTTTTTGAGATATTCTAACCTAAAAGTGCCAAAAACACGTTTTTTGGGCATTTTTGAAGTCCTGTACAATCAAGAGAAATTTTTTTTTCCTAAAGATATTTACGGCATCTAAAAGTACTATTCTTCCCCTTTAAAAGGCGTTTTGAAACTTGAAAAAATCTTTATTTCTCACTAAGATATCGTCATTTGAATTTTTTGAATGTGGTAAATTGGTCAATATTCGTTTACTGACTACATTCAAAAAATTCAAATGATGATATCTCAGTGAGAAATAAAGCTTTTTCAAGTTTCAAAACGCCTTTTAAAGGGAAAGAATAGTACTTTTAGATGCCGTAAATAACTTTAAGAAAAAAAATTTTCTCTTGATTGTACAGGACTTCAAAAATGCCCAAAAAACGTGTTTTTGGCACTTTTAGGTTAGAATATCTCAAAAATCTGACGTGGTGGGGCAATTCTGAGGTTAGATTCGGCTTCAGCATGTCAAAAATCTTCGAAAAAGTATTATCCGGTTCTTGGTTCTGAGATTCGCCAAAATTTTGTCGGACTGTGTAATCAACAGCACCTAAGATCGCGTAATAATAACAACGATAAACAGCGAGATTGTAGACAATCGAGTAGCGGAAGTTGACAAAATGCACGGTATCAGTCGGTGCAAACGAATGATCATAGGTATGAAAATCGTGGTAAAGAAGAAAATGAAACAAAAATAAGTTAATCGGTAAACGCGATTTTTAACTCGAATGTATCGGAATTTGTAGACGAATTATGCTGGGATGTAATGCCAGAAAAACAAGAACCACAAGACAAAATTGAAACCAAAATTGTAAGTCCAAGAATTCGCGCTAGCATTGAAAATTGTTAAGTGGCTATACTGGTCGATAGTGGGAGCGAAATCACAGCAATATCAGAGGCGTTTTATGCGGAATTATCGAGAAAAAATTAATTAACTGAGTTATCGGTTAGTAATATTTCAATAAGAGTAGCCGTAGGAAAAAAGTCAACCACTATTAGACGTCAAATACAATTAACTTTACAAATTGCGGATAATTTGTGTACTACATCCTGTTTGATTGTGCCGAGTCTGACAACAAATATTCTAGTCGGTATTGACTGGTTATTAAAATTTAAATGTGTTAAAGATGTAGAAAATTTAAAAATTAGAATGTCAGGAAAAGAATTGCCGGAGTCAATAGTTACGTTTTAAATGGCAAGAAAAAATGAACCCACGCGTAGAGTTGTAACGATAAACGATTCAAATTGATGTGAATCACTCGATAATGAATATTCAAAAAAATTCTAATAATGATAATAATTTAAAAATAAGTCGATTGATGATAATAATATGATTGAAAAAGAAATTAGCGAATATATTGCGAAATAAAATTTACTTAATAATATAAAAAAATCAAAGCTTCAAGAATTATTGTTAAAATATCGTAAGGTATTTTCTGCGCGTCCTGGATGTACTGATTCATATGAGCATCGAATTGTTTTAAATAATCCAAAAACTATCGTTTGAAAATCGTATCCATGCCATCCATGTCGTCGAGCCGCGGTACGAGTAGCATTGAGAGAGATGTTATCTTTAAATATTATCGAAATTTCGGATAGTGACTGTTGTAATCCCTTACGAATTGTTTAAAAAATAGGGAAGTAAGACCATGTTTAGATGGACGATTTATTAATGCCTGTATAAGATCGGATAACGAGTGTCCCCCTTTAACCCATTAAGTCCTATGAAGAAACCAGCCATTGTATTAAAAAACTAACAATTGAATTCATAGGCAAATGGAAAAAAGATATACCTGTTTTTTTATTTTTAATTTCCATTTGTTTAACAACAATTGCTTAAATCCATCTGTTTATGCTTGAGATACAACTTGGAGAGAAAAATGACCTATACAAAATATTCTTATTTTTTACGTAGAATCGATTGGCGTTAACAAATGTCAAAACATTTTAAATTTTTGTTGATTTGTTTAAACAATTGTTGTTAAACAAATGGAAATTAAAAATAAAAAAACAGGTATATCTTTTTTTCCATTTGCCTATGAATCCAATTGTTAGTTTTTTAATACAATGGCTAGTTTCTTCATGGGACTTAATGGGTTAATTTGTTTATAACAATTTTATAAAAGAAATACAACTTGGAGAGAAAAATGACATATACAAAATATTCATATTTTTTACGTAGATTCGATTGTCTTTAAACAAAATTCAAAAATTTTTAAATTTTTGTTAATTTGTTTAAACAATTGTTGTTAAACAAATGGAAATTAAAAACAGTAGTCGATTTATACTTGCTTTAAATTTAATTTTGGGTCAAGATTTATCGGAATTTGTCTCGGTATATATAGACATTTTAGTTACATCTTGTACGTTCGATGATCATATCGATCATTTATTCAGAGTATTTAAAAAACTAATTGACGGGGGATTGACACTTAGTTTTAAAAAATCCGCATTTTTTAGGGAGAAAGTTACATTTTTTGGTTTTCAGCTTTCAGCACAGGGAAATTGTCCTGAGGCGGATAAGGTAGCGGTGATTCAGAATTTTTCACCTTTAACTGAAAAGAAACAACTCCAAGCATTTTCGGGAGTCTGTGGGTACCATCGACGGTTTAGCATTAGGCACGCGGATTATATAGGTCCACTTAGGGATTTGCTTAGTAGTACTGGCGAGTGGAAATGGACTGAAAAACATACAATAGCGTTTGAGGAAATGAAAAATAATTTTTTGAAGTCAGTGAGACTTAGTCATTATATGCCGAATAAAATTTTTAACATTCAAACGGATGCTAGTGATGTAGGGATCAGAAGGATACTCTATCAAAATGATAACGATGAGGAGATTCAAATTATATCGCTTACGAGTAGAGTATTAATCGAGGCTGAAACGCGGTATACTACATCCGAAAAAGAGTTACTAGCCATTATTTATTCGCTTTTGAAATTTCGTATATATGTTCTCGGAAACAAATTTGAAATTATTACCGATCATCAGACACTCACATATTTGCTTTCAACGCCATATCATAATGCGAGGTTAATGCGTTGGATACTGAGTTTGCAAGAGTATGACATCGAAATCTTTCATTGCAAGGGTTCTGATAACCCTGTTGCGGATTTCTTTAGTCGCAATTTCAACAATGAGATATCGGTTCAGCAAAATAATGATTTTTTATTATGTCAAATAATTATGAATGATATTGAAGAAATTGCACTAACGGAAGCGCCAGGTTACAAAAGGTTACCAATAGTTGAAGCCGATAAAGAACTGTTATTGGAAATGAGGGATCTTTGATGTTTGCAACAAGATGATCCATATATACAAGCGTTGAAAAGCAAGATATCAACAAAATTTCAATTACTGGAAAAATCCCATAAAAAAAGCTAATACAAAAATTTGTCTCGAAAAAATGTTTAATCAATATTTTTCACAGGCGGGAAAACCGTGAGGCATCCTCTGTGATCACGGAACGCAATTTACGTCTCCAATATGGCGCACAAGTATAGAATCACATGGGGTTAAAGTAATATTTTCCTCTATTCGTCATCCACAGTCGAACCCCATGGAGCGGACCATGCGGGAATTGGGACGTTATTTTCGAACGTATTGTTCAAATCGACACACGGGATGGATGTGTTATATAAATACCATTCAGGATTGTCTTAAAGAAATGATACATCACAGTACAGGTGTGAGTCCGTATGAGTTACATTTTGGAAAACAACCCGGAGACAAATTGATGGAGTTTTTCCCGGATCTAGAACAAAGGGTAAAAAGTAAAAAGGGTTTGACCTCGGTTAAATTGAAGGTGAATGATTTAGTGCTTTTGAGAGTTCCCCATTTATCGGATGCCGCTGCACGAGTTACGCATAAATTTTTTCATTTATATGAGGGTCCGTTTCGAATATCTAAAATTATAAATGAAAATGCTTTCGTCTTGGTTGATCCCAATGATGAGATGTTGATCAAAGGGGCTTATAATAGACTCCATCTTCGCAAGTATTATTTATCCCATCAATAAAATAAAAATAACAATAATGAGACTAATATATAATTATTCTCGAGAGTGTGGTCAGTAGTTGCGACAGATGTTATGGTCCCATGGCCTAAAAAGTTCGCTTGGATTCCAATATTTAGTCGTTTTCGAAGACTTGTACACGCGTTGGATAGAATTTGCTCCGATGCGCAAAGCAAACGCAGAATCGATAATTAAAGCTTTCGAAAATATGATTCTTAATCGATGGGGAGCGCACCAAGTACTAGTTTCGGATAACGGCACGGAATATGCAAATCAAGAGTTCAAAGGATTAACGGAAACTATTAAATCAAACACGCGTTTACTCCAGTATACTAGTGTAAGCCCAGCATTTGAGCGGCTGGATTCCATTCCATAAGAACACGTAATTTTTCTCGGCCGAAATCGAAGTCCCCTGGACACTCAAAATTCAACTTCTGAATTTAAATGTTTAAAATATATATCCTTATAGGAAATTTCATTGCGCATCTTTTTTTCTTTTAAATTTTTATTGTATCTGTTACCGTTTTCAAAATATAAGGAAAAAACTGTTTTTTTAAAGAGCGAAATTTTTATTGTTTTTTTCACTTCAACTCGCGATTACTCAGTCAATTTTACGAATTTTTTAATAAAACAAAAACGAAAATACGCGTTATTTTATCCTACGAGTGACTAAAAAAGAAAAATGATGTTTTAATTAAAAATAAAAAAGTTATTGATTTTTTATTAAGATATTGCAAAATTCGTAAACTGAAATTTCCACTAAGCGGGGAAGTTGAGCAAATTTTGAGCAACAAAAAACTTCCAGCGAGAAAGTTGTTCATTTAGGTATAAAAAAGTTTTTCCCGAAAGTTACAGTTCAATTAAACAATTAGTTAACAAATGGCGAATGTTAAAAGTCGTTGGCGGCTGAACGCCCAGCGCGCGTATCTCACCCGTATTATGTATACACAGAATAAAACTCTCCAGCTTACTATTAGGTAACATACGCGCGCTGGGCGTTCAGCCGCCAACGACTTTTAACATTCGCCATTTGTCAACTATTTGTTTAATTGAACTGTAACTTTCGGGAAAAACTTGTTTAGACCTAAATGAACAACTTTCTCGCTGGAAGTTTTTTGTTGCTTAAAAGTTGCTCAACTTCCCCGCTTAGTGAAAATTTCAGTTTACGAATTTTGCAATATCTTAATAAAAAATTAATAACTTTTTTATTTATAATTAAAACATCATTTTTCTTTTTTAGTCACTCGTAGGATAAAATAACACGTATTTTCGTTTTTGTTTCATTAAAAAATTCGTAAAATTGACTGAGTAATCGCGAGTTGAAGTGAAAAAAACAACAAAAATTTCGCTCTTTAAAAAAACAGTTTTTTCCTTATATTTTGAAAACGGTAACAGATACAATAAAAATTTAAAAGAAAAAAAGATGCGCATTGAAATTTCCCATAAGGATATATATTTTAAACATTTAAATTCAGAAGTTGAATTTTGAGTGTCCAGGGGACTTCGATTTCGGCCGAGAAAAATTTACGTGCCCTTATGGAATCCAGCCGCTCATTTCTAAAAACGGGAAGGGAACCAAGGCCATACAATAATTTACGATACAGAACGGAAGATCCGACAGAATTCGAAGCAACAAACAAAGACGAATGGCCAAGGGGATTTGTAACGTTGATTTTAAGTAATCACGTTATAAAAACCGAATTAAGTTTTCACAGAAACTCATTTTATCTATTCTTGAATAATTATTATAAATTAAATACTGTAGCCAGAATCGAACTCAACATTTTTACTTTATGATTATATCTTTGAATTGTATAGAATCGATATAACACAGAAATGTTAAGTTGTACAAAAATATATTGTTTATCTCAAGAAAATTCCACACGTTATGGTTGATTATAAAAAATCAACTTATTTATTGTTATTTAATTATCAACCGACCGAAAATGTGTCAACAATTTATTGGCGATTCAAACAGCTAAACTAGTGCATCTGGTGGCCGACTTGGAACTGCCGCTGGTGTGACTCTGTGTATTACAATACGGTGAACTCCATGAGTTTTGACAGTTCGCTTAAATTGTTTTTACAAAAAGTTTAAAAGTAATTTCATAAGTGTGAATAAAAATTGAAATTTATAATTATAGATCATATTCGTACAGGTGTACAGGGTTTGAGGTCCATTTTAAAAAAAACTATTGTGCCATCCCGAAATTTGCCCGCATGGTTGTGTGATAAAATAATGATAGCTTACCTAAAACTGTGCGAGTATAAACTTACGACTGAGAATAAACGCAGAAATTGTGTCGTTTTCAGTTACTCTTTTGTTGTGAACGGGCATATTTATTTTCATCTATAATTATAAATTTCAATTTTTATTCACACTTATGAAATAATTTTTAAAATTTTTGTAAAAACAATTTATGCAAACTGTCAAAACGCATGGAGTTTACCGTATTGTAATACAAAGAGTCACTCCAGCGGCAGTTCCAAGTCGGACATCAGATGCGCTAGTTTAGCTGTTTGAATCGCCTATACCAAACGGCACAAATCTACTGTCAACTGGCAACTACCTGTCATAGATGTTGGGCCTGTTATCATGCTGCTGGGGCTAAACCATGGTGCGCATGACCTATATACAGGACCGAAGCAAGAAGCCAATTTATTAAAACAGTGAAAGATAAATTTCCGTGCCCACCTAGAACGAATCAAAGGTTAGCGTTCAGGATCCATCTTCCTCGTTGTCTTGGAAATATCACCGGTGCACGGTGTGACCGAGAAATCATATCGAGAAGGAAGACCGTCTGGCAAGCCGATAGAACGCCGCCATTTTCGGTCGACCGACGCAATCACCGGCGTGTGGAAGTTCTCAGTTCTCTTCACAAAGTTTAAAGTTAAAAATAAAAGAAGAGTGATTCTAAAGAAAATGTTATACTTGTGTACACGGAGAGAAAAATCTAGCTTTAATAGTATAACACTACCTATAGTAATTTCGCATGAACTATAGTCACGCTTCAAATGCATAAATTTATACCCAAAAACCATGAGTCGACGCTTTTTGGGTATGAATTCATGCGTTTGAAGCGTGACTATAGTCCATGCGAAATTACTATGGGTAGTGTCATACTATTAAAGCTAGATTTTTCTCTCCGTGTTGTTTAATAATTTTTTTTATTCAACCGTTTTATTTGTGTGTTAAATTCATTGTGTCTGTCTCTCTCCTCTGTGTGCGGTACTCACGCCCTATTATTTCAATATAAAAGTAACTTCGTATAAATAAAATATTGAGCTCGGTTAGAGATAGTCCGGGAAAGCTCTCTTTTTAATTTAACATCGTGATCCAGGTAGTTTACCTACCTGGCGCCGGGAAAGTTCCCTAAAACGGATCATCGATGGTGTATTATAAGTTCGAACTGTGGAATTTATAATTCGGCAATAAGAATCCGATATATTGCCATTTTTGCATTGATGTGCAGGTGAGATCCGCAAGGAAAAGTAAACATATCCAGATAGCCAAGCGTACTAATCATTATTTTTAAGTACAGCGTATTGGTATCGTACTCATATTGTACTTGCACAAAATAATAACGTATGTACATACCAGTGCGATACTAGAATAATAACGGATTATACGGATAGAATTATGAAATTGCTAAAGTACTCCGTACGAGTATAACACTAACAAGTAACACTACCTAAGTGTAAAACTTGGATCTACTTCTACATTGGACTATTTTTTTAGAAAATAAAAAAATATTTTAAACGTTTTTTTATATTTTGGCAGACATGCTGTTTTAGAGGTTGAAAATTAAAAAACCTCAAATGGGTGTAAGATTAAAGTTTGGAACATTTCTTTTTAAATTCCTCGGATTCGTTCAAATTTCGTCACTCGGAGGTTTTTGGGGTATCTGATTAACAATATGATATCCGATTTACAAAATTCAAAATGGCGGATGCAATATGTCCGATAACTTTTTTTCAATTCCTTTGACTTGTTTAAAATTCGTTGCTCGGAGTTTTTTGGGTCGCTGATGACAAATATGAAGTCAGATTATAAAAATTGAAAATGTCGGATCATTTATGGTAGATGATTTTTATAAATTCATCGGATTTGCTTGAAATTCGTTACTCGGGGTTTTTTTGGGATAAAGTTCCGAATAGCACCCCGCCCGATTTTAATGAAATTTTGTATACTTACGTAATTTTTTGCGCTGATTACGATAATGATATTGAAAACTTGCGCAAATTTGATTTTCATGGTAAAATCCATAAAAAACACCAAAAAATGGTGTTTTTTGCAGTTAATTCGTAAAAAACGCAAAATTTTTAAAAATGTTTCTTACAAAAGTTATACATTTTACAAAAATACACATTTTTTGTTTTCACTATTTTTTCCTAAATTTGATAGTTTTCGAGAAAATTGCAAAAAACCATAAAACGTTTAAGGGCACTAGGTGCGGCGGGCTTCGCCTACCTTTGAGTGTTATCGTTTCGGTGCACCTATAAAGTAGGTTTTTTTTTAAAAAAAGTTGGAGGGGAATTTGGTTCTGGGTTGGGTACCTTCTAGTACCAACTAGAAAGTCAATTTGACTCCCTTTCTTTATTAAAACGTGTTAGGAATAAATATAAAGTAATAGGAGTAGGCTTGTTCATTTGAAGTTGAATATTAATCATCGAAACGAAATTCGACATAATCATTTTCAGTTTGTCTATATTAGGGAAACTTAATCTATTTTGAATTAGGCATTTTCAAGTTTTCTTGTTATTTGCAGAGATGGATGAAAAATTCAATATTTTCATATAGTTTTGCGGTCAACTTTACATTCAACCAAACTCTAAGAGAATCAAGCATCTTAGAAGGTCAGCAATTGTCACGAGAGACAGTTGCTGACAGATTCTCTTATTATCGGGAAATATGTATGGTTGCACTCGATCAACAACTTGAAGAGGAAGGGCAACTTGGTAGTATTGGAGAAATCGTCGAGATTGACAAAGTGCAAGATCGGTCGCCGTAAATTTGATAAAGGGCGGATGGTTGAGGGGTCGTGGATCTTAGGAATGATTCACAGGGGACATCCTTCCAAATATCGGTTGGAAATCTGTCCCAACAATAAACGTGATAAAACAACATTAATTAATCTGATAAAAAACACGTAGTTGTTGGGACAGAAATCTATACCGATTGCTGGAAGGGTTACATCAATCTGGAAAGCGAAGGATATGTCCATAAGACTGTGAATCATTCCGAAGAATTTGTCAATCACGAAAACGATGCCCACACCCAAAACATAGAGTCCTCTTGGAGGTGGATGCGGCGTTCTCTTAATCGTGGAGGAGTTCGCAAGAGCAATTTGGCAGATCACTTGTGTGCATTTCTTTGGCGTCGAAGGAACATCAAGCTGTCAGTAGATCTCTTTCTTCAAATACTAAAAGATATCCAGCTTTGTTATCCAGGTCACACGGGTTAAGCATATCCCCCTGATTTTATCAATCAGCCCTTTTCAGGGCTAATAAACTAAAAATCATTCATTTTCAGGGCTGATACACTCACGGTCAGCCCTTTTCAGGGCTAATACACTCGCCATTCGCACTTTTTTGGACTAATACACTTTCAATCAGCCCTTTTCAGGGCTAATACACTCGCCATTAGCCCTTTTTGGACTAATACACATTCAATCAGACCTTTTTAGGGCTAATAAACTCACAACCATCCCTTTTCAGGGCTGATACACTCACGATCAGCCCTTTTCAGAGATAATAATTTGAAATTTTGCGTTTTTTACGAATTAAATGCAAAAAACACAATTTTATGGTTTTTACTATGAAAATCAAATTTGCCTTAATTTTCACTATCATTTTCGTGATCAACGCATCATAATTCACTAAAAATGTATATTTTGTTATAATTAGATGTCATTTTAGGTGAAAGTATATTTTGACCACTTTTTATGGAATTTTATAGTTTTTTGCATTTTTCTCGAAAACTATCAAATTCAGGAAAAAATAATGAAAACAAAAAATGTGTATTTTTGTAAAAAAAAACTTTTGTAGGAAACATTTTTAAAAATTTTGCGTTTTATACGAATTAAATGCAAAAAACACAATTTTTTGGTGTTTTTTATGGTTTTAACCATAAAAATCAAATTTGCGCAAGTTTTCACTATCATTTTCGTTATCAGCGCACAAAATCACGTAAGTATACGAAATTTCATTAAAATCGGGCGGGGGTGCTATTCGGAACTTCACCCTTTTTTGGGTCGCTGATTACAAATGTGAAGTCAGATTTATAAAATTTGAAATGGCGGATCCAATATGGCGGACGTGTTTTGCAAAAACACGTTACAATTCGTCCCGCTTACGGAAATGGGGTTTAACGTGCGATTACAAAATTAAGAGGCTGACGCGACACTTGCTGTTCAGACTCTCTCTTTTTAACCACGCGTGACATCATGTTGTTACCTCCCCGTTAGTGATGTGCTGTCCACCCTCGCCGATTGTTTCGAATCACCTGGACGATTAAGTCTTTTTAATAAATGATTTATTTTTGTCAACCTAGTTTGTTTCTTTTCCTGCTTCCCAATTTTCCCTTACTTCATAAAGAACAGAAATTTTCACAAATTTTCTTTCGAAAAGAAACTAAACATAAAATGTGAACAAACACTATTATTGACAAATCAACATTATGGAAATTTCTTACCTTATTAAGTAAACTAAAATTTTAAACTTTTCAGTTTCATTTTTTTAACAATTAAAATATGCCAGTTTTCTTCTTGAGATAAATAATACAAAATTGTAATTGAAAAATCGAAAAGCTGTTTAATATCGACCTGACAGGCAAAGTATTTTGAAAAATAAAAAAACAAAAGCATGCACAAAAAGTATCTTCAAAGTGAGGACAGAATGAATGAAAATACGAAGATTTTTATATGTAATATGCTATTTAAAAAGCACTATATTCACTGGAAAGTAATTTGTCACTACAGATATAATTTATTTATGATTGTTTAATTTACATAAAATGCTACAAAAATTTACACCACAACTGTTCTTTTATTATTCCTACAGTACCGGCCAGAATTGTCAATCACCATTTGAAAGCTTATAAAATTTCGCGTGAAATGAGCTAAAGTTCAAAACTATTCGTTAAATAGAAACTGAGTTAGAGTGTGAGAAATATCGTCTAATTTTCAGATTTTTGAAAATTCTGTTATCTAACTTCAAGTTCAGGATTGCTCTAAACGAGGTTAGAAAAAAAATTCAAATTCACATATAATAAAGCTTGAGATCTCCTCTTTAAAAGTAGACTAAGTAGCTTAAAAAATATTACGTGGTTTAAAAGATATTGGAGATTTTAAAAAGGTCTGCACGATTGACAAGCAAACCATCATTCAAGCAAAACAGTCACATCGCGCCTCATAGCCAGGGCCGAATAGGACGCTTTATCAAAAACGGGCCCCATTATAATAATGAATTATGAATTATTATTAATTATTAATTATTAATTATTAATTATTAATTATTAATTATTAATTATTAATTATTAATTATTAATTATTAATTATTAATTATTAATTATTAATTATTAATTATTAATTATTAATTATTAATTATTAATTATTAATTATTAATTATTAATTATTAATTATTAATTATTAATTATTAATTATTAATTATTAATTATTAATTATTAATTATTAATTATTAATTATTAATTATTAATTATTAATTATTAATTATTAATTATTAATTATTAATTATTAATTATTAATTATTAATTATTAATTATTAATTATTAATTATTAATTATTAATTAAATGAGATTCTTTAAATAAAACTGTAATTTGAACACATTTTATAGTTTTTTTATTAGAAATTATTATTTTAAATTTAATTTAATTAACATTAAATAATTTTTCAAAATTATAAATTATCAATATTATAAATTAATAAATTTCTCTAAATTAAAAATAAATTAGTTAACTAGAATTTTAGTAAATTAAAAATTAAATATAATTAATAGTTAATAATTAATAATAATTCATAATTAATTATAATAATCGGGCCCGTTTTTGATAAAGCGTCCTATTCGGCCCTGGCTATGAGGCGCGATGTGACTGTTTTGCTTGAATGATGGTTTGCTTGTCAATCGTGCAGACCTTTTTAAAATCTCCAATATCTTATAAACCACGTAATATTTTTTAAGCTACTTAGTTTACTTTTAAAGAGGAGATCTCAAGCTTTATTATATGTGAATTTGAATTTTTTTTCTAACCTCGTTTAGAGCAATCCTGAACTTGAAGTTAGATAACAGAATTTTCAAAAATCTGAAAATTAGACGATATTTCTCACACTCTAACTCAGTTTCTATTTAACGAATAGTTTTGAACTTTAGCTCATTTCACGCGAAATTTTATAAGCTTTCCAATGGTTATTTTTAAATTTTTCTAGACTTATTTTTAACTGAAATATTATCAAAAAACGAGAGGCATGTTTTTAATACGAATTTTGTAAGTGGACTGACAATTCTGGCCGGTACTGTAGTCATTTATTTTATTTTTTAAACTACCTAAATCCTACCTTCAACCTTAAATGTGGAACAAAATAATAAAAATAATAAAACTAACAATAATAATAAAAATAATATTATTAAAAGAAACAATGACATGGAAAAGTTTTAACGAATAGTAAGAAAAAAATAGTAAAATTTGGTTTTTGATTACTGAATTAAAGAAATTGTAATCTTTAATCTCATCAATTTGCAAACATCGTGCATACAGGCTCTGCGAATATGAATCATGCTAACGTTAGAAGTGTATAAAAGACTTATTTCAACAATAAATGATTTGAAGCACATTTTTTCCTCAAAGCCATTGTGTACAGGCGTTTATATTATACCCCATGGGAAATGGCCATTAGTCTACCATTGGTGCATTAATGGTCCAATATTGCGAGCCATTGGTTTTCTTTAGGTTTATTATTGGCACCGAATAGTGGACCACAAATGGTAAAATCGTGGGATGTCCACGCCGATGCCATTAATTGGCAACCATTATTGGTTCATCAATGGCTGCCATTAAAAAACCAATATAATAAAAAAAATTTTTTAATAATAATTTAAAATAAATAATAACAATATTTTTTCAATGATTATTTAAAAAAATAATTTTATTATTTATTTTAAATTATTATTAACAAAATTTTTTTATTATTGGTTTTTTAATGGCAGCCATTAATGAACTAATAATGGTTGCCAATTAATGGCATCGGCGTGGACATCCCACGATTTTACCATTAGTGATCCACTATTGGGTGCCAATAATGGGACAATAATGGAATGGTGGCTCCCATTATTGGGCCATTAATGCACCAACGGTTTTTTTCCCATTGGGTATTGAAATCTATTTATCGTCATATTTCGAAAGATGGTCATTCTCATTTTAAATATGGATACTTGAATTTAAACTTCAAATTGAAAAACTTTTTCACAATATCTACACGGAGAGAAAAAACTAGCGTTTACAGTATGAAGAGGCGCACGATTAATGGATAAAAAATTCTTGCGCGACTTTAGTAGGAAAACTATAGTAATAAAGTAAAAGTTCATGGCATTTTATCATGACTTAAAAGTTGTGACATTCATACTCTCACAGTAAGAAGCGCTACGCGAGAAACGTAGGTGACACAAGCGTACTACGATTGCAGGAGTTACATGCTTTTTCAGAATGAGACTCTTGCAATTGACGATTAAGCCACGCCCACTTTCAAATTTGCATGTTTCTCAGTAATAAATTAAAAAATAACCGTTATAATACTTTTTTATTCATAATTTATTTAAATTTTAATTATATATTACTTAATAATTATTACACTAAAAATAATAATTTTTTTAATAATAATAATTTTTTAACAGAGTTTTTACATTATTTATAAACATGTTTACACAGTTTTTATTCACAACACAACATACCATTTTATTATTTTATATAACGCATAAAACGAAGAATGAAATATATTCGCTCGCATGTGGGATCGAACTCACGCCCCCCCCGCCACTAATGCATACCGCAAACCTATAAACGCACCTATTTAAGCCGCACGGCCACTGCGACTTGGTGAGAACTCGGGTTAATCTACTATATATATATATATATATATATATATATATATATATATATATGTTCCAGTGCCTTATGTTCTGTATCTAAATATATAAAACATTTATTTGTCGAAATAATATTAAATAATTCAGTTTATAAGAATCAATAAAATAAATTTATTGTGTCAAATAATTTTTATTTGCATCAAATATACAAAGTATTTGAGTGAAATTAATAAAAGAATAGTTTCAAGTAACTCATTATTTGTATTAAATAAATTCATTTATTTAATACAAATGAATAAAAATAATAAAAAATAATTATTTAATTGAATTAAATACGATTTATTTGGTTCAAATAAGTGTGATTCAAATAATTAGAGTTATTTGAATCAAATACTTTTTTTTGATCCAACTAAAAAGTATTTGAATCAATTATATATTTTTCAAATATTTTTTTTATTTGAATCAAATAAATTTTTTTTGAATGTATTGACTTATTAAAATTTTCGATTATAAAGTAACAAAGGAAACAATCATTTGATTTAACACACTTACATTTTTTTAATAAAATTAAATTTTCGCAAACTTTTTTTTGAAAATTCTGAAAAATAATATTTTTGAAATTTTTCAATTCTTTTGATTTAAAATAATTGAAAATTTTTGAAATATTAAATTTTTTTTACATTTTATTAAAAATAATTAAACTCTTTTAGACTTTTATTTAAAATTTTCTGAAAATAATCAAGGGAAGTTAGACACTGTAATTATAATTTTATTTTTTAAATATAAAGTCCCTCTTACAGTTTTTAATAAATCGAAAAGGCCCATGCAGTGATCACGTTTTCGTGCAAAGTAAATGTGAGCGTAGCTTAATCGTTAGTTCCAGAAGTCTCATACTGTGAAAGCATTAAACTCTTGCAATCGTAGAAGGCTTGTGATTCTTACGTTTCTCGCGTGGCGCTTCTGCTTTCCGAGTATTAGTTTCTTTCTATGAAATTATGTTTGACACTCTCTTTAACTATGAAATTCTATCATGCTAAAAACGATTGAATTCTTGGTTTTAACGTAGTAAAAATTTGCGCTAAGAAAGCGTGAACACTTTTCATACTAAAAAGGCTTGTTCTTTCTCTCCGTGTAGACGGAGAGAAAATTCAAGACTTCATAGCATGAAATAGGCTACTACTACCCATGGGGCACATGATAACTAAAAGACATCAAAATGTTAACATCTACTCAAAACGATAACTTAAAGTTATTAAAAAGAGAAGCGTGCCCGCTGGGTACTTTTGTATGAACTTTTCTTGACAATGGAGCAAAGAATTAAGAATTTTTAGTGTAATCTTTACATATATTTATATTTAGTACATATGCTTCAGCAGTAAAATAAATATGATTTAATATCAATGACGCCACGTAGAGATTGCACATAACATCATCCTACTATTATTGCAGGAGTCTAATACCGAAAAAGCATAAAACTTCTGCAATCGTAGTAGGATGATGTTAGGTACAATCTCCGATTGACGCCACTGCAATTTATGTATAATAAGTATACAATAAAGGACTATATGACAACCTTATCAGCATAGACCAGTTTTATGGTAAAAAGGCATTAATAAGTATTATTATTATTATATGATATTATCACTCGGTTGTTGTAAATATTAAACATTGAATTTAACAATCATTCCGAGTCAGGTGTGTAAAACAAAACAACAACAGTTGTTTAACGTTTCGACAGCGCGGCTGCTCTCTTCAGAAAGACAGTTCAAAAGAAAATGTAGTTGAGATGTGAACTTGGTGTAGTCTTGATTAATGTTTAAGGTGCAAAAGCAATTTGTAACGTCATGATAGACGTCTCCATGCTTCGCTCTGTGTGAGAATTTGGTTTGTGACGAAAGCGTTTTTCCAGTATGTCTTGTCAGTGCTTGAAAGCTCGTATGCTGAGCAAGAGACGTTCGCGTCTCGCTGAGTGAGTTGCAGTCTAACTCGGGCGGTTACCTGCATAGTCACAAGAGATTAAAAAGGCCCTGGTGGGTTGGGAACACAGAGGTTGCCATACCCTGTCACTAGTGGTCAACCCGGTTCGAGAGCATAAGTTTTTGTCAGTGCTTATTGATTCCATCTGAAACTAAACCAGCAGGCGACACCACATCTGTGGTGTCCGACGTTTGACATGTTTTCATTGTTTACTAACAGTTTTCTTTCGTCTTTTTTCGATTTAATTAATTATTGTGATAATTGTGATTGACTTCTCTTTAAAAAAACGCAATGTGATGGCTTCAGTATGAATACCGAAAATTATTTAAATTAAACTATATAAATTAAACAAATTCCTTTTTAATTATTTAATATTAATTTTATTTTTATAATTTTGTATCTAATTAAAAAATAAACGTAATTTTATGTTGAGTTTTAAATTTTTTCCAAAATTACATTTATTTATTATAAGTGTCAAGTTAACCACTTCGGCGGCATGGCGTTCCAATTGGCGTTCCATGAGTAAGTGTCAGAAGCGGCAAAAAAATGCGAAAATGGCGTTGCTGTTTAAACTTGATTCCTAAACTCTGTAAACAAATTAAGTTTACCAAACCAAATGTTATTTATTATTTGAGATAAATGAAGATGAATAGGACAAAAAAAATTATTTTTTAGAGATCTTAAATGGTTTTAAAAAGGTTTTAATGTAGCCAATTTTTAATACTTTTTACGAATGGCGTTCCAATATTCACCCAAAATAGTTCACAATTTTGAATCCGCCTATTTGAATTTTCGAAAATCCATTTAAGATTTATAATCTCAAATAATAAATAACATTTGGTTTGGTAAACTTAATTTGTTTACAGAATTTAGGAATTAAGTTTAAATACGGACACCATTTACGCATTTTTTTGCCGCTTCTGTCACCTACTCATGCGACGCCAATTGGGACGCAGAAGTGGTTAAGCAATCTAATTTTAACATTTTTATTTTTATACATTTACTCCATCGTATTTTCAAAGTAACTATATATTGAAATATAGTTTCAATTAATACTTCCATCCTATATGGAGGACAAAAATATTAATAATTACAGTTAAAAAATATTTATTTGAATAATTATTGAGATAACGATTTTCAAAAAATTCTTTATTCTATACATAAATGAATGTTTCGAGGCGCGCCGTAAAAAATGAATAAATATCAATAATAACTTAATTAGATAGTTGTTCAAACAACTGAGGATAAAGTAATTGATGTTTTTAAATATTTGCTTTTTTATAGAGGAAGTATCTTTGTTTTTTATTATGTGTGCAGCCTAACACATTATAAACTTAGGAAAAACATTTTTTTAACGCATCGTATAAAACTTTCTAAAAATCAACATCAGATTCGGTATCAGCGACCCAAAAAACCCCCAAGTAACAACTTTCAACGAAATCTGATAAATTAAAAAATTTTGTCCGCCATATTGGATCCGCCATTTTGAATTTCTGAAAATTAACAACAGATTCGGTATCAGCGACCCTATTAACCCCCGAGTAACAACTTACAATTAAATCCGATGCGTTTAAAAAATTTTGTCCGACATATTGCATACGCCATTTTGAATTTCTAAAAATTAACATCAGATTCGCCATCAGCGACCCCAAAAACCCCCAAGTAACAACTTTCAACGAAATCTGATGAATTAAAAAAAATTTTGTCCGACATATTGGATCCGCCATTTTGAATTTCTGAAAATTAACAACAGATTCGGTATCAGCGGCCCCAAAAACCCCCGAGTAACAACTTTCAAGTAAATCCGATGCATTTAAAAAATTTTTGTCCACCGTATTGGAATCAACATATTTATTTTCTGAATACCGATATCAAAGTAGCGTTATTGCTTATGGAATACAAAGTATGTATCCTAATGCTAATTTTACCGCCAATACATAGGTAATTTCCATATTTAATTCCTCTTTATTAGCACTTTCAGGCCTCTGCTTTTGAATTTAGACACATTTATAGGTTATATTTTGGCCGACATTTCGGATTTTTGAAAAGGCCACATATAAATAATAAATAATTAAACTTTAATATACTTACAGACTAAATTACAAAGAAAATAATTTAAAAAGTAGAAAAAACAAGATTTTTGACATTTGCACATAAAAACATGGCAACGTTGTAAAAAAAATTATTGAAACTTTTCTAAATAGCGTTAATTTCAAAATAGAGATTTTATCTAAACGTCATTAACTTTTTGTTATATTCTATGTTCTATTCCTCCTTAATAACTCTCGAAATTCATGTTGCATTTGAATGTGAAAATCGCAAAAGCGAAGCTGTAAATATTTTGACACATATTGTCAAATTCTTTTTACAAATTAGAGTTCGCGAATTTATAAAACAAAAAATGACTACCGTTCAAAGCACTAAGAGTCAATTAAAAAAAACAAGCAAAAATTTATTCGACTTAAAAGTTCCTTAAAAATATTTTGATTGAATTGTGTGTGTATTACTAAAAACTTTTCTAGTCCTTTTCTTTTCCTTAATTCTTAATAAAATGAAAAATTACTGCTGAATGTAATAAATAATAAAATTGTGACTGATGTAATTAAAAATTAATTATTAAAGGATGTCTTATTTTTACATTTCTCCAAAATTTACAGATAACTTAAAAAATAGTTTTAATAAGTTAAAAATGATATATTTTCCCGTTTTAATAATTAAAATTAATTATAATTTACTAATTAAGATTACTATTAAGATTATATTACTAATTATGAAATTACTAATAAAAGTATGTAATGCAATGGTAGAATTTTATTACATATTCTATATTACTAATTTCACTGATTGCTTAATTAGTAAAATATAAGTAGACTCAATTATTAATTTTTCAAAAATATTCTGCAATAATAACCTTCATATAAATAAGTAAATATACTTATTTACATTTAAATGTATTGTAATTGCCATTTGATGGTTTAGTTTCAGGTGGAATTACTAAGCACTGACGCATTATAATGGGAGAAAGACTATAGTCGGACCGGGGTGCTAGTGGTCGAGTAGTAAGTACCTCGACCTAGTTACGCGATCCGTGTGGGTATACCAGTATTTGGAAGTCCTACACGTAAAAATTGATATTAATAATAATTAGAATGAAATGCAATTTTTTTTACCGGGACGATAGTACCATGCCGTTTGTCGATTTCTGTCTGGGGCGTTGAAGTTAAGGTCATAAACAATGAAAATTAAATACTTTTAAATTTTCCTGTATTCAAATAAATACCCTTAAGAGTTATCAACGTAATGAGCTAAAATTCGGTACACATACTCACTTTTACGTGTAAATCACAGGAAAAATGTTTCGAACCTGATTAGCGGACATATTTGTGAAGTACGCTGAGAAAAAGAGGGAACGTTGTAGCACATTTTTGAGTATTGTTGCGCGATTCAGCCCTAAGTTCTGCTGCATACTTTTCTCGAGCGAGTAGTGCGTCCCAGACCATGCAAGGTTAACCAACTCCAATTGGTTACAATCTCTGAAGAAAATTATTAGCCTTGATAGAGAGTAAGTTTTCCAGGATTGAAATCAACCTTGCTTTTTTTTGCTTAGGGACTTTTGGAAAATCTGCCTGCAGACACCTTGGATTCCGCACTCCAAGGTTATGTGGGGTTGGTATAATAAAACAAATCAAAATAAAGGAAAACTAAAGAAAAAATAAATAATGTAGTAAATTTAGAAAACCTACTGCCAGCCCGACCCACTAAAACCCGCAACCCTTCTTTTGGAGCCCCTCACCCTCCCTCGGAACTGTCGTAAGACTCCAGCCTTCGAGGGTGGCGCTCCAACTCTGTCGCTGCTGCGACTTTGTTCTTTACCTGCGGTTCTCCTGCGTCAATAGTTAAAAAATTTAAAACCATTTCAATATAAAAGCGGAATTAACAGCACAACAAAAATTAAAAAAAAACAAATGATAAAATAGTTTAAAATGTCAATAGATAAAATACTAAACGGGTCTAAAACAGAAACATATAAAACCAACATCCTCGCTTTAAAAGAGATGCTGTTACTGGAGCAATCCCAGATAGCATGTTACGTTACAGTAACCTTACGGTAAGGTTACCGTGTAAGGTTAATAACATTACAGTGTAAGGTTACGATAAGGTTACCGTAAGGTTCAAATGTCCCACCTTTCCTAATATTACATTGTAAGGTTACCATATCATTGCACCGTAATATAATATAATATATTGAAATATATAATTATTATTTATTTGATAAATTAATTACTTAATATTTAATTATTATTTAGTATAAACAAACATAAAATTGTAATTATTATATGTGACACGGACAGTTAAAAGGGACCTACGATCCGAAAAAATCGATTTTCACTTTTTTGTTTATTCTTATGGTAAATAAGCCGCTCTTTCCAACGCAATAAACCGCAGCTTTCTAGCTGCATTAGTTTTCTCACAATTTTACTTCAAATTTAGGTACTTCGACAAAAAACAGTGCAAGAAAACTAACTTGGTAAACTTCGAAATCTTTTTTTCGGGTCGTAGGTCTCTTTTAACTGTCCGTGTCACATATGTTACATTATATAATATAATTATTAATTTCCTCAAAGAACTGGAGTTTTGAATTATTATCCGTGATGAATGAATAATAATAAAAATTGTTAACGTCGTAATAGTCGTCAACTATCAACATTATCAGTCAAGAGAACATTGTGAATGATCTGTTCAGGAGACGGATACTTATACCCTGCATGATACTATAGTCGTGCACGAGAAATAAAATTCGAGCCATCTGTCAGAGAGTCTCAGAACTAATGGAAGATTCTCTTATAATTTCCGATCTTTCTAACAGATGGCTCGAACTACATTTCTCATGTGTGACTAGTATCACGCATGGTATAAGTATCCGTCTCCTGAACAGATCATTCACAATGTTCTCTTGACTGATAATGTTGATAGTTGACGACTATTACGACGTTAACAATTTTTATTATTATTCATTCATCACGGATAATAATTCAAAACTCCAGTTCTTTGAGGAAATTAATAATTATATTATATAATGTAACATATAATAATTACAATTTTATGTTGGTTTATACTAAATAATAATTAAATATTAAATAATTAATTTATCAAATAAATAATAATTATATATTTCAATATATTATATTATATTACGGTGCAATGATATGGTAACCTTACAATGTAATATTAGGAAAGGTGGGACATTTGAACCTTACGGTAACCTTATCGTAACCTTACACTGTAATGTTATTAACCTTACACGGTAACCTTACCGTAAGGTTACTGTAACGTAACGTGCTATCTGGGATGTCACAAGCAAACGCTATGTCTGCTGTTGGTAAATTCTGCTTTATTTTTAATTAAAAAATTTTTTAAACAACGATTTTAAATTAGCAGGCTTTGCACTCATCAACTAAAACCTACTATTTACTACTTTTTTTACGTTATGCTACTATTTGGGTACTTTTTTAGATTTTGGCAATGAGCAATTCCATCTGAAACGATCAACGATTTTTCTGTATTGTTAGCAATTTTCTTGCAAATTTTTTCCTTGTAGTTTTAAAGATAAGAAATAATAAAGTGAAGACGATTTTGAAAATTTCGAAAAAATTTTGAAAATACACAAATTTTAAAATTTATGTATTTTTTTGAAAATAAGATAACTCCGGTTATTTTAAATATTTTTCAAAAAAATTTTTTTCATTTTCTCAGTTTATTTAGTACTTTAAAATAAATTAAAAAAAATTTTTTTTTTATTAAAAATTGAAAATTTTCAAAAAAAATTTGTTTTTTAGTTTTTGAAATACACCCCCCTTTGATTTTTTTATTTTTTTTATAGTGTTAGCCAAAAGTAACAAGAATTTTTTTCAAAAAGTTTTATGGTGGGATCGCGATAACTTTTCGAGAAATCAATAAAAAAAGTCTATGCCGGCCCGTTAAGACTGACGCGCTGACGCACGTCGCGCATGCGCTGTGTTCCGTAAGTGTGATTTAGTTTACATAGAAATAAGATAAGCGCATTTCTGACTATTTGTCAACTTAGTAGCTGAAAGCTCCGAGCACTGGATTAAATTCAATTTTTATTTCTAGAAGGTCATCAACGAATTTTTTTTATTTTTAAATGTCATCTGACGTTTAATATATATATTTTTTTAAGATATTTTTAAAATAATTTTTTGTAGAAGGTAAGTTTTTCATAGATATTAAGTATTTAGATTTTAAGTCTTTTCGTTTTAAAAATCAGCAACGTATTTTTTCGTCGTATTTAAAACAGTTTTATCTAAAATGTATGATAAGGTTTGTTGCAATCCTTTAAAAAGACTAAATCATAGAAAATTTAAAAAAAACGTTCGAAATGTTTCTAAAACTCTTCACGAACTTTATCCAGAACTTTCTCGTGAAAATTATATTTGCGATGCATGCAGAAAAGCTTTAAGCAAAGAAAAATACCAATTTTTGTTGAAAATAAAGAAATTAGTATAGAATTTTAAAATCAAGAATTTTATTCTAATGATGTTGAAGTGTTTGATAATGATGCTAATGATAAGCTGGAAATTTTTGCTGATGTAGATATAAAATTAGCTTTTTCACATTTAAAACAGTGCTTAGAGATTTTAAATGCATCGTCTGTACAATTTAAGCAAAAGGAATCGAAAGCAGAAAAGAATGAAAGTTTCAAAAGCGTAATTTCTGTGCTAAAAACAAAACTTTTCAGTCTTGATGACTGCAAAAATGATGGAGAAGAAGTTATTGATTATTTAAAAGAGAAATTTAAAATAGCAGAAAAAAATAAAAATCTGCAAATGAAAATTTTAACTATTCTTCCTGTAGATTGGCCTGTAAGAAAGATTACAAACACTTTTGGCTGCTCAAATTTTTAAAAACAAAAATTTAAATACCAATCAGTCCTTTTTAGGACTACGCTAATGTAAATTGTTAAAATGTATAAAGTTAAAATTTCAATCAGTCCTTTTAAGGACTACGCTGATGTAAATTTTTAAGGCCTATGATTAAAATTCCAATCAGTCCTTTTTAGGACTACGCTGTTGTAAATTGTTAAAATCTATAAGATTAAAATTCCAATCAGTTCTTTTTAGGACTACGCTGCTGTAAATTGTTAAAATTTATAAAATTAAAATTTCAATCAGTCCTTTTAAGGACTACGCTGATGTAAATTTTTATGGCCTAAGATTTAAGGGAAAAAAATGTACATCTGAAGAAAGATGTGAAATAAAAATGGAATTTAATCCAGTGCTCGGAGCTTTCAGCTACTAAGTTGACAAATAGTCAGAAATGCGCTTATCTTATTTCTATGTAAACTAAATCACACTTACGGAACACAGCGCATGCGCGACGTGCGTCAGCGCGTCAGTCTTAACGGGCCGGCATAGACTTTTTTTATTGATTTCTCGAAAAGTTATCGCGATCCCACTATAAAACTTTTTGGAAAAAATTCTTGTTACTTTTGGCTATCACTATAAAAAAAATTTAAAAAAATCGAAGGGGGGTGTTTTTCAAAAACTAAAAAAAAATTTTTTTTTGAAAATTTTCAATTTTTAATAAAAAAAATTTTTTTTAAGTTTATTTTAAAAGTACTAAATATACTGAGAAAATGAAAAAATTTTTTTTGAAAAATATTGAAAATAACCGGAGTTATCTTATTTTCAAAAAAAAAAATACATAAATTTTAAAATTTGTGTATTTTCAAAACTTTTTCGAAATTTTGAAAATCGTCTTCACTTTATCATTTCTTATCCTTAAAACTACAAGGAAAAAAATTTGCAAGAAAATTGCTAACAATACAGAAAAATCGTTGATCGTTTCAGATGGAATTGCTCTCAATTAAAAAATACTATTTCTTTTTTTAGAATTATTTAAAAAAACTATTGTTAAAATGTTGGTAAGAATTAAATTATTTTCATGAATAATAAAAATTTCTCAAGAATTCAATTATTTAAATTAGAATTTGTATTAAATTAATCTCAAGACATCAATTATTTAAAAAATTTTTGCAAGAATTAAAAAATAAAAAAAAAAAAAAAATTAAATTAAATTAAATTAATTAATTAATTAATTAATTAATTAATTAATTAATTAATTAATTAATTAATTTATTTTATTAATTAATTAATTAATTTAATTAATTTAATTAAATTAATTAAATTAAATTTATTTATAATAAAATACTCATTGCAGGAATTCAATTTATTAGCAGGATAAGAAATAAGTAAATATAGAATATAGAATGAAAGTTTCGACAGTTTCGACAGTTTTGAAAAACTTTCTAAAACGAGTTTTTTTGGTTGTCAAGGTTAATTTTTCGATAACTACTTTTTTTAGTTTGAAAGCTACTTTTTTATAATAATTTATCGAGTGAGGAGTCTGAAATATTTAAAATGAAATTTGAATAATAAATTTAATTAAATAATTAACAGAAAATAAATAAATATATTATATCCTTCTGATAATAAATATAAAATTCTTTCGCACATATACTTAGTCTAAGTAAATTTCAATACATTTTTTTGTTATTTTTAGCTAAATTGGTTGCACAATATATTAACGTAGACACCGCAGCAATGATTTCGAATTTGCAACAAGATAAATCGAATAATAATGCAGAGGGCATTATCTTTGGGTCTTTGGTCTGACTTTGATGATATGATAATGGAAAAATTTTTAAATTCTGGGCAAGACGTAGCAGGAGGGATGCCTATTGAGTTGCGTCAATACTTAAACAGGTCTATTGCAAACCGAAAGGATAATCCTAATCCTTTGTTAATATGGGAATCCATGAAAGGAGAATATCCCCATGTGTACAAAGATGCTATAAAATACCTGCCAGTGCTAGCTACGTCGGTGCCTTCTGAGAGACACTTTTTTCATTCTGGTATTATATCCACTAAACTGCGTAATCAGATTTCTCCAAAACATCTCAACCAATTAATATTTTTACGAAATTTAGATCTAAAGTGGTTTAAGATTTAATTTTAACATTACGCAAGTTATATATTCTTTAAAAGTCAATTTTGTGAAGAATATTGTATATGTGTGTATATCTATGGGATTACTCATCGTTTTCCCTTATCGTCAAATCGCTTTTCTGACTGAATGAATCAGTCTGAGACGAACCTCTGAATAATTGTGACCGCTTAAGAAATAATAAATACATTTTATAGTAATTGGTTTTATTTCTTACAAATCAGAAGTGGGATTATAGGCTCGATCGTCCACCTTTTCGAAAGCCATTCGAACAATTTTTTTGGAGTTATATTTTAACTTTATTCGTCTATGGACTCAATTCTGACCGGAAGACGCGTGATTCGCGATTCCCTATTCTGTGTGATTTGCCTTTTTCGTTTTGCGAGTGAGGTTTTGAGTTTTCGAAATTGCAACTGTATTTCGCTTCAGTCCCGAAACTAATTGAAAGTGCGATATTCGTATTATAAATTGAAATTCTGAGAATTGTGTTTGAGGCGAGTTCTCGCCACGTGCTCCCAACTTATTAAGTGAATTCTCGATTAAATAAAAGTGGAAAACTCAGTAAACCCCCTTAAAAAATTAAAGAAAAAATATTTCTGAGAATAGTGCGCGGATAATTGTTGGGAATCCTCAGAATTGTGAAAACTGAAAGCATTTGTGATTTTGAATTGAGACGCCTTCATGAATGTCGATGGCGGTAGATTCAATTAGTTATCATAAGTGAACGTGATGTGGCTCTGTGATCATGGCAATCGTGTAAGTTCGGACTTGTGACGTTAATCGTATATTCGGCTTGTTGCTCGTTTCCATACTTTTGGTAGTGGGGAGAACTTGCTCCCACTTCGCCAATGGATCCAAACACATTCACGGTAGTGACTCTGAAGATTGTGGCCAGATCTTTCGGGTTGTCTACGGCTGGAAATAAAGTTGAGATCATAAGGCGGCTGCAGGAATATGACCCCACAGATGAATGGATGCAACAGGCGGAATTGCAGCAAAGAAATGTCACAGATAATCATCACGAGGGTGATGGAGCTGGTAACAACGGAGTAATGGATGCACGAGACAGAGAAATTGAGTTGATGCAGCGAGAGCAGGAGTTGCTGCGTCGAGAACTCGACCTTACAAGACGTGAGCTGGAATTTGTTCGAGCGGGCAATGCTTCCCCTATCCTAACGCAGGCTCCTTATCAAACAAATATTAATGCTCTCAAGGACCTTGGGCGACTTCTGTTAGGATCAAAATTAAAAGGAAAGGCTCTACGCTGGTTTCATTCCAAAATCGAGTTTATTGGAATGACTGTGGATGACCTGCTTACCGAATTAGAGTCAATGTTTGATCATCGTCAGGATCGAATGACGTTGCGCAGAAAATTCGAGGCACGCGTCTGGAAGGGTTCAGAGACATTCAGCGACTATTTTCACGAAAAACTCATCCTGGCTAATGCGGTTTCGATAGCAGATGAAGAGCTTCTCGATTACCTAGCGGATGGAATATCGGATACATCTCTACACAATCAAGCAAGGATTCGGGAACAAATCTGATCTCCTGACTGCCTTCGAGAAAATATCATTGGATGATGTTGTTAGAGGCCTGCCTGAGAATAAAAATGTTGCTAAACATTCTGCCAGTGAAATAATTTCTAAGGATAAAAATCTATCGAGACCTTCACAACAGCCCCTTCGCTGTTTTAACTGCAGTAGAAATGGGCATGTTGCTGCAGATTGTCCTTACCAAAGAGACCTATTGGAGGATGTTTTAAATGTTTTGAACTTGGACATCAGTCCAAGAACTGCACAAAAAAAGATTACTTATCAAAAGGACAATCAGATATGTAATATTATGGTGAACCCATCAAGTCTTAATTTACCTGTAAACACCGACTCAAAACAGCTGACAGAACCTCATAGCATTGATGCCGAAAACGTTCTGTATGAGCAATGCTTTAAAATTTTGACGTACGAGTTCGACGTTGGAGAGGGGAGTCAAGCGGTATCCTTGGATACACTTTTCGACACTGGAAGTCCCATTAGCTTCGTCAAGCAGAGTCAACTCCCACCTGCCAGCATTCAGCCTTCTACTACTCTACGGGACTACAGCGGAATTAATAATAGTATGCTTCAAACGTTAGGTTTTGTAAAGGCGCGGATAAGTTTTGATAACATTGTGCATAAAATTGAAATCTTTGTTGTGCCGGATAATACAATGAATATATCCGTTATATTGGGTCGCGACATATTGAATAAATTCAATTTGGGATTAATTGCTTTGCCGAAAAATGAAGCCGAGGCTTTAAGAGAGATCTTTGCAATCGACTTAGAAACTGATAGTGTTGTAGATTCTTTGATAATTAATCCGGAAGTTGATTCTGAAATTCAATTTGAATTAAAAAATTTATTTTTTACGGAATATTTAAATAAAGAAAGACCAAAATTCCCTAATGTAAAAATTGAATTGACTTTAACTTTAACTAATGATAAAGTAATAACTTTCGGTCCAAGAAGACTCTCTTTTGACGAAAAAAGGCGATTGCAAAAGATTCTAGATAATCTCATAGCGCGAAAAATCATTCGGGAAAGCAATTCCAAATATGCTTCGCCAATTGTTTTGACTCGTAAAAAAACGGAGAGCTTAGACTCTGCATAGATTTTAGATTTTTGAATAGAATAACGGAACGCTTGAATTACCCTTTCCCTTTGATCGAGGATTTTGGTTGATTGTTTGTGTGGAAAGTGTTGGTTTACACTTCTCGATCTCAAAGATGGTTTTCACCATGTTAGCATGGCCGAAGAGTCCATTAAGTTTACGGCATTTATTACGCCTTTGGGCCACTTTGAATTCCTTAAAATGCCGTTTGAACTTAAGACAGCGCCTGCAACGTTCCAAAAATTTATTAACAGAATATTCGCAGATTTAATTAAGTCAAATCACGTCATGATTTATCTTGACGATATATTAATTGCAACCAATACGATTGAGCGTCATTTGAAGGTCTTAGGTCAGGTTTTTGCTCTTATGGTTGAGAATAAACTCGACCTGCGAATGGATAAGTGCAAGTTTCTACAAACGGAAGTAGAATATCTCGGATATAAAATCTCTGCGGGGGGCGTAAAGCCAAACGAACGTGGCGTCAGCGCAATTGTCGATTTCCCCTTACCACGCAATGTTCGAGAAGTTCAAAGCTTCTTAGGCATGTGCGCATATTTCCGAAAATTCGTGGCCGGTTTTTCTATAATCGCGAAACCACTTTATGATCTTTTGAAAAAAGATGCGGAATTTTTGTTCGGCGATAACCAATTTCAAGCTTTCGAGACACTTAAATTAAAATTGACAGAATACCCAGTGTTAGCTATTTTCGATCCTACCGATGAAACAGAGCTACATTGCGACGCGAGCAAACTCGGCTTCGGTGCAGTTTTGTTGCAAAAAAAGAAGGACGGTCATTTTCACCCGATCGCTTACTTCTCAAAGCGCACCTCCGAGTGTGAGGCAAAATATCACAGCTTTGAACTAGAAACACTCGCAATCGTATACGCATTAAGACGATTTATAATCTACCTGCAGGGCATGAGGTTCAAGGTCGTTACCGATTGTAATGCCTTGAAACTCACTCTCGATAAAAAGGATATAAATCCGCGAATTTGTAGATGGTCGTCGGAATTAGAAAACTATGATAAAGTACAGAAGGAAGAAGACAAGTTATATGAGATGCGAAACGGTTTGATTTATCGGAAACGAAATGAGGGAATTTTATTTTATGTACCATCGGAAATAAAGAATAACGTTATAAATAAATATCATAACGAGATGGGTCATTTCGGTCCAGAAAAAACCGCCGATGCGATATTGCGTAACTATTGGTTTCCTGAACTAAAAACAAAAGTTAAAACATGTATAGCTAATTGTCTCAAATGTGTCGCGTTTTCGCCAACGACCGGTAAGCGGGAAGGTTTTTTGAATTCTATCCCAAAAGGCAACGTTCCATTTTTGACTTGCCACATTAATCATTTCGGGCCAACCGATAAAAACATTTCTACCAAAAAACATATACTTTTGGTGATAGATGGCTTTACTAAATTCACGAAGTTATTCGCAGTCAAAACTACCAATTCTAAAGAAACAATAAATTGCCTTGTCGAATACTTTATAAATTATAGTCGTCCTAAAACAATTGTATCAGACCGCGGCTCTTATTTCACGTCCGATGAGTTCAAACAATTTACTGATGAAAATAATGTGAATCACGTTTTGATCGCAACTGCCTCTCCTTAGGCTAATGGCCAGGTGGATCGGGTAAACAGAGCTTTGGGTCCAGCTCTAGGGAAACTTTCTGACTCCACTTCTGGAAAAATGTGTTACAAAATGTTACCAGATGTTGAATTTGCCCTAAATAATCTTGTCCACAGCGCAATTAACACCACACCGAGTATGTTATTATTTGGTGTCAACCAAAGAGGTAAAACTATTGACTATGTGGCGGAATATTTGGAGGAAACAGATAACGTCGGAGAAACTAGAGACCTTGAATCTGAAAGATGTAGAGCGAACGAAAAAATCATAAAATCCCAGGAGCATCAAAAAAAGTATTTTGATTCGAAACGAAAAAATCCGCACCATTACGAATTGGGCGACCTCGCAGTCGTAAAAAATTTTGACACTACGGTGGGAGCTTCACGAAAACTCATCCCGCGATATAAAGGACCGTATAAAGTTATTAAAAAATTAAGGAACGATAGGTATGTTTTGTCAGACCTTGAAAACTTTCAGGTGACGCAAAAGCCGTATTTGGGTACGTGGGAGGCGGCAAATATGAAGCCGTGGCACTCAGATCTTGTCGCGTTGATCTGCGAATATTAATCGGAACATTTTTCACTTGGCAATCAATTCGAGGCGAATTAACGTTAGGCAGGATGACCGAGTGATAAGAATTGTGAATCCGGGTCATAAATATCCTAATATTTAAACATTGAAATATAACGCATTTTATTGTCATTCAATTGTTTATATCCTCAATCAAAATTAATCCTTGTTTGCAGTGTGGAATATCAAGTGAATAAAAAGTATGAAAGTAATTTCATACTTTGAATGAAAGTAATTTTGTAAGGATATGCGTGTCTCCCGAGAACAATTGTATTTTTCTGTAAATAATCATGTGTATGAACATGCTTGAGTGCAAAGTCCCCATTGCGTTAAAATAATTGTGTCCTTTTAGAAAATAAATGAAAATTTTATCAGTAACTGTTAATGTGTAAATAATTTGCAATCATGAGTGTAATATTTATTTTTGCTCAAAGTGTATGTAATTTTATAGTACCAATTTTATAGTATTTATTTAACTATTGAAAGTAATAAAATTTAAATCGTAAAGAAAATGATTATTTTATTTGTACAAATCTAAACGAAATAATGTAAATATTTTATTGAAATTTTAGCGATTAAACTATTTTTGTATGAACGATATTGATGAGTAATTATGTATTCGTATGTGTGATTTCCATTGCGCCAATTATTAAATGTTTTTATAAAGCCATTGAAGCGTTCCACTGCGTTATTAATTGTTGATATGTAGTTCGGGACGAAATACAATCAGGATGGCCGAATTGTGAAGAATATTGTATATGTGTGTATATCTATGGGATTACTCATCGTTTTCCCTTATCGTCAAATCGCTTTTCTGACTGAATGAATCAGTCTGAGACGAACCTCTGAATAATTGTGACCGCTTAAGAAATAATAAATACATTTTATAGTAATTGGTTTTATTTCTTATAATTTTAAATTTAATAAATGTTTTATATTCAATTTTTTAAGAGAAAGAGAAAAATAAAATGTAATTTTATATTGTTGAAAATAAATATTCTTATAATATTTTTAAAAAAAATTTTTTTTATTTATAATCTTCAATTTAAAAAAAATTTGAATAGCAAAAAAATCCAATAAGTCGATTTTTTACATCGATAAATCGATTTTTAAAAATCAAAAAACAATAGTTGATCGAAAAATCGAAAATCGATTTTTTATTTCGACTTTCCAACCCTAAGGGAAATGTGCAGTATTTATTCGCCTCTACTGAAGTCGCATCCGCAACATCTCTTCCACCTTGGCAAGCGCGTACGGTTGAGGTTTCGAGAGCAAGATTTAGTTGAGCGGGAGACACGGGGCGAAACAAACGTATCTCCAGACTCCCTCATAAAAGCGATGCGTCGCTCCACTTTACCTTTTCCGTCAACATTGTACCGTATCTCCAGTACAAAAATCCAAGTTAATGATAAATTTAAATTAAATGAATTTATTTACAATATTCTTTAATGTTATATTCGGTATTCTATTTAATATATTGTAAAAATATATTAGACAGAATTATAATATACATTAAATAATAGGTCTGCTTTCCTTGCCTGCACTTCTTACACTTTAACACCTAACCTGCACTATGCTGTTCTCTTTGTCGGACATTTTTTAACGCACCGTATAAAACTGAATAAAAATCAACATTAGATACGCTATCAGCGACCCCATAAATCCCCAAGTGATAACTTTCAAAGAAATCTGAAGAATTAAAAAAATTTATTAGCCATATTGGATCCGCCATATTTCTTTTCTAAAAACCGATATCAAACTACCGTTACTCCTTATGGAATACAAAGAATGTATCTTAATGCTAATTTCACCGCCAATACATAGGTAATTTCCATATTTAATTCCTCTTTATTAACACTTTTAGACCTCTGTTTTAGAATTTAGACACATTTGTAGGTTATATTGTAGTCGCCATATTAAATTTCTTTTAAGGACACATATTATACAAAAGTACTTATATATATATATGAATAATTTTGGGTGTAAGCAATTTTTTTGGAAGCTATAAATTTTGGCTATCGGAGTCGCCCGCTTAACGTGAAACGTCTCATAAATATAATATATTTTTCGATTGTCAAAACTGTTGAATGTTCTGATTCTGTTCACGTATAAAAGTAAATTTCACTTTCTAGTTATGATGTGTGATAGAATCTATTCAAAAAGTTTCTTTATAATTAAATATTAGATAAAATTAGAATTAGTTTTTATTAAATTCTTTGGATATAATGAAGACTTAAATATAATTGTTTGTATTGAAAGTTGTTTTTCTTGAAACAATATTTTCACTTCAATAACACTGGTCGATATGAAAAATGATTCAAAGATCAAACAATGATATTCTTATAGGATTTTCATTGCTGAACACGAATATGACCTCCAAAAGTGCCCATCACGTCGAGATTTTAAGAAAAATGGATTCAAAAACCCTGTTTTCGGCCTTTTTTGATCACGTGTAGAGAATGATGCTGACGTCCTAGAAGTCTCTTATTTGGCTTTACCCGGGCGGAAATTTCCAACCGGCGCGGATCCTAGCCCGTACTGACGCCGGTGTAACTGTACTGGCTCGGAACTGCCTGCCAACCAAATGTGAACGGGCATTCTACCGAATAGTCACTAAACCAAGAGCGCGCTGGTATCCGGCTTGGAACTGGCCGGGAGAAACCGTTCCGTGTATAATTCAACACTGAAAAAACCTAGTCTCAAAATGAGTATCATACGCTACTCATTTTGAGTTGCAACAAAAATGAGACTCTTAGGTGGCGCCACGTTCTATGGCGTTTAACATAGTCTCATTTTGAGATGCAACAAAAATGAGACTGGGTTTTTTGTGTGAACCGGCTGGAACCTGGCACTCTACCGACTGCGAATTTTCAATTTAATAGCTGGCATTCTACCGCCTGACAACCGGATAGGATCCAAATGATAATTTTAACAAATATCAATTAAAAAAATAATAATTAATTGCAAAAGATAAAAATACTGATGACAAGTTATTGACAGTTCTCTTTACACATTTTTTTATTTCTTTATACACTTAAACACAATTTTTTATTACATAGACATTTGAAAAATCCTAATACGCTTGGAGGTACGAACCTACGCCTAACCGAATATTTCCGCACCGATATCTCCCACGCTAACCACTATGCTACGCTCGCATGGGACTCTCAAATCTTAAATACTCACAAGTGTCACGAGCTGAAATAAAACTTGTAGAATTACTACTTGTCAATGCTACAGCTATATTTTTATTATTATATAATATATTAAATAATTGTTTCTCAATATAATAATATTGAACATAATAATATTAATAATTTTAATTAATATCTCAATAGTAATAAAGGGTCTAGAGGGGTAGGTATGTTAAAGTTGCCCCCCCCCCCACCTAATTGGCTCATATTTGCACCATGTTTTGATATCCATATAAGAATGAAATTCTGATATTTTCAAGTCCCCATGTGTTTTTTTCTAAGAGTTGTGGAGAGGGAAAGAAAAATCAAAAAACTCATTTTTCTCAGAAACAATTCGACCAATTTAAATGAAATTTGGATATGTTATTTATCACGTTAATATGAATATCAAAAAAAAAAATTCGAATTTTTTTTAAAAAATACCCCAAAAAAATCAATTTTGGAATTTTCAAAAAAAAATTTTTTTGGGTTTTTTCGGGGTACACCTCAAATTTCTTTTTTAATTTATACCCTGAAATGTCCCCTTGACCACAATTTTTTTTTTTAATTTTTTGAAAAGTTTTAAGAGGTGAACATATTAAAAGTTTCCAAAAAGTACCCATTTCCTCAAAAACCAATCATTTTTGTCAAAAAATTCTTAACCGATTGGAATAAAAATTGCATATGTTATAAATTACAGTAATACAAATTCATTAAATGAAAATTTGAAAATTTTTTTCAAAAATACCCCCAAAAAAATCAATTTTGGAATTTTCAAAAAAAAATTTTTTGGATTTTTTTCGGGGTACACCTCGAATTTCTTTTTTAATTTACACCCTCAAATGTCCCCTTGAACACAAATTTTTTTTTAATTTTTTGCAGAGGTACTAAAGGGTGAAAATATTAAAAGTTTCCAAAAAGTACCCATTTCCTCAAAAACCAATCATTTTTCTCAAAAAATTCTTAACCGATTTGAATAAAAATTGAATATGTTATAAATCACGGTAATACAAATTCATTAAATGAAAATTTGTAAATTTTTTTCAAAAAATACTCCAAAAATGCGATTTTTAAATTTTCCAAAAATTTTTTTGACTTTTTTTCGAGGCACACCTCGGAATTTTTTCTTAATATATACCTTCATAGCTCCCCTTTAACATAATTTTATTTTTGTATTGGAACATTTTTTTGTGTTAGTGGCTTGAATATTTTATTCAGTCTAATTGTAAGTAATACCGTTCTTTGCCACCGTGTTTAAAGGATACGCTTGCAATAGTTACAAAAACTTTCAACAGAGAGCGTTCACAGCGCAAAAGATCACAATACCTATAACAATCAGCCCTTTTCAGGGTTTGAAAAGTAAACGTGTTTATGTTCACTTATAACAACCAGCCCTTTTCAGGGCTTAAAAAGTAAACGTGTTTATGTTTACCCATAACAACCAGCCCTTTTCAGGGCTTGAAAAGTAAACTCGTTCTTGTTTGCCCATAACAACAATTCCTTTTAAGGGCTACAGAAGTAAGAACCTTCAAACTCACCCATATCAACCAGCCCTTTTCAGAGCTTTTCAGAGCTACAGAAGTAAAAACCTTTATATTCATATAAATTTCCAAATTTCATTTAAATCAGTCGAATAGTTTCTGAGAAAAATGAGTTTTTTGATTTTTCTTTCCCCCTCCATAACTCTTAGAAAAAAACACATTGGGACTTGAAAATTTCAGAATTTCATTTTTATATGGATATCAAAATATGGTGCAAATATAAGCCAATTAGGTGCGGGGGCAACTTTAACATACTTACCCCCCTAGATCCTTTATTATTATTGAGATATTATTAATTAACGTGAATTTTAATATTAATAATTTATTATTAATTCTCAATAATATTAATACTAATTAATAATATATAATATTTATTAATAATATCTTAATAAAAATAAATCTATATTAATAATATAAATTTATTTATAATAATTATAAAGTAAAAGTGTAAAACAAATTTTTTTAATTGTTTAATTTTTAAAAAAGTCTGAATAAATAATTACTTAATTTATTGATTAAATTTATTTATCAATTAATCATTATTTGCTGAAATAATTCAATTAATTATTGTAATAGTTATTTAGTTATGACACATTTATTAAAAATAAATTCATAATGTGATTTATGATGTGACAATAAATGACAAAATCCGCAGTCGGATCCGGCCCAGCACCGAGCCAGTACAAACTTAACATATCCGTCATTCTTCCGACGCCGCAGAAGAATAAGATCCGCGGGCAGAAGAAATCCAGTACCGAGCCCGTACTGACGATAGTGGGAAGACGGTTCCGACAGTCGGAGCATAATCTGTACCGCGCCGGTTGCGTTTTCAGATCCGAATCGGTACAGACCGTCGGTACTTGCAGTCTGTACGGGCGCGGATCCCAGCCGGTTGTAAACTCCAACATTCGTCCGACTTTTCCGCCTGGGTAATTAAAGTTTGTACTGTCAACTATAAGAATCAAATACAAAAAGTTCTAAATCAGTCAAAAATTTTCATTTAGCACAACATTTTTATGTGCGCGCGCTCTACTTGTACTTATAGAGCGGTACACTGTGGCACTCTTCTACTTATTAATTTTATTTGCGCTATTTATTTTGTTATTTATCATTTATAGGCTCGCTGAATATTGCTGATTGAATGTAAGGTCGTTATTAAACAATTCAAAATGGCGCAGGTTTCGCATTCCATTATGAGTTTAAAAAAAGTAGCCTCGACGACAAAAAAAAGTCGTAAATAGTAGCTTGATGACAAAAAAGTAGGAAATAGTATCCCCAATGACAAAAAAGTAGAATATATATTTCTTTATAAATATTATTGTATTTATTTAGAAAAAGTTAGAGATGAAATTTAATACCAAAATTTTTTTAAATATCTCATTTAAAAGGAAACTATAGGGAAGAGTGGGGCAAACCGGACCCTCCTCAATATTTCCGAAATGGCGAAATTGTCCAAACTGCTATTTAGAAATTTGAAACAACCTTGTGTAGTATACCATATTTTTTCAATTTGACATATGTTACTTTTGCTTTTGCAACGCTGGGAGCTGTAACAGTTAATTTACGGTTTGAAATTAAGAAAATGATTTTGTATTTCAAAATAATGCAAAACAAATTTAATAAAAGAAAATAAGTAAAATTCAAATATATATTTAATAATTTGTTGAAAAATAAAATACTCCACAAAATTATATGAATTGTATACAATCGATAATTGAAAACGAATCGCGACACTCAAACTCTTCATACACGAAAAGTAAAATTAAAATTATTCTTGCATAAATATAAACTTTGGTACCAATTATAACATCGATATAAAGAAAGCATGCCTTCAACAATATACGAAACTTATTAAAAAAAAGTATAACAAATACAAAAACAGCTTATCATTTGATTTCCACTGGAATAATTCGTAGTTGATAACTACAATATGGTGTGATCTTCTTAGTAGATTCTGTTTTACATGAATTAATACGATGATTTGTCGGATTTACAACTCCCTTCGTCAAAAATATCCTCTTTCACAGAGTAGGTCATCATACATATTTCAGGACTGATACATACGACGTCATCATAATGCACATATTAGTATTGAAATTTCCACAACCATTTTTCATAACGCTTTATATTGATGCAATGGATAAAAACGCCACACTATTTAATACAAATGAAAGATAGATATAAAATCTGATATTTGATTCTTTTTTTATATATAACAATTATTCTTTTATTTAAACAATTAAATACCTGTCGGTTATCGGCGATACTCTCACAGCATGGCTCAATATAAATGAAAATATATGTCACATTCCAGCGCAATACACGACGTCAATAAAATTACAATTATACCTTTATCATTTCAACTATTCTCAAAATCTCCCACCACTTTGCATAATCTCCCACTTATCATTACCTTTAAGCTCCCTCTCTTATTCTCTCTTTCTATCGCTATACTGTCGATCATCATCCTCGTACAAAGCAAAAGTTTTTTTTTAATTTTTTTCTACACTTTTACGAATTTTTTCTTAACGAAATTCTGAGGAAATCGTGTAATATTTAAAAATATTAGGTCTTGGGGTTTGAAGGCACACACCTCAGGAATATTTACCACCAAAAACTTTGATGAATTTGCAAAGCTTTTCTTTTTGACTAACATTTATTCTCAAAATGGGCCTGTGGGGCAAACCGGCCATAGGATATTTTCATTGAATTAAAATTTCATAAAAATTATTTTTAAATAAACCGGACCGTTTGCAAATTTTTTTTGAAGTTAACACAGCAACTAAACAATGAAAGATGAAGCATAGGTGTCTTTAGGAAAAAGTTACGCAATTAAATGATGTTTCAAACAAGCCCTCAAAAAATGAAATCAGTTAATTCGTTTAGTCACAAGAGTCATAAACCGTTAGGGGGACCCGGTTTGCCCCACTCTCCCCCATTACTAAAATATAAAACAGTGTTAATAAACTATTTGATCCTTATAAAAAGTCTTAAAACTTGTACAATTCCTTTTTCTTTTTATCTATTATTCGCCTTTACTTAATAAAATAATTATAGATATTTTTTAAATTCAAAATTTTTATAACTCGAAAAATACAACCTGATTTTAATGAGATCACAACTTTTGTGTAGTAAACAGACTTCTATAAAATTTATAAATATAAACATTAAACTTATTCAAAAACTATCAATTTTGACGTTGAACGTGCGAAGTATAAATCAAAGTATGACCTAATGGTCATCAGTTACGTAAATCAGTTACGTGAGTTACGTAACTTAAACGACTGGCGTAACTTACGTATCTGATGTTAGTTATGTAACCTACGTATGTGATGTTAGTTACGTAACTTATGTATCCGATGTTAGTAACGTAACTTACGTTTCTGATGTTAGGTAAGTTACTTACGTATTTTACGTAAGTTACGTAATTTACACAACTTACGTAATTTACGTAACTAACTTTTTTAGTTGTATTCAACCGTTGCGTAAGTGTATTTAATGTTTCATTAAATATTTGTACTTTCGGTTTACGTGTGTTAGAAAAAATAGTATGTGCAACTCGGGAGAAAAAATGATTTCCAACTCATGTGTTTACAGTTCTCGGCATCGCTCGTGCGCTCGCTGCGCCTCGAACTGCAATCTTCATACTCGTGGAAATCACCCGTTTTTCTCTCTAGATGCGCAATATACTATTATAGCAAGTCTCCAGTCGTCACTTTTTTAAACGTCATGAGGAATATAATTAATTGTTTCAATAATCTTATTTTCTTTAGCATCGGTTTGATCAGTTTTATAGTTCAGAAAACAATCAAGTTTGCTCTGAGCATTCATTCTTTTCGCTTTTTCGTAGCAGTATCTGTTATGAAATTAGCCTTTCTTTTGACACTTTCTTTTGCAGGAGAAACTTGAATTTCTTTTAAATCTATGTCTGAAGTATGGGAAAGTTGCGGTATCGTTTTTTTGAAGACATGATTTTATTATTAGAACTTTTTTTAACTCTTTTTTCATTTTTATTTTTTGAACTAACTGCATTTTCTTTATTTTGTTTAAAATTCAAATCATGATTAGTTTCTGATTTTTTATTGTGTAATAGTTTTTTTAGAATAGTATTCTTTTTGCGATCAATTTCTTTGTTTAATTTTAAAACATTGTCTTCTATGGATCTTTCCTCCATTCTCATATTTTTCGCAGCTGACATCATCACACGTGCGACAAAAGCTGCTTGGAGATCATTTTTCCTTAAAGATTCATCCAACTGCATTTCAGCTTTGATCATCAAAGTGTCGGGACTCTTTTTTGACAAATCTTTTTTTGTTTTTAGCTCTTTTAAATTAGTTTCGAGTCCTTTCACACTTAAATTGATTATCTCTATGTTTTTTAAATTTTCCTTCTCTTGTTCAATTCTTCGCTATTCTTTTTCTTCAGCTGCAGCATTTTCTTCTTTTTTCATTTTCCAGAAATTCCACATACTTTTGACGCGCTGAACGAGCTTTGGTTATCAAATCGTCTGTAATTGAAAGAAGTTGGAGATTATTTTTAAACATTTTTGTCTCATCGGCAATTGTCAGTCGCGCATTTTGTTTCTTCATCTTGATCTTGTCTTTTGTTAATGTTAATTTTTATTTAGAAAATCCGCTTTCCACATCCGCATTACCGTGAGATAAGCACAAGCAAGCTTTAACAACCTTATTAATTAAAGGATATTTGTAACCGTTGTTCCAACTTTTTTGACTAAAGATATTCTTTTACCAATAATGATCAATTCGTTCGGATTTTTGCAATTCTGGTAATTTATCTAACTTTAAAAGGTTCCATTCATCGGCTAATTTGGTTAACGAAACATCTTGAAGTGATAGCTGGTCTACAATTTCACAAATATCTTTAGTACTACTTTTCTTCGAAATTCATTTTAGTTAAAAACATCGAGATGCATGTAATATGCTTGAATGGGGATAAGCTTTGAACGATGATTTTTTAAAAGATAATAAAAGGCAGTCTTATAATGCTCTCTAACTTTCGTTAAGAAAATTAGTTTTTCTTTTTCATTGATGTCTTCTAAATTCTTTATCACACCTTCATCTAGAATAATTGATTTTAAATGTTAGTGTTAACCAACGTGTACTCGAATATTTTATGAAATGATGCTTCGTTGACATATTTTGTTCTTGTATTTGCTCGAAATCTGAGCTTCGAACTGACTTATTGTGAAAAAAGTAGTACACTTGTGTTGCAAAATCACTAACATCTTTATCGAATTCAGAAAGTGCATTTAAAAAAGCATTACTATCTACGTGTAGATTACAAGTTCCAATATTTAATAATCCTTTTTCACGAAAATTGAATACATCTTTATTTAATAGATTCCAGACTCCTTTATTTACGTTCCGACCATCTGAGCTCAACATCAATAATTTTCCAAACGACAATTTTCCAAGTAAATCTTTTAAATAACTTGCAATTATTTGAGATGTAGCTGAACCAAAAAAGAATGTTTGTAGATGACTGTCTTGTACTTCTTGATAATTTTCTGAAAAGTAACGTAATCTAATCTAAAGTTCCTTTTTGCTTTCTGAATTTGTCGTCTCATCGTATGCCAAATACAAATCCTGGGCTTTTTTTGCATCCTGAATTAACTTTTCTTCGGAGTATGGGGCTAAGGCTTCCTAAGTATCAAAATTTTGTAGCACCCAGCGAGAATTTTTTAGCTATTTCTGAGTCAGGGAACATAGCTTGAAATGTTTGACCTATGCCATCACACGCATTTGCTGACATGTTAGAATGAATGTTTTTTATGCCAGTCAATAAATGTTGTAAAATATCTTGAATTCCTTTCTTAGCATGAGAAAAACTATTACAACGGATTGTACAAAACGCATTATTTTCTTTTTCATGACAATTTTTACACCAAGCTACAATTTCGTAACCTGCAGCATCAGTACGGTTAAGCCAATGCATTTGAAAATTGTATTCGGCCATTATTTTATAATTTAATTTCTCGACATTTGAAATAAACTCTATATATTAATATCTTTGTAATATATCACTGACAATATAAATAAAAATAAATTTTGACAAGGAGTATAATTTTGTTCACATTTTTTCATTCTTAAGTGACGAAGAAATCCAATTTAATATTCAGCTAGTGAATGACCTAAAATATAAATATATGTTTTATTAAAAAAATATTTAACTTAACAATATAATCATAAGATAAACTTTAAAAATTTGAGATTTTAAATATAACTTTATTTTGAAAAAATTGATTAAAAAAATATTTACAGTATGTTAGTATTTATCGTAACATGGTAATAATATTTATTTTAAAAAACTTCAATCTATAAGTAAAATGTACATAAAGTTTTATCATTTTTCTCAACTTTTAAATATAAAAAATTATTGTTTGATTAAATTATTATATATTATACATAATTACTTAATATACTTTTAAAAACTAATGCCCCAGACTAGTTTTCAAAACATCAATTTTCAAATAAATTTATAAATACAAATTTTTTTAAATTGAGTCGTGATTGACTTACAATTATAATGATTTTGGATTATTTAACCTTGAGAGGGCCGGGGTGGCCACTATAGTGGCCACCATTTATTTTTACTTTTATTTTCATCGAATTGATTTTTTATTTAATTTTACTTAATAAAAAACTAGTAAATTTTATTTTAATTTTCCGGCCCTCTGAAGGTTAAAAATTAAAATTAAATTAAAAATTCAGTGACAAAAAAAGTAATAACCTATTTTTTTAGAATTGATAACTAATTGTAAATACCAAAATATTTTTATTTAACACTTGTATTTTATTTAGAATAATAAATAACATAACCTATTCATATTATTAACAGTTGCGTACCTAACCTTTGACAAATTTTAACACTGTCTCTAAACTTTTCAACTTCAACTTTTCAATTATTAATTAAAAGAGATCTTATGAAAAGATAGGGGAGAGGGCCCCAAGGTGGTCAAGGCCCTAAGGTGGTCCCCCTAAGAAAATTTTTGTATATTAGTTAGTATCTTCAAATGTTTTCTGTTATTGTTATTATTTGAGAAGACAAAGATTTTAGTAAAGTTTTGAGGTAAATAGTCGTATGAGTCTCTTTGTAACGTGAACGTTGTAAAATTTCTGTTTTTAAATGATCGAGAAATTTTTTTCTCAGGGTGTTAAAATCATCGAAATTAACCATTTTAAATTAGTAAAAATCGTTATAATTATCTTGATATATCGTACAATAATATTCTAAATGAATATAATTAATATTGTGCTTTAGAAAATTTTTTCATTAACGTTTAAAAAATTGTGTCTTGGCCCTAAGGTGGACACTTTTTTGGCCACAAGGTGGTCACTTTTGATTTTTTATGAAAATGTGTTTATACGCTATATTTATCAACATTTATCACTGTGAATGTGAATTTTATCAATTTTTAAGTTTTATAATGAATAATAATGAAATAGAATTATTTTCAAAATTTTACCTGTCTAATACATACACAAAAAGTAACATTCTTGACGAAAGGACAAAGTGCAAAAAAAATATGTAATATGTTTCTGTGATCCTGAAAAATAATCCTTATTAATAAAATCAGATGTCTGTCTGCACATTGCTTCAAACTTCAAAATTTTAGCATAAATAGTTGTTATTGACATCAATGATTCCAGAAATAATCTTCAAAATTTTAATGTATGTATGAGTGTATGTATGTATGTCTGTCACAAAATCTTTGTACCCTAATAACACAAAAACGCGTTTACCGATTTGAACCAAATTTGGCAGAATGTTAGAACTTGGGCCAAGGAAGCTATAGAAATTTACAGATTTGAAAAATATTAATTAGAACTGGAGATGTTCAATTTTTTCAAAAAATCAAAAATTTTCATATTTTAAGAGCCTAAAGTTCTGAACGTTCAAATGAACAAAATTTATTTATTTCTTCCAAAAATTAAATTTTTATTGCAATTATTTTGCGTTACTATCTGAAAAATTAATTACTGAGTTTCTAAACGAAAAATTTCGGTTTTTAAATTTTTTTATGATTAGTAATTTATTAAAATATCTTCAATAAAAAATATTTCGTTCATTTGAACATTCAAAACTTGAGGATCATCATATTTTACATTTTTTTAAAAAATGCTTTTAAACTTTCTATAATTGAGTATAACATGTTATTTAGTCATTATTCAAAATAATTTTGTCAAAAATAATGCCTTATAACCAATATGAAAGTATAAAAATGTTTTCAAAAAATTTAAGAAATCGAACTTTTTCAAATTTTATATGATCTATAATTGATTATTACATATTATTTGGTCAAATTTTAGCATAATTTTTCAAAAAATTGTGTCCTTTAACTTAAATGTAAATATAAAAATGTTTTCAAAATATCAAAATTTTTTAAATTTTACATTTTTTAATATATTGCTGTTAAACGCTCTATAATTGAGTTTTACACATCATTTAGTCACATTTTAGCATAATTTTGCAAAAAATACTATTCCATATCTAAGATGTTATAAAAATAGTATAAAAATGTTTTCGAAAAATTTAAAAAAAAGAAAAAATTATAATTGAGGGGCTGGATGCTATAATGTGTTGCGCGCCATTTACTTAACATGGCGCGTAACACATTATAGCATCCAGCCCCTCAATTATTAGCTCCAATTAATATCCAATTAATATTTCTATTTAATCCTTATTAATAAAATCAGACGCCTGTCTGCACATTGCTCCAAATTTCAAAATTTTAGCATAAATATAGTTGTTATTCACATGAAGGATTCCAGAAATAATCTTATAAATTTCAATGTATGTATCATGGATTGTTTTTAAACTTTCTATACTTGAGTATTACATGTTATTTAGGCACCCTTTAGTATAATTTTGCAAAAAATACTATCCTATATAACTAAGATATAAATATAAAAATATTTTCAAAAAATGGAAAATTACACATTTCTTAATGGAAAGCTTTTAAAATATCTGTTTAAAAATGGTTTTAATGTCAAAAATTAAGAAAAATATAACTGATACTAATTACTATTAAACTTAAGTCAGTAGTATGTTTGGGATCTTTGATTAAGATTTTAACGTCAAAATAATACAATTCAGAATTATTTATTCATCCAATTTTTTTACATACATACATACATACATACATACATTAAAATTTTTAAGATTATTTCTGGAATTATTGATGTCAATAACAACTATTTATGTTAAAATTTTGAAGTTTAAAGCAATGTACACACAGACATCTGATTTTATTAATAAGGATGGTAAATGATATTAAAAAATATTAATTTATAGCATTAAAATTATTTTTCAATTATTAAAAATGAAGATTTCTTATGATAAAATAGATACTGCAGAAATTCAAAAATACCTGTGTTACGATACTTGGATTATACTACTGGGAAAAACTTCGATACTAAAATGTTTTGCTATTTTAATTCTAGATTTAACTTTTAGAGATTTTTTGAGCATTGTAAAGGCAAAAGTTAAACAGGGTGTCTATTATTATTTCTGTTTTATAAACTATCCGGTTTTTCCCAGCGTTGTCAAAATTTTTTCAGGTGTATTTTTTTTATTAAATGTAAATTTTCTTGATAAGTCTTAACGATAAATAAAACTTTAAATGGCTACAAAAATTTACATATTTTATGAAAATACTCTTTGATGGGTTTTTATTTTTACTAATACTTTTAACAGGGGTTCTACCACCCGTGTAGAATTTTCGCAGGGGCCCTGATCAGGGCCGGATAGGGCCGACCTATTAGGGAATGAAACGCCGCGCCCGATGTGGCCCTGATCAGGGAATCCACACTTTCTTGACGCCCCGATCTGGCCCTGATCAGGCGCGGCGTTTCATGCCCTAGTATGGCCCTAGTAGGATAATTTCTACACGGGCAACTGGGAAAAGTGGGAAATATGCAGGAATTTAATTTAATCGGGAAAAACTGTGAATTCAGCTTATGCAATATAGGTCTTATTTTAGATTTTAGCAATTATGATACAATCAGTTCGAATTCGCCATTTTAGTCGAATTAGTTAGTCGAAAATTAGTAGAAATTTTGGACTAACTTATAATACTATAATTAAATTTCTACAAATAATTGACAAACATTGTTTTTGGCATTTTAATTAATTAAAAATAAATTATTTGATGATAAAAAGTCAATCACTGATTTAAAATAGTAATATTTTTCTAATAAAATAGTTGATGGTAGCTAATTATTATTTTTTCCGGTCGAATTAAATTCCCCACTATTTCTTATTTTTGGAGACTGGTAGACACACTATTGAATGTATTTCAAAACGCAGTATCTATTTCGCTCGTTTACGGGCGAAATAAGAGAAATGAATTATTTCGCTCGCAATGAAAAACTGAGTAAGTGGGGGAAACGAGCGAAATAAGAAGAATGAATTATTTCGCCCATTTTTGACTTTTTAAATAATTTTTAGGAGAAAAAAGGTTAACTTGTCACTTGCTTGTACACAAGCAAGACGTTTCGCGCCAACCGGGCCACCCTTCTCTCCAAAATTGAGAGATTTCAAAATTATTGCCCACACCCAAAAATTATTTTTATATACAAGTACTTTTTAAAAATGAGTAGCCTTTTGAAAAATCCAATATGGCGGCTGAAATTTAACCTATAAAAGCATAAAAAACAGTAAAAATGGTTACAAACATATAAATAAAAGCGAATATAATAAAGAAAACAGCTCTACATTAACATAAAATTCATCACTAATGAATAGACTTTGTATACCATAAGTGAAAATAATAAATTTCAAAAATTCAAAATGGCGGAAACAATATGGCGGACAAAAATTCTTAATTTTCATTGAATTTGCCTGCAAATTTTTTCTTAGAGGTTTTTGGGGACGCTGATAACAAATACCTTATATTTTTTTAAAAATTCAAAATGGCGGATCCAATATGGCGGACCAAAATTTTTAAAACTAATCGGAATCACTTGAGACTTGACACTAAGGGGTTTTTGGGGTCGCTGGTAACGAATCAGGCGTTATTTCTTAGATATATGAGTATGTTACATTATACTCATTATATGAGTATAATGTAAGAAAAAGTCGGAATAACGAAAGTACTACACTATTCAAATGGCAATTTTTGCAATTATTTAAACAAATAATTTTAATTTATTACATAACGATTTGACATTTTATTTATTTATCGGTTATTATAAGTGGCTTCAAAAACTGTAAAATTTGAAAAAACTACATCTTTCTAAGTGCAATAGAAAAAAGTTACTAAATAACAACAATTATTTGTTTTTACAATTTTTATAATAGCGATTTGTCTTTAATCATTCATAGGTTTTTATAAGTAGGTCCGAAAGATACAAAATTAGAGAGAAACTGCATTTCTTTAAGGGACTATAGGAATAAAGTTAAAAATTAACAACCATTATTTGTTTAAACAATTTTTAAAAACATCGATTTGACATTTAATATTTATTGATTATTATAAGTAGATCCACACATTGCAAAATTAGAAAAAAACTGCGTCTTTATATGTGCAATGGATAAAAAGTTAATAAATAACAACAATTTTTTATTTAAACAGTTTTATGCAATAGTTGTAAGAAGTTTAACTAAATTTCTTATTTGGATTATTAATTTAATACTTTGCAGTACTAAAAAAAGTTCATTATTTCATAGAAATTTGTTGATTTCTTGTTTTATTTGAAAATGATATAAATAATCAATAATATATTGTTTAAACAAAGGAAAAATTTATCGTAACATTAATCAATTAGATTATTAGACAACAAAAAACAATTGTAGTATAAAATTTCCATGATTTCAAGGTTTTTTTAATATGCAAACCCGTGACGTGTGCATATACTATACTCAAGCAAGAGTTTTAGTTACTATTTTATACGCTAGGTGTCGGGCATGAATGAATTCATTTCTTTCTCACTACTGAGATTGAGCTTCCATATGTTAAATAGAAGTGCTTTGGCGAACATTCTTTTTCTGCGTAGTTAATTGTTGATGCGTATACTGTTCTTTATAATTATTTTTTTTATTTTCAAATTTTTCGTTGAATTTCAGTCTTTTCTATTATTATCGGTTTACTTTTCTTTTTATTTTTAGATTTTTTTTTCTATAATACTGAATATTCAATTCAAACTTATATTTCAAACAGTCCTTTTCAGGGCTAAAATAAAATAGTTTTTTTAAAACTGTTTTATCTTCTGTTCCGATTAATTATCGCTGATTTTTAATTTTTGTCAAAAAAGTAAAAAATGACTATATTGAAGGAAAAAACTCGCTCAGATAGGTGCGTAAATTGCGAAAAGTTTCAAAATTAATTTTAAAGGAATTTCCTAATTTAAATGAAAATGCAAAAGTTTGTTTAATGTGTAGAGACATTTTTTCACAAAGGCATGTTTCTAATGACATATTAAACAATGAAATTAGTTTTGATTCAGAGCAGTCAGATATCGAAGAAGATTCTTCTCCGAATAAAAAGACGCGTTTTACTAGAGAGAATTAATTAGAAGACATGTTAAATGGGTTAAAGGAAAAATTTGCTTCTCTTGCCGAAAATGATCCACATCGTGTCACAATACTTACTATAGCTCCTGAATGCTGGAGTGCTCGTAAAATTTCTCAGGAATTTGGGACATCTCGAAGAATGGCTAAAAAAGCTAAAAGCTTGAGGAAACTGAAAGGTGTTTTAGCTATGCCATCCTCGAAAGTTGGAAGACACTTACCAGAGAAGACGGAAGAGAAAGTTCTCGAATTTTATGAAAATGATATAAACAGTAGAATAATGCCGCATAAAAAGGAAACACTTACTGTATATAATGAAGGGCGAAAAGAGAAGGTGCAGAAACGATTGTTACTTTGTGACATAACATATCTGCATAAACAGTTCAAAGAACAGAATCCAGAACATCCAATTGGTTTTACAAAATTTGCTGAACTTCGACCAAAAAACTGTATACGTGCAGGTGCAAATGGCACACACAGTGTTTGTGTCTGTACTATACATCAAAATTTTAAGATGATGTTCGAAGCAGCAAATATTGCAAAATATACGAATGATCTGGACATATCATTGAAATGTTACAAAGATTGCTTTCAATTAATGATATGCAAAAGCCCAAAAGCTGAATGCTTCTTAAGAGAGTGCAATCTTTGTCCAAACTCTGAATCATTCTCTAATTATTTAATGGAATTATTCGAACAAAGAGGTATTTCGGAAATCATTTATTCCACGTGGGAGGCTACCGATAGGTGCACATTAAAAAAACAGTGCCTCTCTGTGTCAGATTTTGTTCTGGAGATGTCCAATCGATTGGAAATATTACTGCCTCATGATTTTATTGCAAAAAACCAGTCGAAATTTCTCTTTGATTTAAAAAATAACTTGCAGCCAGACGAAGTAATAGTTCAATGTGATTTCGCAGAGAACTATGCGTACGTTGCACAAGACGCTGCGCAAGCTTTCCATTATAATAATGACCAATGTTCTGTTCACACTGTAGTCTTCTATTATAATAATGGAAAGGAAGTTTTGCACAAAAGTTCAATCTTGCTGTCTGATAGTACAACTCATGATACTGCTGCTGTATACATGATGCAAGAATTACTCATACCCGAAATAAGAAAAGTCGTTCCGAATGTTAAGAAAATTATTTATTTCACTGATGGGGCTAAACAGCACTATAAAAATAAGTTTCAAATGAGTAATCTTGTACATCATAAGCAAGATTTTGGAATTGAAGCAGAATGGTACTTTCATGCGACAGCTCACGGCAAAGGAGCTTGTGACGGCTTGGGTGCTATTCTAAAAAGAGAAGCTACTCGAGCAAGTCTTTAGGCAAAATCGACTGAAGCCATTCTTAATTCAGTAGACCTTTTTAACTGGGCAAAAGAAAAATTTAAAGAAATTACATTCTTTTATTATGATAAAAAGAAACATCAAAAAACTCAAAGACATCTTGCTAAACGATTTTCAAAAGCTCCACAAGTTACCAAAATTCAGAGTGGCCATGCTTTCAAAGTCTTTTCGGGAAAACAATTACATGTGTTGCGATATTCTGGTTCCAGAACCACCATAAATACTATAAATTATTGATATTAAATAAAATAATGCAAATGCATATAATATCTGTAACAAAAAAAAACAAAAAATCTGACTTTGTATAAATAATAAGTCTGCTTAGCAGGATTTTGAAACTTTTTCGTACGACATATTGCATCTGACATTTTAAAAATCTAAGAAATAACGCCGGATTCGTTACCAGCGACCCCAAAAACCCCTTAGTGTCAAGTCTCAAGTGATTCCGATTAGTTTTAAAAATTTTGGTCCGCCATATTGGATCCGCCAATTTGAATTTTTAAAAAAATATAAGGTATTTGTTATCAGCGTCCCCAAAAACCTCTAAGAAAAAATTTGCAGGCAAATTCAATGAAAATTAAGAATTTTTGTCCGCCATATTGTTTCCGCCATTTTGAATTTTTGAAATTTATTATTTTCACTTATGGTATACAAAGTCTATTCATTAGTGATGAATTTTATGTTAATGTAGAGCTGTTTTCTTTATTATATTCGCTTTTATTTATATGTTTGTAACCATTTTTACTGTTTTTTATGCTTTTATAGGTTAAATTTCTGCCGCCACATTGGATTTTTCAAAAGGCCACTTATTTTTAAAAAGTACTTGTATATACAAGTAATTTTTGGGTGTGGGCAATAATTTTGAAAGCTCTCAATTTTGGAGAGAAGGGTGGCCCGGTTGGCGCGAAACGTCCCGTATATATTTGACGTGAGTGTGAATGTAGGTTAGATTCGTTTTCGTTGCGCAGTTGCGCACGCGACAAATTCAAATTCAAATAATTATGTGTCGATTATTTTAGAGATATTTAATTAGAAAATAATTAATGTGTATAATAGTAAACATTTTTTTAATTATAATATTTTTGTAAATATAGCACAATAAATGTTATATATTATTAATGAAGGTAAATATTAATTTTTCTAATATTATATGAATTCTAAATAGCAAATTTTTTGCTGTATGAATGTTCGATGTTGTATATGTGCAACTACATAATTTTTGTAATAAATGTAAATAATAAAAGGAAATAAATTTTAATTGTATAAAAGTATAAATTTTGACGTTTTAAATTTTCGCGGTTTCAAAAATATTTATCATTTGTCCTTTATTTGACTTTTTGTGATACAAAATTTAAATTTATATTATTTGTATCCGAGATTTTTATAAGAACGGCCGTGTTCGTGAGTTTGCAGAGAAAGTAAACGAAAATGAATTCCGAAACAGAGAAAAAAGGTATGTAGAAATGAATTTATTACTTAAATTAATAAAAAATTAAATGAAATTTTAAATATAATTAATATTACAATTTTAATTTTTATAAAATATTTAAATTTACACCTCTTAATTTCATTTGTAATATAATAATTATTATAATTATAATCGTATTAAAATTAAAAGTTTTATAAATCTTCATTATTTAAATACATTTTTATTATAAAGAAAAGAAATAATCGTAGTGTATTAAAACATTTTAAACAATTGTTTATTTAAAAAAAGGAAATAATCTAATATTATAGTAATACAATAAATTTAAAAAATTACTTTTATTAATGCAAATTATTTTTTATATTTAAAGCAGAATGTCTCGAAGTTGGTGAAACTTTTGCTACTTTTTGTGATCTCAAAAAGAGATTGGAGAAGTATGAGAGGGAAACATTCTCAGCTTTTAAAGTTCGCAATTGTGTCACAAGAAGCCGAGGAGAGAAAATTTTAAAAGACAAAGTTTTGAAGGAGGGCCTAGATTATTACTCTATTAAATATGTGTGTAAACACGGATGGAGAAATAATCAACAGTCGAAAGATGTTTAAGTTTCATTTAAACAAAACACGTTTAAATCAAATAAATCGTTTTCTCAGTGTATGATTTATCAACTTTTGAAAATGTGCTTCTCTTATTTGAATTTGCCGCGTGCGCAACTGCGCAACGAAAACGAATCTAACCTATATTCACACTCCTTGTATAAGGCTATTCAAGTTAGGTGGGGGAAATCCAATATGGCTGACATCAGCTGATTTACTGGAGGACAAGCATCGCATTGAAGTCAATGGACAAAATTAGTTTTTTGTTCATAACTTTTTAAATATTTATTTTTAAACCAAAGTGTAATGACAAATTATTCTTCATTTATCGAAAGCTATTTTTTAAAACATTAAAATCAAAATATCAATTTTTATTGTTTTAAAAAATAGCTTTCGATAAATGAAGAATAATTTGTCATTACACTTTGATTTTAAAATAAATATTTAAAAAGTTATGAACAAAAAACTAATTTTGTCCACTGACTTTAATGCATTGCTTGTCCTCCAGTAAATCAGCTGATGTCAGCCATATTGGATTTCCCCCACCCAACTTGAATAGCCTTATACGTCAAATATATACACAAGCAAGTGACAAGTTAACCTTTTTTCTCCTAAAAATTATTTAAAAAATCAAAAACGGGCAAATAGACACTGCGATTTGAAAAAACTAAAACCCATCGAAGACGGGTACGACAGCTAGTTAATATTAAATAAACAACTTAATAATACGTTTTTTACATTTCTTTATAACTTTTTTATTGAATTTTCGTATGGTGACCACCTTGGGGCCACTTTTTTAAAAGTCGAATTTTCAACTTTTTTTAAAAAGTGACATATTTATTTTTTCTATTAATGAAATTAAAAAAAACTTTATGATAGGAAGTTAGGTAATAAGACAAAGCTTCAAACGCCGTATTATTGACCTTTATATATAATTCCACTTGAAATCTACAGTCGTTCAAAAGATGGGTAACCACTTTAGGGCCCTCTCCCCTATATTTTATTCATAAAAATTTTACAATAAAGTATGATAATTCACAGAAAAATACTAAATAATTATGTAGGGGAGAATGGGGAGTTATGAAGCATGGGGAGTTGTGAAGCACGGCCATAGATCTCGCATAGTAATTGTTTTGATAGATGTCACTTACTCTGAATATTTTTTCACCTAATATCTTCGTTTTGTAATTGGATTCATTCCGATAGAAGATATTTTGCATATCTTTCAAGACAATGTGTTCAATTTTTCGTTTATAAAGTTTTTTTGTGTGCTCCATTTTGCAGAATTCTTACAAAATTCGCGAACAAATCAAAAAGATAAGTTCACCCATATAATACCCAGTAATGATTAGGTTCTCGAAATTTAAAACGATTTATGCAAAATCGCAATAAAGAATATTTACCAAAAAATATAATTTTTAGCGATTTTTAGTAGTGCTTCACAACTCCCCATGATTTTTAAAAACTTGAAAAAGCAGCTTTTTAGTCCAACTGAAAAAAATTGTCGATTTTATTTTATTTCATGCAAATTCTTCAACCAGTAAGCATATTTGAAGACCCTCTAGAGATTCAAGTGGAGAAAATTTTAAATAAAAATTTCTTTTTGAAGTTACAACTCATAAACAAAGCGTGCTTCATAACTCCCCATTCTCCCCTATAATATCTGAACACAATTGAAATGATTATTGTGAACTAGTAGGCGAATTTGTATAAAAGTATAATTTAAATGTGTGTACTATTAGACTTACCTTGCATCAGTAAATTAAAAAGCTTTACAGATTAATCCTTTTTTACATTCACAATTTTATTTCACTTTAAACATTTCAAATAATTGTACAAAACAAGTATATATTGTCCAGTGACGAGTTCATATGTAAACAAATTACAGGTTATGGTCACGGTTGTGAAATGTAATTTTCAAAATAAACTTGTAATAAGATCAGGGATGGAACGGAAAATACTTATATTATATGTAACTGAATAAGTTTATAGTTTCTTAAGTAATATAAAAAGTCGGTAAAATTATTACCTATCTTATTGACAGTGGTTTTTCATTAACGAATTTAGTTTTTAACGCTGTTGTTAAGTGGAAATGTGAAAACTAAAACTCTAAATTTGACTATTTGTTAAAAAAGTAGCTTTTAGCAACATTAGGCTGAAAAAAGTAGCCTCGTATCAAAAAAGTAGCAAGTAGTAGCTTTTAGTAGAAGAGTGCGAAGCCTGCGGACAGCGGACATATACATTTTGAAAATTTATGGATTTGACTAAAACTTGGTATTTGGGGGTTTTCAGGGTTGCCACGGACCTGGAAAACCTAGAATTGTCATGGAATTTTTTTTCAGTCATGGAAAACCTGGAAAACCTACATTTGTCAGGGAATTTTATAAATCCTGATACTAAAAACTGAATTTTTTTGTACTTGAGTCGTAAAAATTTTAAGTTGACATTATACAACTTTTTGATTTTCAATTTAGTGCTTACAATTGAAATGAATGAAAAAAGTAGTAAAAGTGACATTTCTAAATTTTAGTTTCTTTTAGTCAATATCTTCCTTTAAAAAATTTTTAAATTAATACATTTTAGAAACCCAAAAATGTTATGAAACTGAAGTTACCAACTTTTATGCAATGAAAATTTTTTCTTTTGCTAATTGTTTTTTAATGTAAAAAGTCCTATAAAAAATTGCAAGTGCATCCATATTAAGAAATAAACAATTAACAATAGAAAAAATGGCGAGGAAATTTAATTGTGAAAAATTCTGAACTAAACTAAATTTTTAAATTTAAAGAGATTTGCTCCAAAGATTTGCTCCTAACCTTTCTTCGGAGCGTACCTCAAATAATCTCACAAATTTTAACTAAAATTTTTGTTATTAATAATATTAAAAATTAATAACTTATTTTATTAACAATTTACTTAAAGGATATTATATTTTTTGTCGTAATTAGCTAAAAACATAGCAAAGCAATTTTATTTTTGGGTCTGGAATTTTTTAAAAAATGGTCTGGAAAACCTGGAAAAGTCATGGAATTTTAAAATCGATGTTTTGTGGCAACCCTGGTTTTCGATGTCGATAATTACAAGTAAAGTGTTAAGCTAAAGTTAAAAAAATCAAAATGGTGGTTTCAAAATTCGTATTAATTAGCGATCCCAAAAATGATAAATAACAATAAATAGCGCAAATAAAATTAATAAGTAAGAGTGATATAGTGTACCGTTCTATGAGTACATGTAGAGCGCTCGAGCACATGAAAAAGTAGTGCTATATGAAAATTTCTAACTGATTTAGAACTTTTTCGATTAGATTCCTATAGTAGACAGTTCAAGCTTTAATTTAAGCCTTGTTAGAGACTTCTAGCACGTCGATATCATTCTCTACACGTTATCAAAAAACCAAAAACAGGGTTTTCTGAAACTTTGAGTCCATTTTTCTCAAAATCTTGACGTGTTGGGCACTTTTGGAGAGCATATTTGTGTTCAACGATGAAAATCCTATGATAATATCATTGTCCGATCTTTGAATTAGAGAAAAAGTAACTTTTTGTCGACCAGTGTAATTACAAATATAACCTAAAATGTTAGACGATAGGTTTTTTCTCATGTAGAAAAGAAAGTATTGATTTCGATTCCAAAAAAAATTTATGTCTATTGAAATAAAAACAATGATATATTAAAAATTTAAATTGCTTTCTAAAATTTTTAAATATGTCAATATTGATTTATACAAAAGAAGACGCAATGAAAATAATAAAGTTATTCATTTATATCATTAGCTAGTTAAAATAGATATACTTTTACTTATATTATTTACCTACAGTGAAATTTATATAGCTTAATGTGTAAGCAGAATCAGAACATTCAACAGTTTTGACAATCGAAAAATATATACATTATATAATAGGTCTGTTCTCGTTGCCTGCACTTCTTACACTTTAACACCTAACCTGCACTACATATGTTGTTCTCTTTGCCGGATGTGACGGAATTTTACCATATATTTCGCTACACTTTCTGCACCTACTCTTGAGGTGGTGTAAAAGTTACACTTAGTGCAGGCAACCAGAACAGACCTATTGAATATATAGCGGCAAGCACTAACTCACGGCACATGCGCGTTACGTTTTAGATTTAGGTTGCAATAAAACCATACTGATTTTGCATGGATTTCGAGCAACCGTTGTAAAGAAAGGTGGGGATCAATTTCAACAGAAGTTGATAGCAGACTTGGTATAAGTGTTTTACTGTTGGCGCACTGTAATTAATCATGCATTTGGAGCATGAATCCAACCTATAAGAGCACAGTTTCTCTGTTGCCAATAGCGAATGGTAGGGTAGAGTGGGGTAAAAAAGCCAATGGTGCAAAAAAGCCATTTGGCTTTTATTTTGAAACTATTGAACTAATATGGCACATCGGCGTCCCTCAGGGTGGAGTTTTGTCTCCTCTCCTGTTTAACTTGGCACTGGCCTATGTATGCTGATGACATCTTGGTTTATGTAAATTTCAAAAAGATTAGGGAAGCAATTAAAAGTCTAAAGCAAGCCATTCAATTAATTTCGTTTTGGTTAAAAGGACTGGGTATTACAATATCTCTTCTTAAGACACAATTGTGTGTTTTTTCTCGGTTCCGTCACACACGGGAATCAGAGGTAACGTACTTGCTGACAGGGTCGCCAAAAATGCGTTAAATCTTGAATTTTGCAACTATCGAGATATTTTGAGTCGTCATGTAAATGACATTCTACTTGAAGATTCTAAAATGTGCCAAAAACGGTTGTGGCCACCCTGTCCAGAGTCTCCTTCCAACAATAGTTATTTTCGTATACTTGGTCCGAAGACCCCACGGCCATGGTTTAAAAAGATCTGTGCCCCGAGGAGGTATATCAATTTATTTACCCGTCTGAGAAGTGGACACATTTGTACGACTGAACACTTTAATCGTATGGGATGGGGAACAGAAGCAGACTGTGCTTGTGGTGAAAGGTCAAAGGAACTTAATACACTATCTAAGAGATTGTCCGTTGCTTTCTTCGGTTAGACCTTCATTATTCTCCTTTTTGAATTATGAATCAACCGAATTCAATCCGGAAAGACCTGATATAACATTTACTATTTTCAACCCAGATTCTGAGTCGGTTCGAATCACTGATCTATATATTAACTGGATGGCAGATGTGCTGCCAAAAGCCGTGACAAATTGAACGCCATTTTTTTCACGCCGAGTGTAGTTCGTGTGTTTTCGGAAACATTCGTATCTCTGTTTACGTTTCAGTAAATTTTTTTGGTATACGATAATAAAGCTGTAAAATGTCATCAGGGCTCAGTGATATTATTTAAATAAATTCTATAAAAATGCAATATAGGTGTTTTATAGTAAGCTGGAGAGTTTTATTCTGCGTATACATAATACGGGTGAGAAACGTGCGCTGGGCGTTCAGCCGCCAACGACTGTAACTTTCGGGAAAAACTTGTTTAGACTTAAATGAACAACTTTCTCGCTGGAAGTATTTTGTTGCTCCAATTTTGCTCAACTTCCCCGCTTAGTGAAAATTTCAGTTTACGAATTCTGCAATATCTCAATAAAAAATTAATAACTTTTTTATTTATAATTAAAACATCATTTTTCTTTTTTAGTCACTCGTAGGATAAAATAACGCATATTTTCGTTTTTGTTTCATTAAGAAATTCTTAAAGTTGACTGAGTAATCGCGAGTTGATGTGAACAAAACAATTAAAATTTCTGTTTTTAAAAACACAGTTTTTCCCTTATATTTCGAAAACGGTAATAGATACAATAAAAATTTAAAAGAAAAAAAGATGCGCAATGAAATTTCCTATTAGAATATGTACATGAGATATTTAAATTCGAAAGTCGAATTTTGGATGTCCAGGGGACTTCGATTTCGGCCGAGAAAAATTTACGTGCCCTTCTACGATCCGGCGGCTCATTTAAATAGACAAAACCATTGTTGCTATTACTACATTGGAAATTTAGACACTGTTTAATAATTTATTTATTATCGTTTTAAAAAATACCTTAAAATTAATTTAAAGAAAGAAATAATATTAATTTAAGTTTAACTAAGTCAACATAACTTAAAAACATAAATAATCTTAGAAGGAGGCCCTAAAATGTATTTAAATGAGATCAAAATAATTTAACAGTTCATTATAAACTGTTAATTTTTATTTTAATTACTATAAAAATTTGATTGATTATTCTTGAGATTTCTCCCAAAAAAATGGAAGATTGGTTTTGTACCACCTATTTTGAGGGTGGTACCGTTAAAAAACATAGAAAAATAGTTCCTTTACTCAAAAAAATTTGACTAAGACAAAAGAACATATTTGTGTTATATTTTAAGCCTTTGCACTTTAAGAGGTCGGAATGTGACCACCCTCCCCTAATAAAAGATAATTTTGATTTTAATCAAACCCTGGTCAGCAGTTTCTTTTTTCTCTTGTGTCACGTTCGCTTATATAGTTATAATATAATATATTTTGAAAGTAATCAGAAGCAGTTTGTAATAGAGGAGACTGTTAGAACAATGTGACAAGCTAACATAATCAATAAAGTTTATTAGAGGAGCGGAAAACAAGTCGTTATTAAATGAATGGTAAATACGTTAAAGGGGCCACACTCTCCAACCTTTTCTTGAAGTAACTTCTCTGACACGGGGATCTGAAACGCCATAATTTTTCTGTTCAAAATTTCCATAACGCCGAATAAAATTCTTTAACCAAGCAATAATATTTTTTTAAATTCAGTACCGAATATTCTTCATCCTTTCATTGCTAATTAAGAGAAAAAGGTTTTAAATAAATAAATTTTTTTATTGAAAGATATTCTTATCCAACTCTTAGATTTGGTAAAACCGTTACGTCTATTAATTTATCGTAAGGGAAGTGCGCCGGTTGTGGGCACGCTCTAGTTGTCGACATCCCTACGTAAACTTCAACGGCAAGCAGACGTTACTGATCTGAGTGTTGCAAGTCGTGTAAAATAATACGTGTGATAATACGCAGTTTTCGTATTGATAACGAAACAAATAAATGTATTTGTATAATAGCTATGAGCGCACTTGTATAGCCAAGTATGTAAGGCTGAAGACAGGCGTATAAACCAATAAATAAAATAATAGCTATGAGCATAACAAAGAAAATTTGCATTAAATAAATAAAAAGGAAATTTTTATTGTTTTTGAAGAGCGACATGTGGATGTGGATTCGTTCAAAAGCAGTGTTTAATTTCTTTTTGCAGTGTTGGCATTACATTTTGTGATTAACCACTGCGTTTAACCAAAATCCTGCATCACATAATGTGTTCATTTTTGTCATTCCCGGTTATGTTAAAAAGGCTCTACCATCTAACAATAATGTTGACTACTGTCTCATGTATCTAAACTTTCTGACAACGAAATTGATAGCCGCAAACTCCATTAAATGTGAAGATTATAGTCGTTCAGTGCATTAGAAGTTCAGTAATATGTGTACTAGCTACTTTATTTGCAAGAATTATGCTTGTGTTATAGTGATGAGTGTAGTGTGAAAACGTTTCATCATTTTCGTTCTTTATGCCGGCGAAGCCTTTTAAAATTATGAAACTTTCATTTCCTCTTCATTTGTATTGGTTTCCTTTAATATTTTTTCTTTTTTAGCGGATTTTTCAAGGGTACCCACAAGCTCAAAAATGTATTTATCAAAAAAATTTTATTTAATTAAATTTCTAATAAAACTTTTTTATCGGAAGGAATCAATTTAATTCCTTCACTGAAAGTCACCAAAAACCTTTAGCTTTAAATTCTTCCACATATATTTGTTAAACATTCGTATAGGCAAATATTATGAGGCATAAGCAAAACGGTGCCCACAACCGGCATACTTCCCTATAGTTTATGTCATTTTTATAAGTTTGATTCTCCTGAAAGGGACCGCTTGACGTGCCTCCATCATGAGGCTCAATAAATATTAAATTTTTATTGACATTCTATTAAGTTTAAATTTTAAACAAATTTATCCATAAACTACGAAACTTTATTCATTTTTATATAATCTTGCAAATTTGAAAGGATGTAAACGAAAATTAAATGTTAAATTTATCCGTAAACTTATACTTTTACTTTTTAAATTGGTTTTGTATATAGTTTTTTATTTTAAAATTTTATTCATTTTTTCATCTTTATACTTTTTTTGAATATTTAAAAAAATTATCTTATCTTTCGGGATTTTAGATACGGGAAAATGAACAGATACCTGCTGGAAGGCTTATTTTTGAAAATTAATCTTGTGCAACTCAGATTTTCATCTTTAAACGTATTTAAAACCTAGGGGAGACCGGGGCTAAACCGGACGGATTTGGTCTTTGACCAGAAAACTCATACAAAAACATATTTTTTGCTAAAGAGTAATATATTGTTTTGAAGCTTGGACCTTCACCTACAAATCGCACTTGTTTGATTTTAAAAAACTACAATAGCTTTGGAGATATATTGCTTCGAAGGTGACTACCTCGAAAACAAAAATACGAAAATTGGTGGGGCTAAACTGGACACCCCATGGGGCTAAATCGAACACGGCTAATTAATTAAAGAATGAGACACAAATTTTCGTTTTTTTTTGTAGAAAAGTCAAATCAATTTTTCTTTTATTTATTTGCAGATACTTCTATACAAAGAATATAATATAATATATAATATATATATATATATATATATATATATATAATGTATATAATATATATAATACACGGAGAGACTTTTAGTTAGAAAAATTATTTTATCGTATTTTGATATTTCTAATAAAACGTAAAAATTTAGGGATAATCGAGGTATAGTTAGAAGAATTCCATTAAAGATTATGAAAAGACATAGTCAACGTCACTTTTGGTAATAAGTCTTAAAGTTTTTTGAATCTTTTCTAAAGCTTTATACTAAAAGTGAAGATTAGGTGACGCAAAAATACAAAATAAAAAAAAAAAAATACAAAATGCGTTACTAGGCACGTGTATACTTATATAATACATATGTATATAAATTAATATATGATTTATCATAATATTATTACACAATTCAATTGTTTAATCACTAATAACTTTTGAAACGTAAAAACGTTTCAAAATACTTTCAAGACGATGATGACGCTCGGTTGTTTGCTGAGTGTTCGCCTAACATTAACTGTCTTCGGTTGTGGACGGAACTGTTCGGAAACCTTCGTGAAAATATTCTAATAAAATTTTGTGAAAATTCAAACTGCTTACCATTTCAAAGCGTGTTAATATTAAAAATAATACAGTATCTAAAATTTTTTTACATTTAATAGTTTTCAAAATAATGGGTTTACAAATAAAAATATCAGAATGTATTATAAATATGTTCTATATTCTCGTATTTGCAATTGTCTTAACATCAAATGATATTCTTTCTAAACTTTTATACTAACTTCTGTTCCCTAAAAATTACAATAGTAGATAAAAAAATAACACTACTTATTATTATAATAAGAACTATCATCATCGTACCTCGATTATCCCTAAATTCTTACGATTCATTAGAAATATCGAAATACAATAAAGTAATTTTTGTAACTAAAAGTCTCTCCGTGTATGGGGCGCATGAAAAGACCCTAAACCAGATTTGTTAGAAATGTTATTTAATAGAATTTTATTACCTAGAATAACATTTTGGTAGAATGTATAATTGTTAGAATGATAGCTTGACTGAAAGAAAAGTAGAAAGAATTTTAAGTTAGTAGAATATTTATTCGTCCGAATTATAATTTGGCAAAAAGTCAATTTGATCGAATTTTAATTTTCCAGAAATCTAATTTCACCAAATATCAATTTATGCGAATCGTTTTTTCGTAGAATAGTAATTTTACAGAAGCGTAATTAAATAGAATCTGAATATTGCCGAAAATCTTTTTGAAAGAAATCTACTTTATCAGAATGTAAATGTGTTCGAATAATAATTTACTAGAAATTCAACTTATCCGAATATCAATTTGATAGAATTATTTCGGCCCGAATTTTAAAATTGACCCATCACAATTTTTTTGATAATTTCTGATTGGTCAATTTTAAAATTCGGGCCGAAATAATTCTATCAAATTGATATTCGGATAAGTTGAATTTCTAGTAAATTATTATTCGAACACATTTACATTCTGATAAAGTAGATTTCTATCAAAAAGATTTTCGGCAATATTCAGATTCTATTTAATTACGCTTCTATAAAATTACTATTCTACGAAAAAACGATTCGCATAAATTGATATTCGGTGAAATTAGATTTCTAAAAAATTGAAATTCGATCAAATTGACTTTCTGCCAGATTATAATTCGGACGAATAAATATTCTACTAAATTAAAATCCCTTCTACTTTTCTTTTAGTCAAGCTATCATTCTACCAAAATGTTATTCTAGGTAATAAAATTCTATTAAATAACATTTCTAACAAATCTGGTTTAGGGTCTTTTCATGCGCCCCATATAATATATATAATATAAAATGAATTACAGTTTTCAGACTTGTCTGTTTGTAGCAACTCGCTTGCGAATTCGAGTTTTAATATAAATTATTTATTTATTTATAAAATGGTTCTATGCAAAGAATATAATATAAAATAGTTAATTAATATAAAAAAAATTAAAGTATTCAAAGATTTGGTTGTTTTTTACCACGATGTCCGATTCAGCCCCACATCGTCATCTTATAATTTAGGCCAGTCGGTGAGTGCAAAAAGTGCACAAAAGTGCAACCTGAAAAGTCTCAATAGTTTCTTGTAGTTTGGGGGCCCCATATAAGAGCCCCAAGGTTTGCTCTCGATTTCCGGTTGCAAAAAATAGTGTAAACAATCGTCAAAGTTTGAGAAACGTAGTTTTGCGATGACCCTTGCTTCCGGTTAAATTTTAGAGGAAAAAGTTGTTATTGAAAGTTGTAGAGCCTAAAAATACCTTTCAAATGACTGGTCATACGTTGAAAAAGGTTTATTAGTTTAGGTGCAAATGAATTTAAACCATCAAAAATAGCACTTTTTTACTTGTTCAATAACTTTGTTAATAATTATCGAATTTGTTTATAATTTTCCAGAAATATTCTCCTTGCAAAGCTGAATAAATCCCAAAAAAAATTATCTTGATCGGATAAATAGTTTATGCATAATTCAATTTGTTAACTAAAAACATGTAATTTTTCAACGGAATTTCCCCACTTTTGGACCAACGAATTTCGGTATTTTTTTTCGAGAGTACAGTTTAGGAGTCAAACTTTCATCCCACTTAAATGGAAATTCGATATTTTTTATTTAAATGCATAATAATGGATGTTAAAAAAGGGTACATTTTTTTGTCATAAACAAATGGAATAACTCAGCCAATTTTCACTTTATCAATTTGGTCTAAACGGCATTAAATTTTATGTGTTTTCACAAATCTTTTCCAAAAAAAAAATCCGACTTAGGTTCAAGGGTGGGAGAGTTAGTTTTTTTATTTCAAAAATTTCCTGACTAGTTTATTATTAATATTTTTAAATGAAATTTGCACCATTTACAGTTTAATACACGTATTTTATGAAAAAAAATTAATTGTTATATTTTAGGCTTTTATCTTTCATTTATATCAAGTAAAAATACATATATAGTTTTTTCAACTCTTGGACGGCGGAGTGGGGGTACTCAGTGGCGCGTGGTTATCGACGCTACAACTGAAATCGGCCGTTCAAATTACAAAATTGGTTATATCTTCGTTAGTTATTAACCGATTTTAATTTTTCTTTTTTTAATTTGATGTATTTTTTTATGCTGAATCCGAGAATGATTTTATATTTTTTCAAAATACATTATTTTTTGTAATAATAATAAAAAAATTTTTTAACAACAAATGATTATTGTTATTTATCATATTTAACAAAAAATTCTTTTTGTACATATTATTCCATTAAAATGAAAGTAATATTATCACATAAAAAAATTCAAATTATATGTATATAAGTGTGTAGCATCATCATCTTAGTACATTTTGCGAATTAAACCGGCGTGCATATGTGCACGTGATGCTACTAGCTTATATATAATTAATTAAGAATTTTTTCCTTTTAATATTTTTTTAAACTTAATGGAATAATATGTACAAAAAGAATTTTTAGTTAAATATGATAAATAACAATAATCATTTGTTGTTAACAAATTTTTTTTTTATTATTACAAAAAATAATGTATTTTGAAAAAATATAAAATCATTCTCGGATTCAGCATAAAAAAATACATCAAATTAAAAAAAGAAAAATTAAAATCGGTTAATAACTAACGAAGATATAACCAATTTTGTAATTTGAACGGCCGATTTCAGTTGTAGCGTCGATAACCACGCGCCACTGAGTACCCCCACTCCGCCGTCCAAGAGTTGAAAAAACTATATATGTATTTTTACTTGATATAAATGAAAGATAAAAGCCTAAAATATAACAATTAATTTTTTTTCATAAAATACGTGTATTAAACTGTAAATGGTGCAAATTTCATTTAAAAATATTAATAATAAACTAGTCAGGAAATTTTTGAAATAAAAAAACTAACTCTCCCACCCTTGAACCTAAGTCGGATTTTTTTTTTGGAAAAGATTTGTGAAAACACATAAAATTTAATGCCGTTTAGACCAAATTGATAAAGTGAAAATTGGCTGAGTTATTCCATTTGTTTATGACAAAAAAATGTACCCTTTTTTAACATCCATTATTATGCATTTAAATAAAAAATATCGAATTTCCATTTAAGTGGGATGAAAGTTTGACTCCTAAACTGTACTCTCGAAAAAAAATACCGAAATTCGTTGGTCCAAAAGTGGGGAAATTCCGTTGAAAAATTACATGTTTTTAGTTAACAAATTGAATTATGCATAAACTATTTATCCGATCAAGATAATTTTTTTTGGGATTTATTCAGCTTTGCAAGGAGAATATTTCTGGAAAATTATAAACAAATTCGATAATTATTAACAAAGTTATTGAACAAGTAAAAAAGTGCTATTTTTGATGGTTTAAATTCATTTGCACCTAAACTAATAAACCTTTTTCAACGTATGACCAGTCATTTGAAAGGTATTTTTAGGCTCTACAACTTTCAATAACAACTTTTTCCTCTAAAATTTAACCGGAAGCAAGGGTCATCGCAAAACTACGTTTCTCAAACTTTGACGATTGTTTACACTATTTTTTGCAACCGGAAATCGAGAGCAAACCTTGGGGCTCTTATATGGGGCCCCCAAACTACAAGAAACTATTGAGACTTTTCAGGTTGCACTTTTGTGCACTTTTTGCACTCACCGACTGGCCTAATTAAACTGCAATATATTTTTTCTTCTTAACGTTTTCCATTAAACTTTTTTTCTACTAAACTCAGTACACCTTGAGCTAAAAGAAAAATTGCAGTATGATATTTGCACTTTAACTTTAACGATAAAAACCCAAAAAAATGAGAAAAATTTTTTTTTTACTTTTACCTCAAAAAATGACATTTTTGTATATTAACGGCAACTATTATTACAAGAACAACACGTCCCTAAGACCTCATGCAGCATATGCATCACGAAATTGCGCGTTCATAGGTTATTTACAAGATTTGAAATTCTTCACGGTTTCGGAAATATTTGACTTGTCCGGTTTAGCCCCGTGTCCGGTTTAGCCCCGGTCTCCCCTACTCATGAAAAAATATTCAGAAAATTAAACATTTATTTTTTTAGTTATTGAAATCTTTCAGGAGAATCACCCATAAGTATTTTTAATTTTAAAAATGGAAATTGATTTGGAAAAAGGAAAAGTAAATAAATACAAATAAATAAAAGCTTTTCTTGTTTGTAAATATTTGTAACGATTAATTTAAATTTGTCATTATATTTCAAAATAAATATTCTAAAAATATTTTATTTGTAAATGAGAAAAACTTACCTTATTTCTTAAATTCGTTAATTCTGTACGTAATTGTTGTGTCGAATCGGAAACAGTAAGTCCTTTCTCCAAATCGACCAAATCCTTTTGCAGTTGTTCAATTTCCCGAGCCGACATTGTACTCCATTGATGGTATTGCAGAACTGCCTATTTTTTTAAAATTTAAATCATTTTTCTTCAAAATTATAGAATATTTTTGACTATTTTAAATGAAATTTAATAATCTACGAATAGCTACAAAAAAATTCTTGTGACAAATAAAGAAACACAGAAAGATAACAATTTACACTGAAAAAAATATGTAATTGAATCAAGAAAATTTGAATTGGTTCAAGTAAATGTCGGGATTGCATAGGGTCAATCTAATTATGCGATTGGATCAAGAAAATGATTTTCTTGGCATAGTATACTTGGTAGGAGAGTATATGTTCTTGATCCAAGAAAATATGGAATTCAGTCAAGAAATTAAGTTACATGAAAGAAATGCAGATTATATTAATTCAAGAACATTTGTGTATCAAATCAAGAAAATATTTTCTTGATTTGAGAAAATTATACACGGAAAAAAAAGTACAACTGAAATGGAGAAATTTTTCGCTATAACAGCCAAACATTTCGTCAAAAACGAGCGAGCGATATTGGCATTATCGTTAGAATGGCGATATTGAATTTTACTTGAAAACAACCTATGACAGAACCAATTTTAATTGCGTAAAAAGTAAAATTAAATGCTCATTTTAATTTTTTTCAATCGTATGTTTCAAATTACAAAAATTTTAAAGTATATTATTGAAATTAATACTATGTTTTAAAACTGAAAACTCAAAAGTTGATGTTTATGCTGTCAGAAATTCCAATATGGCTGACGAATTGCACTCAACCAAAGCTCACTATCACTGAATTGGCTAAACTTTTGTCTAATGTAGTTAAGTTTAATTCACAACGTTGGTTATGTTGTTCTTTATTTTAATTATATTCCCAATATTGCTCGTTCGCGTCCTGAAATTTTTTTCCGTGTAGATTTCAATCAAAAAAATATTTTCTCAATTCAAGTAAATTATTTACTTGAATCCCCCCCCCCTTACCCCATCCCATCACTTCTAATACTTAGGTCAAACATTTTTATTATTTAATTAATTAACATTTAAATTTTTTATTTAACTAATTAAATAATTGTTATTTTACATATATATTTATATTTAATTAATACTTAACACAAATACAACAAATATACCTTGAAAGAAAATTTTCCACGGTCGGAGAAGTTGAACCCGGGTTGCACGCATCAGAAGCTGCACCGTTACCACTATGCCATCCAAGCCTCAATGGACAGTTTTCAAAAACTGCTATTTAAGTTGCACATCCATTTGAAGACAAATATTTTTTTGGATCAAGAACACTGACATTGTGTTAAGTAAAAAAGTTTCAAATCAAATGAAAGAAATGATTTGATTTAAGAAACACGAATTCTCTAGACAATACTTTACTATTTCGCTTAAGAACATAATATTCTTGATTCAATCCGTTTTGGTACTTCGGATAAGTAAAATATTTGATTTGATCAATAACATATTTACTTCCACCAAATACTGAATTATTAATTCAAGAACTCTATCCATTGCTAATTATTACTTAGCACAAGAAAATTAATTTCTCTCCTCAAATAAATATGGGATTGATTCAAGTAAACTCTGCCAAGTAAATGCATTTACTTGGTTCAATTACAATTTTTTTTCAGTGTAGACATACAATTTTTCTAAAAATAAACACTGAGAAAAAAGAGGGCGCGTTGCAGCACATTTTCGAGTATTGTTGCGCGATTCAGCCCTGAGTTCTGCTACAACTTTTGTGGGGCACGTAGCGCTCCCCAGATGAGCGTGTTAAGGAGCATTCAGACCTCTGCAGGCTGTCTGTCTGCGCAGCCAGAAGCAATAAGAATAAGGGAGAAGATGTAATAAATTTGAATTTCCTTACTCTTTTACTCTTGTACGTTACCATGGCAACCTGCAGACAGACAGACAGACTGCAGAGGTCTGAACGCTCCATTACACACTTTTTTTTAAAAAACCTCAAGTCTGAGGGCTGAGTCGCGCAACAATACTCGAAACTGTGCTGCAACGCGCCCTCTTTTTTTCTCAGTGAATGAAAAAATAAAAATTATGCTAAATTGCAATTTTAAAAACATTTTTCAACATAGAAATTTTTATGTTTAATTTTAAAAACTCGAACTATTTTTTACAGATTCTTTCCCCTGGTTTTCAGGCACAATTTTGACGTCTTCCTATCTCTTAAAATTTAATTTAAAAAAAAAACGAAAATTAATTACTATGATTAAATTTGCTTAATTATTTTTAAAAATTTCAATAAAATTTTAGGGGATTTCAATTACTTACTTCAAAAATTTACAATTACTTTTTTAATGAAAATTAAAGGTACTATTTTTAAAAAGAAACTAAAATTGTAATATTTTAGAAATCTAATTTTTAAGAATTTTAAATACAATTTTCATCTATTAAAAATTTAAATCTTTCATAATTAAATCATTTTACATATAATGTGATCTTTTGTGATTGTGATTCTTTGTAAAATTCAAATATTTACTAATCATTAAATTAAAATTCATTAAAAATTCGATTTTTTTAAAAACTCTAATTAAATTCTTGTTCTATATTTTAAATAAAATTATTTAAAACTTGTTTATTTATTGTTCTGATAATTAATTTGTTATCAATTTTTACAAACAAATTAAGTTTTTAAACATTATATTATTATAGAATTTAGTTATTCAAAATAAATTGAATTATTTATTAAAATATATTTCTATTAGTATAATCATTATATTGCATATTTTTAAGAATTTCTGTACGAAAGGGCACGCTCTGTTTAAATAAATTAAAAAATAAATAAAATTAGAAAAATTAAATATTTAAATTAATATTAATAAATATTGTAAAATTCATTGTGATTCAAAACACTCGAGAAAATATTAAAAATTTACTTTTTAATTTGGAAACATTTGCCGAATAGCAAAAGGATTGCAAAGAAGGCAATTATTTTTGTAAGCAGGGCAACTTTTACTATTTTTTATAAGGGTATTCATGTGCCATGTATATTTCAATTAGTAAATTCAGTAAAGATTGCCTCTTTTACATAAACAAATGCCGTATTTCTAATTATCACATTGTTAATAGTATTTTTCAATTATATATGTTTTTAATATGAAAAAAATGAAAAACAATTGAATGTTTTTAAGTGTTCGAAAAATGTTTTTGAACACAAAAAACCATCATTTTTTAGTAGTCTAGAAATCAGAAATTTTTCCAGTACTTTTTATAAAATTCTCCGATTTTACTGAAAGCCCTACACGGAGAGAAAAAACAAGTTCCCCTTACTTGAGACTGCACGGAAAAAAAAAGTCCATCAACCATTAATGGATTAGTATATTACTTTGAGACGGGACTCTTTTTCCGTTGATGGTTACTTAACTTCACTTAACAATTGAAAAACATCATTGAAGTATTAAAAAAGAGTCATGGAATGATTAGAATGCCAGTATGTGACCAATTGTTTTAGATTTAATGGTGAATTATTATATCAATGAATGTTTGAATGTTTACGAATCATTAGTAAAGTTTGTGAAACGTTAGTTGACTCGTAGTCTAAATCGGTGCTCTTCACCAGCGCATTGTTGCGCAGTGTACCGATGCGCATTTCTTCCGGTTTCTCTATAGTCCATGTGTTTTTGCTGTCTGCTATACAAATCCCTATATACTATTATGTGTAATGTGAATATTTAACTTAACTAATAATTTGCAGTTTGATTGCGTCTAGAAATTGACCTCGATGAAAATATATTTTCTTTTATATTTCTCGCTAATTAAAAAGTAGTTATTAGTGCAAAATCATTTCTCACAAGTTGTGAAAAATTTTGTTATTTGGTATATAAGAACAGTTCGCTTCTAAACTTAAAGTGTTATAAGTGTGCGTTTCTACGTGTAGTTATTATAAGTGCGAAAATGTATTGGTCTAAAGCGTCTAAGAGTGTAAATAAAATATCGGAACTGTGCAACGAAAAAATGTGTTTATTCTGTACCAAATAGTGTCTAAAATTAGGGATAATTCTGAAAGAATAAGTTGAATTTTTTGAATGCTTTTGATAGTCATGGAAAATTTAATAGACAGTTTTCTAAATTTTAGTGAACGAGTTTTATATATTGTGACTCCAAGTATGTTATCCATTCAATGATATTGTGTCCCGTCTCAAAGTAATATACTAGTCTATTAATGATTGATGGACTTTTTTTTCCGTGTGTCAAGTAAATATACGTCACTAATACTAAAGTCACCGTTACGCTAGACCCGAGTAGTTTTAAGTTGAGAAACCAGTAGAACCTACTTATAGGTATAGAAACGCCACCTGATAGATTAGAGTAACATTTCAGCAGTAAGTAGATTCTACTGCTCTCTCAAGTTAAAACTACTTGGGTCTAGCGTAATGATGACTTTAGCTTTAGTTACGTATATTTACTTGACAGTCTCAAGTAAGAGGAACTTGTTTTTTCTGTCCGTGTAAACAGCCATGATCAACAAAAAAGTGAAAGTAATTAATAACCTTTGAACTTATTTTCAAATAAAAATAAACATTGTAATTATACATTTTATATAACGAACTTGCCTGATTGAGTTTATCAAGTGCAGTTTCCTCGCCCTTCTGCTCGGGTAATTTCGAGTGTAGATGATGTAATGATTGAACATGTGCAGCTAATTGTACAATCCTCGCGACAAACGACTGTAATTCTCCTTGACTCTTCTCAACGGCATACTGTGATTCCCGTAAATTTTGTGTAAGCAACGATTTTTCCGATTCGGCGAGTTCAAGTTGTTTCTCCAATTTCTTCAATTCATTCAAATGAATTTCCGAGAATAGATCGACTTGTTTACCCGCCGCCGATGTGCCTGGTTCTTGTGTTTTGAGATCGTCCTCAATTCTCCGCAGTGCTGGCGAATCGTTCTCACCATCACTGCAAATATTCTGATCGTCAGTAATGCTACGAATTGATAGAGCCAAATTACTAAGATTGTAAATTGATTCGCTATTAATACGTTGATCGAGTTCTTTTTTTAATGCATATTTTGCCTCACGCTCTGCTTGAAGTGACTCGAGTGCTTCCTCCATTTGCTTCTCGGCAATTTTCTTTAAATTTGATAACTCTTCAACTTGACTATTGAGAAGTTCAACCTCCTCAGTTAACCTACGAATCTCATGTTTCACACCTTCAAATTCAACTTGACTTGAACGCAATCCTGATACTTGTTTTTGTAGGGATATATTTTCATCTTCCAATTCAGTGTAGTCTTGTAAAAGACGAGTCTCGCGAAATCGACATTCCCTAAGTTCGGTCCGTAGGGTTTTTCGTTCAGCCTCTGTTTGCAAATGATCCTTGCCAACTTCCTCGCGTTCCTGAAGTGCGTGGTCTCGTTCCGCTTGCACGCGTTCCAATTCATGTCGCAACTGTTAAACAAAATTTACTATGTAGTTTCTTTAAAGAGAAACAAATATCTTTCGACATGTAGTGCAATAAAATGTCATCTTAAAAATTTATTTATTTGCAAAAGAATTTATTCTCGTTCTGTATACTTTTAGTAAAATTTATATCAGATATGTATATGATTTATAATTTGCAGTACTCTAATCGATTTTAAGACGCAAAAGAAGGCGCTTTAATTAAAGATAGACAAAAATTGTCGAAAGTATCGTTTATTTCATTAAGTCGATACCTCCGTGCAAAACTGCCGTCCTGATTTAAAAACACCATAACTACACTTTGGGTTGTTTCGAGATATTTAGCAAAATACGTTTTTATTTATATCTTCTTTAACATAATGTTTCTTCAAACGGTAATGGTGCTTCTTTACTAATTCGGGTACGCTGAATTTTATTATGCAAAAAATTTCAAATTTTCATTGGAAATATGCAAAACTGTAGTTATGCTAATTAATTAAATGAAAAATCGCGGCGAATCCTTACAAAAAAGCATAACTACGCAGTTATGCTTTTTAGTCAGGAGAAAAGCTCAAGTACGGTCGACTTTCCTGATGTAGAAGTTCACTAACTACAAACACTTAAAAGAGTTTAGTTTTGAAAAAATGGATTAAAGTGTACAATTTTTTTTTATTTTGTGTAATTAAAATGCGTTTTTTAATTTCTAACAGGAAAAAAAGAAAAACCTACAGAAGGTAATGAATAACATAATTTTGATTAAAATAAATTAAATTTCATTAAATTCCCTGTTCACCTTTTTAATATAATTAAATGATTAATTTTTAAAACCTTAACAATTTTTTAAAAATCTCATTCAAAGATTGAAAACACGTTTAAAAGAAAAACATTATCAATAATTTCTTTATGATTGAGTATTAATAAATTTGTTGATTACTATTTATTTAGTTTGTTTAAATGATCTTCTGCATTTTATAAATACAGTCAATTTTCTTTATTGAATTATTGCTAATAACTAATAATTATTGAACTAAAATAAAAAACTATTTTAAAAACTTTTTTCAATTAATTAACCTTAAAAATTTTATTAAAAATAAAAATTATTAAAAATAGCTATATTTATTATTAACAGTTTATTTAATAAAAAATATATTAAAATTGAAAAACTTCTTGTTTCAATAAAGTGAATGTAGATGTGCTTTTTTTAAAGGAAAGTGTTGTAGATTTTCATGTGATTTTCATGAGAATCCTGACGTAGAAACACACTATGTACTTAGGCCAAAGTCCATAAGGAAAGTAGCCTTTACAAAGCTCGAGTTCCTGATCTCAAAAAGCATAACTACGTAGATAGGCCTTTTTATCAGGAAATCACTGGTTAGACGACCCGAAATCCTCACAAACTGTAGTTAGGCCACTTAATATCACGATTCGACGGAAATCGATATAGATAGTGCTTTTTAGTAAAATTAATTCCTAATTAACTCGAAAATTAATTAAGATTAATACGACGCCTCTCGTTCATATGATGCTTATTGAAAAACGGATACAAGATGATTCTTATTCACTTTTTGGTGCAAAACAATTGCCACTGACAGAACAATAGATGTAACCCTAAATCTTCCTATTAATATTAAATTGCAATTAAATATCTGAGAATTTCAGTACGTGTCTATTGTTATAAGAAACTTTAAACACGGATCCTATCACACGTATTAAGAAATATTTTTTAAGCAATTGCAATTATAAATTATACTGAATTGAAAATTTTATAAAATTCATAGAATAAGCTAATTTCAGAATGTACATTTTCGCATAGAATTTTGAATAAGCATTTTATTGCACGGAAAATCGAATAAGCATTGTCTTGCACCAAAAAGTGAATAAGAATCATCGTGCATTCGTTTTTCAATAAGCATCATATGAACGGGAGGCGTCGAATAATTCTAATTAGCATAGAAAAATTCGTCTTTTTTTACGAATCCAACGGTATAAAAAACTCATTTTTGATAAAAAGTGTAGTTATGGTGTTTTTAAATCAGGACGGCAGAAAACTAACAACTCGCACGTTGGTACCCTAATGTAACCACTCTGTATTTTTTCTCATAACATGATAATATTTTGCTTATAAAACATCTAACCATATAAACACAATTTATAAATATAATCAATCACTATTGATAGAGTATAAATGTTTAATATGTTTCACGATATACCGAGAGACGGAAAATCAAAGTTCCACTGTATAATTAAAAAAATAGTAATTTTTTTAAAGATTCTTCATTAAGTAGCATTAAATTTCAGACTTTAAAAATTGAAATAAGTTGTATTTAATACAAAAAATGGAATTTTATCCGGGATCTGAATCATTTAAATTAATAATTTTCGTTTTATTTTTGTTACCTGTTTAGCTTCATTTTCTAATTCTATAATTTCTGTTTGGAGAGATGTTTCACGTGCTGCGCTTTCGTGAAGAAGACTTTCTTCTTGTTCTATTCCACTTTTTGTCGTTAACTTTGTCGTGGTCTGGAATTTAGCTAAAGCCTGTAAAAATCAAAATAACAAATGAAAATACAATTTAGATACCAAAAAAATACAATTTTTCTCTGTCGGAACATTAATGAGGCCAATAAGCCAAAGTGTCAAAAAAAATTTCCAAACTAAAAGAAAATTACTTCAGAGATATAAAATATTTTCACTTAGGTAATTTAAATATTATTATAGGCCAGCAGGTCATAAAATTCTTTTTCAATTTCCAAATACCAAAAACATAATAATTACTGGCCAAAGATTTTTCATCCCTTTAATTTTTATCTTGTAATGGGATAAAAACATATTTTAATTTTAAATAAAAATATTTTTCAAAATCTTGAAAAATACGCAAAATTTCAGAAATTCTTTTAAATTAATTAGTATTTCCAGGCTATGTGGCAACTCTGATTATCGACTTATTGGTTTTAGAAATAATTTTACAATGATCGAAAACAACTTTTCTTGAAAAGACAAATAAAATTGACTTTTTGAACAAAACAACCAGAAATTTCTTTATTCAAAAGATAATATTTTATAAAATTGCAATTAAAAGAAAATAAAACAAACCAAGAAGATTTCAAATTTTTAAAAAACAAGTAATTCATGTTTGAATGAATTGATTATTAATTTTGGAAATGTTGAAGTAAAGATAATAGAAAGAATAAAGGACAATGACAAAAATAGAATTAACAATGAAAAAAGTAGATAATGAAAAATATAAAAGTAGAACTAACCTCTTGTGTGATATCGAGTTCGTGCTTGGTATTTTCATAAAGTGATTCGAGGTCACTGCACTTTTGTTCAAGAGCCGACTTTTCCTCAAGCAATGCAAGACCATATTGGGCCGATTGTATTTTTTCCGTCGAAGCTAGATCTAACTCACGGTAAAGCCTTTCAATTTCAGCCCGTAGATCGGCAACCATGGTCCCTTCAGTGGCCATTATTATGATGTATTACCTTTAAATCTCGTTTCCTCGATTGCCTTCATATACGTTACCGCACAAAAATTGAAGCACTAGCTACTGCGACCTCCAACTTTATGAGCGAGGACATTATTTTCTAATTTTCCTAATTTATCCGCTTTTAAAAAAATACCATTCCGGCCTCATAAAGTCATAATTCAGTAAGGTTTTTGACAGAAGGCCAGATAACGGACCGCTGGCTGGTAGACGAATTGTCGCATGAGCAACAATAGAAACATTGGAATTTGACGATTCGATGTTTTTAGCATTCGACCAATTCGACGTTTTAAGACCAACGCACAATTGATTCGAATAATTGTGTCCTTTTCTAACTCATGCTTTGCGTTCGCGAAGTAGTTGTGCTTAGACCTTTAAGTAGAGTCTACAATGAGACCAGGGGTGTTTTCGACGTCGTCGGTCGTACCGGTCAGTTGCCATAAGAAGGTGCTCAAACTGTGTATTTGATACTATTTAGTTAAAGGCCAACGCAGAATAGAATCTTTAACCGGAACCGCAATCGTAACCGTAACCGTAAGAATGAGTTAAAGAAGGATAAACAATATACCTATCCTTCTTTAACTCATTCTTTCGGTTATGCTTACGATTGTGGTTCCGGTTAAAGATTCTATTCTGCGTTGGCCTTAAACCTAAATAGTCTCAAATAAGCACCTTGTTGTGGCAACTGACCGGTACGACCGACGACGTCGAAAATACCCTATGTAACAAAATTAGTTTAGGCACATTGATCCAGGGCGGCGTTAAGGCCAACGCAGAATAGAAAAGTAACCGCTAACGTTAACGGAAGAGTGGGTTAGAGAAGGCTAGGTATATTGTTTATCCTTCTCTAACTCATTCTTCCGTTAACGTTAGCGGTTACGTTTCTATTCTGTGTATGCGTCGGTTGCTATGGCAACATATGCTAAAATCAACGCAACGCAGTCATTCGCAGACAAACACAGAGTTTTGGAAACCTTTTGGAGAAAGGCCTTTAGGAACATATTGGAGAAAGGCCTTAATCGCCAAGTGGCCGAATACCAAATCGTCGAACCGTTAGGTTGCTTCTACAACAGCTTTTTTTTCATCGAAATCAGTGTAAAAACGTTGCGCGCGCAACGTTTTCACACTATTTTACATGGTGCATTTTGCTCTTGTCGATAAAAAAAGCTGTTGTAGAAAGCCCCTTAGACTGCGGCTACACCTCTGCAGGCAGCCTGCCTCCCTGCAGGTTGTCATGGTAACGTACAAGAGTAGGAGAGTAATTGACTTCAAACTTCTCCCTTACTCTCGTTGCTCCTGCCTGCGCAGGCAGGCAGCCTGCAGAGGTGTAGCCGCACCTTCATTTTGTCGAATGCTTAAAACGTCAAATTGTCAACAAGTCAAATGCAAAAACCATCGAATCGTCAAATGGTTGAATGCTCAAAACGTCGAATTGACAATTGGTCGAATGCTAAAAACGTCGAATCGTCAAATAGTCTAATGCTCAAAATGTCGAATCGGCAGAAAGTCGAAAAATTTGCTTGATTTGAGTTAATGTTAACTTACATCAAACAAATTTTTCGACTTTTTGTCGATTCGACGTATTTAGCATTCGACTATTTGATGATTCGACGTTTTTATCATTCGACAAAATGACGATTCGACGTTTTTAGCATTCGACCATTTGCCGATTCGATGTTTTTAGCAATCGACCAGTTTACAATTCGATGTTTTTAGAATTCGATCATTTGACGATTCGATGTTTTTAGCATTCGATGCTGTTTGGAATCGCAACGATTCTCATATTGAGAATCGATACTTTTTCGATTCTTCCAGGTATCGATTCTTTGGGTATTCCATACTTTTTTATGGGAGAATCGAATACATATGTTGTGATGACTTTTTTCATTGTATTTTTTTTAGTTTTTCCACTTTAAAATAAAAAATTAATAAATAAAGGTTATATACAATGGAAGGCGGCGAAAGTGAAGTTTCCACTAAAAATTACTTAAGATTAAAATTAATAATTATATAATTTTTGGTAATTAAATTTAATTACTATTATTTATTACACTTATTACACCTAAACATATATATGCTTTCCTTCCGTTTAGGTTATGCGCATCAAAAACCAATGTAAAAACGATGAGCAGAACTAAACCGGGAAGAAAGCATATATGGATTTGGGTGTATATTTATTTAAAAAGAACGCAGTTTGTATTGTACTAGATTCCGCGATACTTTTCAAAAAGAATCGATTCTTGGGAATCGATTCTTTTTTGGGTTATAGTAGGGATGGGCGATACCCCAAAAAAATCGTTTCCCAAGAATCGATTCTTCAAAAGTATTGATTCCTAAGAATTGATTCTTTTTTAAAAGTATCGCGGAATCTAGTACAATACAAACTGCGTTCTTTTCAAATAAATATACACCCAAATTCATATATGCTTTCTTCCCGGTTTAGTTCTGCTCATCGTTTTTACATTGGTTTTTGATGCGCATAACCTAAACGGAAGGAAAGCATATATATGTTTAGGTGTAATAAGTGTAATAAATAATAGTAATTAAATTTAATTACCAAAAATTATATAATTATTAATTTTAATCTTAAGTAATTTTTAGTGGAAACTTCACTTTCGCCGCCTTCCATTGTATATAACCTTTATTTATTAATTTTTTATTTTAAAGTGGAAAAACTAAAAAAAATACAATGAAAAAAGTCATCACAACATATGTATTCGATTCTCTCATAAAAAAGTATCGAATACCCAAAGAATCGATACCTGGAAGAAGCGAAAAAATATCGATTCTCAATATGAGAATCGTTGCGATTCCAAACAGCATTGAGTAGAAGGGGCTTTCTACAACAGCTTTTTTTATCGACAAGAGCAAAATGCACCATGTAAAATAGTGTGAAAACGTTGCGCGCGCAACGTTTTTACACTGATTTCGATGAAAAAAAAGCTGTTGTAGAAACAGCAGAATCGTCCATCCCTAGGGTTATAGCCCATCCCTAAGGGGCTTTCTACAACAGTTTTTTTTTATCGACAAGAGCAAAATGCACCATGTAAAATAGTGTAAAAACGTTGCGCGCGCAACGTTTTTACACTGATTTCGATGAAAAAAAAGCTGTTGTAGAAGCAACCTAAAGCTGCGGTTACACCTCAGCAGGCTGCCTGCCTGCGCAGGCAGGAGCAACGAGAGTAAGGGAGAAGTTTGAAGTCACTGACTCTCTTATTCTTGTACGTTACCATGACAACCTGCAGGCAGGCAGGAGCAACGAGAATGAGGGAGAAGTTTGAAGTCACTGACTCTCTTACTCTTGTACGTTACCATGACAACTTGCAGGCAGGCGGGCTGCCTGCGGAGGTGTAACCGCAGCCTTGATGGCACGGTCACACCTCGGCTGCCTGCCTGCCTGCAGGTCGTCATGGCAATACATAAGAGTAAGAGGGTCAGACAATTTAAATTATTCGTCTCCTCTCTCCTACTCCCGTGGCGGCTGCCTGCGCAGGCAGGCAGGCAGCTGAGGTGTGACCGTGCCATGAGAGTGCAGTCCAATGGTGGTAGATTAGGAGACGCATGATTTTCCCCTAATCTCCAAGTGGTCGAATGTTCAAATGGTCGAATACCAAATCGTCGAATCGTCATTTGATCGAATGCTTAAAACGTCGAATTGTCAACAAGTCGAATGCTAAAAACATCGAATCGTCAAATGGTCGAATGTTCAAAACGTCGAATCGTCAAATGGTCGAATGCTAAAAACGTCGAATTCTCAAATGATCGAATGCTAAACACATCGAATCGTCAAATGATCGAATTCTAAAAACATCGAATCAGCAAATGGTCGAATGTTCAAAACGTCGAATGGTCATTTCGTCGAATGCTCAAAACGTCGAATCGGCAAATGGTCGAATGTTCAAAACGTCGAATCGTCAAATGGTCGAATGCTAAAAACGTCGAATTTTCAAATGATCGAATGCTAAAAACATCGAATCAGCAAATGGTCGAATGTTCAAAACCTCGAATGGTCATTTCGTCGAATGCTCAAAACGTCGAATCGTCAAAAAGTCGAAAAATTTGCTTGGTTTAAGTTTATGTTAACTTACATCAAACAAATTTTTCGACTTTTTGACGATTCGACGTTTTGAGCATTCGACCATTTGACGATTCGACGTTATGAGGATTCGACGAAATGACGATTCGACGTTATGAGCATTCGACGAAATGACGATTCGACGTTTTGAACATTCGACCATTTGCCGATTCGATGTTTTTAGCATTCGACCAGTTGACAATTCGACTTTTTGAGCATTCGACGAAATGACCATTCGACGTTTTGAACATTCGACAATTTGCTGATTCGATGTTTTTAGAATTCGATCATTTGACGATTCGATGTGTTTAGCATTCGATCATTTGAGAATTCGACGTTTTTAGCATTCGACCATTTGACGATTCGACGTTTTGAACATTCGACCATTTGACGATTCGATGTTTTTAGCATTCGACTTGTTGACAATTCGACGTTTTAAGCATTCGATCAAATGACGATTCGACGATTTGGTATTCGACCATTTGAACATTCGACCACTTGGTGATTAGGGGAAAATCATGCGTCTCGTAGATTAGTAGAATAGTGGAACAGTTTTGACCAATCAGATGACTGGATTTTTTAACACTTATTTTGATAGGTCAAATCTATTACACTACTCCACTATTCTACCAGCATGGGACTGCACTCTGAAGCTGCGGTTACACCTCTGCAGGCTGCCTGCCTGCGCAGGCAGGAGCAACGAGAGTAAGGGAGAAGTTTGAAGTCACTGACTCTCTTACTCTTGTACGTTACCATGACAACCTGCAGGCAGGCAGGCTGCCTGCAGAGGTGTAACCGCAGCTTCATGCGTCTCAAATCTTTGTATACATTTTTAAGATTATTTTCCCATCCCTGCTGGACATTGCACTGGTTTGCTATCAGACTAGTCATAATAGCAACTATTTACAATACATTTTGAAAATAAACGAGAAAGATGTAAATTACTTCTCATTGGAAAATTTTACAAATAGTGTTGCATTATTTATCTGATCAGATTCTACCAAATAATATGAAATTTTTAATAGAAACTAGTATTTATTATTCCGGATGTTGGAATGCTGGTGGGGGTAAATTGGTGGCGTTCATGACTTTGGCGGGCAGGAAAGCGGGGATTGGCCGGCTTTTGCTCTTGTCTTTCAGTCAATGGTCGCCACAGCCGTGCGGTTAAGCATCGGTTAAAGTTTTTTAAGAAAAACACATCCATTTTCACGGCTTCATTGTCTCAATTGGTGTCAGTTTGATCCGTTAGAGGAGATATTTAATCATTCACTATCTGGAAAATAAAGGTGAGTCTTGATTTTTTTGTTATTGTAACTGCAAATTATTACTTTTTTATGTGGGTATATGGTCGTGGGTAGAATTTTACACGTGGTCTGTACTACGTTTCAATTTTGTCGTGCAAGAACTTTCTACTTTTGTATTATGTTGTAATCAACAAATGAGATTTTTTTTGCCTTTGTAAAATATTTTATTCTAATGTAATATGTGAAATGATTGCTTTATAAATTGATGTGAAAAAAAGCGTGGTACGGCGTCACTCGTGGATGCCATCTTCAGATTGTAGCGTATGTGCGTGCTTCTCTAAAGTGGGGGATGAGCCACGTTGTCTAATTTATACAATTATTCATTATTTCTCATAATCTTGAAAATTCGGGAATTTTTTTCCTTCTTCCGTTACTTTTTTGTATTATATTTATTAAATAGTCAGACTTTTACACGTGTACACTCCATACCCCCTCTGAAGTCACCAAGTACACATGAAACACGGTGCCATTTTATTCAGCATAGAGATTTGCAGCCCTCTATCGCGACGCCGGCAATGCAATCGTTTTTTCAATATTGAGACATATTTATCGAATTGTAAGATGGAAAAAATACTTTTCCTCCACGATTTACATTCTTTTCCTATATTTCCCATGTTTCCTTTCATTCCATTTGTTTTTACAAATTGTAACTTTAAATTCGTTAGCACTCCTTTTTTTCACGAAAAAGAAGTATTCCTTCTTTGGAATATTTGTTAATTTTATATTGCTTAATTTTTTTTTTATTTTTCTAAAAGTTACAAGGGTGCTATTTTGAAAGATAAAAAAATTGCTCCATTTTAATGATTTTGTTCAACTTGATTTACTTTACATATTTTAAAAATTGTAAAGAATTTATTTTTTTATATTTTTTTTTATTGATTGTTTTTGTGAACATTAAAGTAAACAAGTCGGAATCGAAACCTTCCTAACGTTCTTATCAAAAGTTATGATTGTAGTAGAATATCTCATTGGTAATTGTAGAAACAATGAATATGAAAGTGAAATATAAAGCAATGAATATTCTTAATGAGGAAAAACGAAAATCATGATTTTAAACTTTAATTTCAATTCTTGAATTTTTAACTTTGTAAAGTGTAATTGCATTTTAAAAAATACTTAAAATTTTTTCCAAGCATTAAATACTTTTATTATTATTGTTACTATCAAGAAATAAATTATTTCATAAGAATACAAAATTAAAGATTGTAAGTAAAATCTATAAATTTCTAATATATTTTTAAATGAGTGAAATGTTGCTTTCTCTAATTCCGATACTGTTAGAAATTCATGATGCAAAAATTAAATACAAAACCTGTATTTTGAATTCAATCTACATGAGTGAAAATTTGAATGATTGTTTTTAGATTCTTTTCTAAAAGTGATAAATTAAATCTGGGTTATTTCAGTTCTGCAAAATAGGGAAAAACTGTGAGTTTCAGGGGAAATTATAAAAAATCAGGAATTTCGTTATAACTTCAAATGCGAATGAACTTTAACCTTTTTTTTAAATGCATTTGCACTTACGTAAATTTACGTAAATAATCATAAAAATTTTTTGAGTACCATATTCCTACAAAAAAATTTTTGTTTTTAAGAAAATGGTACTCAAAAATTTTCTTTCTATAAATGTGCGATATTTCTAATGCAATTTAAATTAACGTAAGTCAAGAAAAAAATAATTTTTTACCGGGAAATTTCAAAATAGAAAAACTGTGGCAACCTGTAAATGGGTATTTTTTGTCTTGAATATTATTGTAAATATAAATAAGGTAACTTTTTCAGATAAAAAAATGAGTTCAAGTGCTTGTTACAAATGCAACCGCATGGGTCATTTCGCCAGAGAATGTCCACAGGGAGGTGGTGGTGGCGGAGGCCGAGGTGACCGAAACCATGATCGTGATGGTGGATTTAGCAGAGGTCGAGAAAAGTGCTATAAATGCAATCAATTTGGACACTTTGCTCGTGATTGCAAGGAAGATCACGATCTTTGTTATCGATGCAGCGGCAGTGGACACATTGCAAAAGACTGTCAACAGGTTCGTATTCTATACTTATATTTATTTCAAATATACTTCCATTTTTCATTTTTATCAAAATATTCGATTTTTACTAAATTCATATTTTTTAAATTCTACTAATTAGGGAAAACTATTTTCAAATTTTGGATCTTTATTTTGTCGATATTTAAATATACGGGGCGCATGAAAAGACCCTAAACCAGATTTGGTAGAAATGTTATTTACTAGAATTTTATTACCTACACGGAGAGAAATACCAAGCGTTTTTAGTATGAAGCCGTCTATGCTCATTTTGTATGGACGTTCCTGCTTAAGGGGCGTAGCCTCATACTATAGTTGCATGAATCTCATTCCGAAAAAGCATGAATTCTTGCAATCGTAGTATGCTGATGTCCCATGCATTTAAAGGTAGAAAGTTCATGCTCATATCGTACAAATTTTATACAAATACTGCAGAAATTTACGCCTATTGCGCATGTAAATTCTTTTACAAAATAAGTATGACTGTTCATACTATAAAAGCTTGGTTTTTCTCTCCGTGTAGAATATCATTTTAGTAGAATGTATAATTGTTAGAATGATAGCTTGACTAAAAGAAAAGTAGAAGGGATTTTAATTTAGTAGAATATTTATTCGTCCGAATTATAATTTGGCAAAAAGTCAATTTGATCGAATTTTAATTTTCCAGAAATCTAATTTCACCAAATATCAATTTATGCGAATCGTTTTTTCGTAGAATAGTAATTTTACAGAAGCGTAATTAAATAGAATCTGAATATTGCCGAAAATCTTTTTGATAGAAATCTACTTTATCAGAATGTAAATGTGTTCGAATAATAATTTACTAGAAATTCAACTTATCCGAATATCAATTTGATAGAATTATTTCGGCCCGAATTTTAAAATTGACCAATCACAATTTTCTTGATAATTTCTGATTGGTCAATTTTAAAATTCGCTCAGAAATAATTCTATCAAATTGATATTCGGATAAGTTGAATTTCTAGTAAATTATTATTCGAACACATTTACATTCTGATAAAGTAGATTTCTATCAAAGAGATTTTCGGCAATATTCAGATTCTATTTAATTACGCTTCTATAAAATTACTATTCTACGAAAAAACGATTCGCATAAATTGATATTCGGTGAAATTAGATTTCTAAAAAATTGAAATTCGATCAAATTGACTTTCTGCCAGATTATAATTCGGACGAATAAATATTCTACTAAATTAAAATCCCTTCTACTTTTCTTTTAGTCAAGCTATCATTCTAACAATTATACATTCTACTAAAATGATATTCTACACGGAGAGAAAAACCAAGCTTTTATAGTATATATTATAGTATATAAATAAATCTATAATATTTAAGGTTTACAAAAATGCAACGTTCATTAAAACCCATTAATTCTATCACTAGATATGAATTTTTTAATTAAGCATTGTAAAAAACTTTAATTGTTATAACTCAGAGAAATTTTAATTTTTTAAAAAATCCTTTGAACTGTTCAATAAACTCATAATGAAGTTATGAAGATTCTCATTTTGTGTTTTCAATACAATTCAGTAAATTTCAAATTTGCTGGTACACTTCACGTATTTTGACTCATCAATTATACATTCTACAAAAATGATATTCTAGATAATAAAATTCTATTATATAACATTTCTAACAAATCTGGTTTATGGCCTTTTCATGTGTCCCTAAATATACATTGTGAGTTAAAAATAATTTTTTTTGATTTGATTTTTTTTTTTTTTTTTTTGAGAAATAATCGAACCTGTTTATTTTTTAGAAAATTCTTTTTATTATTATTATTATTATTATTATTATTATTGTATTAAAATATAATTAAAATAAAATTATTAAACTTCAAAGGTATTAAAAATTCTTGAGTTTTGAGAAAAAATCATCTAGACAAGGATTTCATAATTTTAGTTTAAAAAAATTAAAACACTGAACTTTCTTTTAAACTTGAAAGCTATTTCTGTTTAATTACTAAAATGCTAAAATAAAGTTGAAGTGATTTTAACTTTGATCTATCTTTAAATAACATTCTATATGAATGTATATCAATTCTGATCCTTTGCTTTTTTCTCAAGTTTTTCATAAATGATTTTCTTCAATGTTAAAATATATATCGTAATTTTTTAATTCGACTCTCTTTAATTGTTAATTTAGTTAATTAATGACTTTCCAAATTTGTAACATTTTTTCGAATTTAATGTTAAAATAATTCAAACAAAAAAATTATATAAAAGAATAATTAGACAAAAAAATTATGTAATTATTAATTGTACAAACAATATTATTCAATAGAATTAATAAATAAAGGATTTATACTTAGGGGAGACCGGGGCTAAACCGGACAAGTCAAATATTTCCGAAACCGTGAAGAATTTCAAATCATGTAAATAACCTATGAACGCGCAATTTCGTGTTGCATATGCTGCATGAGGTCTTAGGGACGTGTCATTGTTCTTGTAATCATTTTTTGAGGTAAAAGTAAAAAAAATTTTTTCTCATTTTTTTGGGTTTTTATCGTTAAAGTTAAAGTGCAAATATCATACTGCAATTTTTCTTTTAGCTCAAGGTGTACTGAGTTTAATAGAAAAAAAGTTTAGTGGAAAACGTTAAGAAGAAAAAATATATTGCAGGTTAATTATAAGATGACGGTGTGGGGCTTAATCGGACATCGTGGTAAAAAACAACCAAATCTTTGAATACTTTAATTTATTTTATACTAATTAACTATTTGATATTATATTCTTTGCATAGAACCATTTTATAAATAAATAAATAATTTATATTAAAACTCGAATTCGCAAGCGAGTTGCTACAAACAGACAAGTCTGAAAACTGTAATTCATTTTATATTATATTAATTACCGATTTTACAGTTTATATTATATTCTTTGTATAGAAGTATCTGCAAATAAATAAAAGAAGAATTGATTTGACTTTTCTACAAAAAAAACGAAAATTTGTGTCTCATTCTTTAATTAATTAGCCGTGTCCGATTTAGCCCCATGGAGTGTCCGGTTTAGCCCCACCAATTTTCATATTTTCGTTTTCGAGGTAGTCACCTTCGAAGCAATATATCTCCAAAGCTACTGTAGTTTTTTAAAATCGAACAAGTGCGATTTGTAGTTGAAGGTACAAGCTTCAAAACGGTATATTACTCTTTAGCAAAAAATATGTTTTTGTATGAGTTTTCTGGTCAAAGACCAAATCCGTCCGGTTTAGCCCCGGTCTCCCCTATAATAAAATAATTTAAAAATGAAATTACAAAATTCGAGAATAAAAAATAAATTAATCAATTATTATCATTAAGAAATAAATTGCTATTTATATAAATTTGCATAATTTTTGAATTTAATTGTAAAATTTACATGAATATTGTAAAATTATTTATCAATTCTTTTAATTATTAGTAATAAAGTCATTCTCGTTTTTTCAATTTCATTTTTATTTTATTTGAGATTTACGTATAATTATTTAAAAATACAATTTTTTCATTCCACACTGATTTGCTTTATTGTTTTTGCAACAAATATAAATTTTTTGATGAATTTCAAAAACATGAATTTTAATTTTAAAAACATTTAATAAGTTCAAATGAATGTTGAGATTGGAAGTGTAATAATAATGATTTGAATTTATCACTCGTTGTTATTTAATAATAATGATGGCTTAATCAATCGCTCTGAGTCATTTTGAAAAATGAAAAAAAATAAGAAAAATTCAACGGCACAGCCGTCCTTTTCAGAAAATGAAAATGTATTATAATTTATAAATACACGTACATGAAATTCATTTACAGTAGGACCTCGATTATCCGAGGTAATGTGGGGAAGAAGTACCTCGGATAATCGAAAACTCGGATAACACGGAACCAATGAAAATTTCAAAATTTTAAATTATTTTTCAGGTGTTTAAAGTGTTAGAATAATATTAAATGACAAAAATGGACGAAATTTTAAATGGAATGATCAGGGGCCGTTCAAAAAATACGTAACGCGTTTGGGGGGAGGGGGGGGTCAAGCAATTTGTTACGGTAAGGAGAAAAAATGGCGCTAATGTATATAACATTGTGTTACGTGGGGGGAGGGGGGTCCAAATTTCCGAAAAATAGCGTTACGTATTTTTTGAACGGCCCCTCACAAACAGTGGTTTTGTAAAATTTATTTTCCAAATTTAGTCGCTCGATCCGTTTTATCCGAGTTATTCCGCATTATCCAAGCATGTTTAGTGCCTCTCGGATAACCGAGGTTCTACTGTATAATTAAAATTATTTTTTAAAGAAATATTTACCATTAAAAGAATATAAATAAAAATATTGACATTGTTAAACAATTTATCGTTTAATAAAACGTTTAGCTTGACACAACTGCTAATAGACACTGATCAATTATAAAATAATTAGTATAAGTAAGAAGAGAGGGAAAGTAAATTCATTGAATTGTATTGTAATTTATTGTATTTATTATAATAAGTTTAGTGAACTTACTTTCCCTCTCTTTATACTTATTCTAATGATTTTATAATTGATCAGTGTCTATTAGCAGTCGTGTCAAGCGAGACGTATTAACAATCGACAAGTTGTATAACAATGTCAATATTTTTATTTATGTGCGATTCCATGGGAGATTTTAGTCTTTTCGGAGTAAGTAAACCAATTGCAATGAAATTCAGGAATTTTAATCTACACATAAAAAGAAATGTTTCCACCAAATATTACGTCAAAATATTCGGTAGTTTTTGAGATGTCAAAAATTTTGAAATCGTTTTATCTCCTTTTCATTTTAACCAAATCACTTGATTCTTTTTGGGAAAAAATTCAGCATAAAAAAAACAAAAAATTGTTTATATTATGTTAACATAAAATTTTTATTAACAAAAAAGTTATTAAATAATAATTGAATAACTTTTGAAATGCACCACGAAATTGAACGAAACAAACACTAAAATAAACTTACCAGTGATTTCTTTAAGATTACGAAAGAAAAATAGTATAAATTGAATGTCTTTATATAATATATTAATATTTTTGTTCACTTTTGAAAGTAAACATTAGAAGTTTCTGCTACTTGGCGTGCAAATTTAGGTGCCCGCGCAGACCTCTCTTTCTAATCATCTACGAATTTCCGGTTTTGGATAGAGAGGTCTGCGCGCGCACCTAAATTTGCACGCCAAGTAGCAGAAACTTCTAATGTTTACTTTCAAAAGTGAACAAAAATATTAATATATTATATCAAGACATTCAATTTATACTATTTTTCTTTCGGAATCTTAAAGAAATCACTGGCAAGGTAAATGCGTTAGTGCTCGGCAGCTTAAGGAATTTTTCAATTTTAAAATGACTAATTAGCAGTTTCAAAGACAATTTTTTCAAATGAAACAAATTTTATTGATTAAAGAGGATTATAAAGAAGAGTAATCGGCAGGTACAAAAACTGACTGTGTCAGTAATCGGCAGCTGTTTGCGTTAGTTACCGGCAGTGCGCTCTGATTGGTTGGTTCAGTGGTCGTCACTTCTGTGCCTTAGTTACCGTCAGTTACATTATAATGCTGTTTTGTCAAACAGTTTTTATCTGCCAAACACTAAAACATTAGTCTTTTTTATTCGATTGCTTTAGTTATCGGCAGCAAATTTAAATATAGTTTATTTTTATTTATCAATGAGATTTTGCCTGACGAATACTAAAATTTACGACCATTAATATATAAAGAATTTAATATTGCAAAGAAAACAAGTCTTATTAACGTTATGTTATTAGAATATGCAATTAAATTGGCCCCTGTTTATTTTTAGTGTCCGCCAGTCGTGCCGATTTCACAAGCAAGCTACAAATTTTGCTTTAGTCACCGTCATTGCTATTTTATATAAAATTGTAAAAATAAAAATAGTAAAACAAATAATTAAATAATACTAAGAGTAATAATAAATACAATAAACACAAATTTACCTTTCGAAACGCAAAAAGTTGTCAAAGGCAATGTTTTCAGTTTTTCGTCGTTTCTTAACCTCAAACTTAAGGTTTTTGCTAGATTATGTCGCGTTCGCGTACCTATCACGAAAAAATTTCCATTTTTGAATTAAAATGAAATAATAAGTCAAAACAATTGTTGTTATCCGATGTCGCGATATTGAAATTCACCAGAAATATTGTTTATTCATGCATAAAATGACTGTGTGTCTTATTTTTTGGTTAAGTTGTGACAACCTGCCGACGACTAAAGCACTGACGAGCACTAACGCATTAACTTTAAGTTTATTTTAGTGTTTGTTTCGTTCAATTTCGTGGTGCATTTCAAAAGTTATTCAATTATTATTTAATAACTTTTTTGTTGATAAAAATTTTATGTAAACATAATATAAACAATTTTTTGTTTTTTTTTATGCTGAATTTTTTCCCAAAAAGAATCAAGTGATTTGGTTAAAATGAAAAGGAGATAAAACGATTTCAAAATTTTTGACATCTCAAAAACTACCGAATATTTTGACGTAATATTTGGTGGAAACATTTCTTTTTATGTGTAGATTAAAATTCCTGAATTTCATTGCAATTGGTTTACTTACTCCGAAAAGACTAAAATCTCCCATGGAATAGCACTTATATTCTTTTAATGGTAAATATTTTTTTCGGAAAATAATTTTTTTTGTTAAATAATTTTTTGTAAAATAATTTTAATTATAAAAGAATTTTATGTACGTGTATTTAAAAATTATAATAAATTTTTAGTTTCTGAAGAGGATAGCTGTGCCGTTGAAACGCAAAGAAATTCTTCTTACTTTTTCTGATTTTTCTAAATGACTTGGAGTGATCGATTAAACCATCATTATTATTAAAAATAATAATAAAAACGTTATTACTTTAAATTTTTTAATAATGAAATTCTAAATTGAAGATAGGTATTTTTAAAAATATTAATACAGCTTTTTCTACCATAATTTATCTTTTTAATTAAAAATAATTTATTATCATTATTAGTCATTCCATACAAGCAGAAATTAAAATAAATTTAAATTAAATTAACATTTGAGACGCTTTGCGAAGAAAGTGTCCTAAGAGACAAAATTTTATAAGTTATGTTTTTTAATCTTTTTTTCCTTGCAAAAATGTGTCTTTTTAATTTTGTAAAATGAAAAATATTTTTTATTGGTTATTTTAAATGTAATAAAGTCTTAAACATAATTATTTCGAACTGAGAATTAACCCATTTTATGCATTTGCACTTGACTGATAATTAACATAACCTATAAAGATTTTAGGGAAATAAAATTGAAAAAAAATATGTAAAATATAGAAAACGTATAGAAAATAAAAAATAATGTGTGATTTTAATATAGGGGCCTGAGATGTGTTGTTACATCTGCAACAAAACCGGTCATAAAGCGCGTAGCTGCCCAGAAGGTGGTAATGATTCTGGACGTTTTTCCTCGCCAAATTGCTACAATTGCAATAAGACTGGTCACATTGCCCGTAATTGTCCAGAGGCAGGAGGCAAGACATGCTTTGCTTGCAACAAGCCTGGTCACATAAGCCGTGAATGCGATCAGGATGACAGGAAGTAGGAGATAAATGGAATCCGTGCCGCTCGCTTAACGATAAAGCCGTTTACCGTTGCGCGCACCACTACCAGGGAATTGTAGCTAGGTAGGGATGTGCGAACATGTGTCTCGTTGGATGCGTATAATCGCTAAAAAAAGACGCGCGTTTCGTCATAGTCATTCGGATTCCCAATCTCTCTTCATGCCCCAAAAATAACAAAAAAAATCCTGTATCGCTCCTCCCTTCTCCTCTTTACCCACCATTGTTTTTTTCCTTTTACAATGATTTATTTCTTACGAATATCTACGTTTTTTATCGCTGTTACACCATCGGACTATGTGCTTGCAACGTATAATTACAAAAAAAAATTTTTTTTTTGAAAATGACAACGTTTTATGGAAAAAAGCTTAATCTGTAAACGTGCACAAAAAAAATTAAATTAAAAAAGATTTCCCTGATGATTTCTTGTTTGTCATCTGATACAAGATGTATGGGTTTATTTTTCGGACAAGGAAAAATTGAAATTGTCAAATTAATTTTGAAATCTTTTTTTTTTAAAGAAGAAAATTGTGAAATAAATTATTATTATTAAACTGTTTAATTAAGTTTCTTTTTAAATTAATATAAATATTTATCTTTTTTTCGATATCAGTTTTAATTTTGATAATTCCATTAGGGAAAATAGTGGTTAAGAAGAGAGAGATGAAGTTTAAACAAACAAAATTAGGATAACGTATTTAAAGGGAAGTTTCAGTTAATTATATCCAAGCATCTTGTATCCGTTTCCTTCCTCTTAAACTCTCTGGCCGTATCGTTAACATTTAATTTACAAAAAAAAATAAATACAATAAAATAAAAGGGTTTAAGTACTAATGCGAGAGTAATTAAGAAAACTAAAAACAGGTGAACGACGTCAGATGAAAAGAAAAGTAGATGAACCTAATGGCCCTGAATGCATTCGATAACAAAGTATTGGCAAATATACATAATTTGTAAATCAATGTAATGAGTATTTCTTTAAATGCTCAACAACGTTAGTAAGGCTTGACATTTTTTTTATGAAAGTTTAAGTTGAAATAGCGTCAATTGAAAAAAGAAATTTGTTTTTTCTCCTAAATAATCAATTACACAAATATTGTATGTATAGTCACACTGCTAAAAGACGAGAATTTCTCATTACATTATTTACAAAAAAAACAGAAATTCGAGTGAATAAAATCCTTTACTAATTTATTATACATCTATCTGTATTTACACAAACATATTTTTCAAGTTTGTAAGTTTCGAATTCAGGAAGCGCGTATGCAAGGAGCTATATTTTGTACTATAAAAAAGCTAGATATACTCTGGTCGTTGCTGGTGATCGATATCGATTATTTTGTTTATAAGTAATCGACTGTACATCGAGTATGAATAGAGGGGTGTCCCCTTCTCCATCCCCCCCCCCCAAATAAAATGTTCAACTGCATTTTTTTCGCACATTGTGCAAAAAAATAAAAGGAAAAAAAAAATAAAAAAAAAAGAAAAGTGAAAATACGAAATTGTATAGATTTCTATTTTGCAGTATGAGATTAGAGTTTTTTGTAAAGAAAAAAATTCATACTTTGGTGATAACTATTTTTTCATTATTGATAAGCGAGAGACGTGTGTGATCGAAAGATATTCTGTGCGAGTCTAGTGTAACTTAATGTCGTATAAATAATAGTATACGAATTTAATTAACACTTGTTACATGCAACGACAATCTTTTAGAGATGAGAAAAAAGAAGTTGCACTCTAATAACCACGCTTAATTGAATCACATTTTTTTAAAAAACATTTTTGTAATTGAGTGTTATGTATGAATATTTTGTTTCTTCTTGAAGATACGTGATTCAGTGAAATTGGATTTTTTATGAAATACTTTTAATTGTATAAAAAGGAGTTCTAATCCTTAATATTCTATTAGGGATCTGCGAATTGATTTTACCAGCAGCGACAACGTGTATTGACATTCAGAAATTAGGAAGGAAGAGAAAAGAACCTTTTTCACATTTCCTGATAAATGAATGGTCCATCCTGCGTTATTACTGCGCAATAAAGTCGAAAAAAATTTTAAGTACGCCTCACTTTTTTGAAAATAAAAAGAAAAAATCTAATCTGATCTCATACGCAATTTTTTTTAAATAAGATTTGGAAAAAAGAACTTGGCAAGGTTAGATTCGGAAAAAAATTATCTTGATAATAAGACCTCTGTTTTTTCTAAAATACCAACAGTGAATATAAATTCTAAAAAAGAATAGAAAAGAAAGTTTACTATTGGTATTTTGAGAAAAGAATAGAAAAAAATATTTTTTGATTATTTAAAACGAGTGCGATTAAGGCGCTTGCGCTTTTGTCTCTGCTTACATAATTTTACTTATGAATGTTGTAAAAATTACGACTGTTACAGTGTATTAACTAATTCGACCGGTGCACTCCCGGTTTTAAAGACTCGATTTATATTTAAAGAAAGAAAATATGAAAGAACTAATCTATATACCTTTAAAATATGGAAGATGACGAGAAATGGAGTAAGCTACAAAATATTAATTAATTGCGGATTATTGGGAAGTTATGTTTTTAAATTGAATTTTTGGAATAGAAAGCGTACGGAGAGGTAAGTTTTGGAGTTTTTTTTTCGTTTTTTGGAAAAAAAACCTTTGTTATATCCTGAATCCATTGATTTAATTTTTTTAATTCTCTGCTACGCAGGGAACAACAGATATTTGGTTTAAAATACGGACACAATATTGTATAATAGAATTATATACACCATGTATTTATACTTATGTTACGCAGAAGGGAAAGTTTAACAATAAAAAAATCAATGTCTGAGTATTTTTTGTAGATGCAAATTTTTACACTTTATTTGTTTTTAATGTTTCATTTTCCGAATTTTATTTCAAATACATAAAATCTCAAGCGTTTTAAAAAAAGTAAAAGTATTTTTTAGTATATTATGACTTTAAGAATTAAATGTAAGACTTATATTTAATTTTAATTATTAGTAACAAAAAATTATTCTTTGAATACAATTTACTAAAAATATTTTATCAGGAAAATAAAATATAAAATTTTTATGAAAAATAATTGAGATGTGTCGCGCACCGAAGAATGTGCGTCACAAATTATTATTAGGTCTGTTCTCGTTGCCTGCATTTCTTTACACTTTAACACCTAACCTGCACTATACTGTTCTCTTTGCCGGATGAGACGTAACTTACTCCGGGTAAAGGCGCTTGCACACTTCCAAATTTTTCGGCGAGCAGCGATTTTTCACGGTTGTGAAAACTCACGTCACTAAATATGATTGGCTCTGACAAAGGTTCATTTTCACACAGCTTTTTGCAGAACCAATCATATTTAGTGACGTGAGTTTTCACAACCGTGAAAATTTGCTGCTCGCCGAAAAATTTGGAAGTGTGCAAGCGCCTTAAGAGTGGCTGTTAACTTGCTACGAAGCAGTTAAGGTTCCGAGCAAAAGCAATTTGTGACGTCATGAGGGGCTTTCTACACAACAGCTTTTTTTCATCGACAAGAGCAAAATGCACCTTGCAAAATAGTTGCATGCGCAACGTTTTGTGACGAGCGACTATTAGGCTGCGGTTACACCTCTGCAGGCAGCCTGCCTGCCTGCAGGTTGTCATGGTAACGTACAAGAGTAAGAGAGTCAGTGACTTCAAACATCTCCCTTACTCTCGTTGCTCCTGCCTGCGCAGGCAGGCAGCCTGCAGAGGTGTAGTCGCAGCTTTATCTCGCTCGAACATTTTCGATATATCGAATTGCGATATAAAAGCGCTAAATTTTAATATGTTTTAAATAAATAATATAAATAATTTAGTGATTCTAAATAATATTTCCCACGGGTTGAAGCGAAAATCTCTGAGATGTAAACAGGAAATTCTTTGTTAGAAGAATTGTCAAACTTAAATAAATTCTACACGGAAAAAAAAATGATGTTGAATCAATGACATATGAGTTTGATTCATTGAATAGTGTCATAACGGGCTGCCAAACGTATATGCTGTTGTTTTGAAAGCACCGATTCTAATGATTCGATAGTATCACTTTCATTGAAACAAAAGCATATTTCTTAAATTGACAACATACTATGTTAATTTAAAGGTATTCCTTTTGAATCAACGATCAAAATTTTTTAATTTAACAGTATATGCTTTTGAGTCAATGACTATAGTTTTTCAATTTAAAAGCATCATTTTTATGATTCAAAAATTTGTACTTTTAATTTTTTTAGTTGTTGCTATCGATTAAATAACACCATACTGTTAAGTCAATTCTTTTATGTGGTTAAATATATACCAACGATAAATTAAAAAAATGAAATTTTTGTTCATATATTTTTTATATACTATAATTAATTCTCACACCTTTAACACAATACTTCTTATATACATCTTTTTTTCAATTTTACACACTAACATACACATCTTTATTATTTTTTTCATTTTTTCTAACGACAAACACACATACATACATATTCAAACACACTTTATATTTTTTTGAGTCTGAAAAATACGCTGTTCCCAATCGGTCACCCATCCAGGTAGTAACCGCGACCAAACGTGCTTAACTTTCGTGATAGACGAGAACTGCCGCGCTGCAATGTAATACATTCGCTTCTTACATTGAGCAGTTACTTTGTAGTTAAATACCGTGCGCGAGATTTTTCTCGTGAATAAGGGAATTTATATAGGGAATTTATGTTTAACTAGTCCTTAATTCTTTAAAACAATTTAAATAATAGTTTTTTATATAAGAATTTCAAAAACGACAGGTTTAATAAACATAAATATGTGTGAATAAGTATTTCAATAAATTTAGCACCTGTCAATGTCTCAAATACATAGTGTCTTTATTTTTATAGCATATGCTATTGGCAGTCCGCTATAGCACCACTCATTGAAACGAAAGCATATGCTTTCATTTTCAAAAGCGCGCTTCTTTGAAGCAAACAACTTTTCATTTGATTCAAATTTACACGCATTTTCTTCAAATTTATCTATTAGATGTTTCAAATGAATAATGTCAAAGAAGCAATAAATTATTCTGTTGCTATATATAGATGAACTATAGAAACAATTTGTAGAATATCATTAATTTAACAGTATCGTACTTTTAATTTAAAGTTTCATTTTTTCGTTTTAAGCAATATACTGTTCGATTAATAAATGTGTTATTGAATTAATAACGGGAAATTCAATAGCATGGAGCTATTTGATTCAACAGCACTTTTTTTTCAGTGTAAACTTGTGTTTATATTAAGAATGAAAAACATTCTTAGAAAATGTCATAAATCTAGTAATGTTAAAATAGAAATTGGATATTGAGTAACGCACGCTCAGTCATCGAAATATGGACTTAAGCGGAGAACGTCTTCGCTAAACACTTTAACTTTAGTTGTAATCTTGACTCTGACTTGAAAGGTTGATCCTTAGTTAGTTTTGTATCTCAAGACATTTTAATAACCTTACAGGGTTTTACCATCGAAAGGAGAACTAATAATTATTCTTCTTTCGAATGGGTTTCCCTTCCGTTGTACCGGAATTAATCTTTTTATTATTTTAAACCTTCCCGCTTCCTTCTTAAAGGATTTAACTAATGAGAATCCGGCCAATCAAGCTGCGGCTACACCTCTGCAGGCTGCCTGCCTGCGCAGGCAGGAACAACGAGAGTAAGAGTGCAGTCCCATGCTGGTAGAATAGTGGAGACGCATGCATATCCCCTAATCGCCAAGTCGTCGAATGATCAAATAGTCGAATGCCAAGTAATCGAATGGACAAAACATCGAATGCTAAAAACATCGAATCGGCATTTAGTCGAATCCTAAAAACATCGAATTGTCAATACGTCGAATATTCAAAACGTCGAATTATTAATTCGTCGAATGTTAAAAACATCGAATCGTCAATACGACGAATGTTCAAAACGTCGAATAATAAAAACGTCGAATGCTAAAAACATCGAATGGACAAAACGTCGAATGTTCAAAACGTCGAATGATAAAAACGTCGAATGCTAAAAACATCGAATGGACAAAACGTCGAATGCTAAAAACATCGAATCCTCATTTAATCGAATGCTAAAAACATCGAATTCTCAATTCGTCGAATGTTCAAAACGTCGAATGTTCAAAACGTCGAATGCTAAAAACGTCGAATGTTTAAAACGTCGAATGCTCAAAACGTCGATTCGTCATTTAGTCGAATGGTAAAACCATCGAATAGTCCATTCGTCGAATGATCAAATAGTCGAAACGCCATCTGTTCGAATTATCGAGTAGTAGAATGGTAAAGTTGTCGAATGTTCAAAACGTCGAATTATCTAATCGTCGAATGCTAAAAACATCGAATCTTCATTTAGTCGAATGCTAAAAACAACGAATTCTCAATTCGTCGAATGTTCAAAACGTCGAATTATCAATTCGTCGAATGTTAAAAACATCGAATCGTCAATACGTCGAATGTTCAAAATGTCGAATGTACAAAACGTCGAATGTTCTAAACGTCGAATGATAAAATCGTCAAATGTTTGAAACGTCGAATGATAAAATCATCGAATCTTCATTTAGTCGAATGATAAAAACATCGATTTGACAATTCATCGAATGCTCAAAACATCGCATTGTTAATTCATCGAATGCTTAAATCATCGAATTTTCCATTCGTCGAATGTTCAAAACGTCGAATGATCAAAACGTCGAATGCTAAAAACATCGAATTCTCAAATCGTCGAATGCTCAGAACATAGAATAGTCAGTTCGTCGAATGCTCAAATAGTCGAAACGCCATCTGTTCGAAATGTCAAGCAGTAGAATGGTAAAGTAGTCGATTGGTAAAGTAGTCGAAGCGCCATCTGTTCGAATTGTCAAGTAGTAGAATGGTAAAGTAGTCGAATGTTCAAAACGTCGAATGATAAAAACGTCGAATGCTCAGAACATCGAACTGTTAATTCGTCGAATGCTCAAAACGTCGAATGATAAAATCGTCGAATGATAAAAACATCGAATCTTCATTTAGTCGAATGCTAAAAACATCTATTTCTTAATTCGTCGAATGTTCAAAACGTCGAATCGCCATCTGTGCGAATTATGAAGAAGACGAAAGTTAAAGTAGACGTACGGTGAAATAGACGAATTGTTAATTCTTCGAATGCTCAAATCGTTGAAAGGTAAATATTGTGAAAGTTGAAATAGACGAAACGCCATCTGTGCGAATTTTCAAGAAGACGAAAGTTAAACCAGCCGTACGGTGAAATCTTAGATAAATATACTAGATGCGGCGAGGCGTTAGTTTAGGCACATTGATCCAGGGCGGCGTTAGTGTGCATCATGTGCCTTTCTTGTGCCTCTTATAAATGGCGGAAGTATTTGAAAATATTATCAAAGCGATAATTTCTTATTCAAATTTAAGATTATAATTGTACCCAATTTATAAAAAAATTGTTGTTTTTCTTAATTATATATATAATAAATTAAATTCTTTTATTTCGTTGTATATTTAAATGTGTGATTTTATTTTTTAGAAAAGTTGAGACAAACGTTTTTAAACATTTCGTGATAAACAATTTTCAAATGAAAAATTTACAGGAAGACGATGAGAAATACTTTTTTCTCAGTTTTGGATTACAAAATACTAGATATTCTGAATATCCTACAGACGTCCTATGTATATCCGGAAATTCGTATATTTCCGAATATGGCAACATTTTTTAAATTTTGAATTTAATTTTAAAAAAGCAAATTGTATTTATATCTTAAACAAACTGAAATAGTAATATTAATAATTAATAATAATAAATTAATTAATAAATAAAAAATAAATAAGTAATCATAAATAATAAATTAATTACTTTATTAATAATTTTTTTCAATAATAATATTAATAATAATTATTGCTTCCTATTAAAGAAAGCCTTATTGTGATTTTGATTTCCGCACTTTGCAGATTCAATTATTTTGACTTCTTTATTTTTTAATTATTGATTAATTATTTTGATTCTTGTGGACAAATTTTCTCGTACACATTTTGAAGGATTTCCCTAAATTTTGGTAGGTGACACTGAAAATAAATTTATTTGATTCAAATAACCAATTAATTGCCCCCACAGCACCGAAACTTTCCTAAAAATTTATTAAATACTTACTTGCAATATTCGGAATATTTAATTGCAATGTTTAGTGAAAATTGTGTAAAGATTTATATGTCCCGATTAAATAAGTGTTTAGCGCGAAACTTTCCTGAACATTTCTATGAAATCTTCGCCAAATTATAATTATAATTATAATCAGGCGAAAATCTTCAGGAAATTTTCAGAAAATGTTCACACTAAACACTTATTTAAACGGGACATATAAATCTTTACACAATTTTCACTAAACTTTTTAGTTAAATCTGCCGAATATTGCAAGTAAATATTTAATAAATATTTAGGAAATTTTCGGTGCTGGGGGGGGGGTGACTATTATCAATTAAACATTTAATTAAACCAAATAATAATTATTAGAGTTAATTAAATGGCATTTGCTTCAAATACTGAAATTATTGGTTCAAATACCATTTAATTGACTCCAATAAATATTATTTGATTCAAATAAATATTTAATGGATAATAGTCAATTAATCGGTTATTTCAATCAAATAAATTTTTCTTTCAGTAGTACGGTTATGAATACCAAAAATCATTCAGAAGGAAAAAAAATTATATAAAAAATTTTAGATATCAAAAATATCTGAAAAAAATTTGTTTTACCAATTTTTTAATTTAAAAAAAAATTTGTTTTAGCATTTTTTTAATTAAAAAAAAAATACATTTTTGTATTTTTTTAATTAAAAAAAAAATACATTTTTGTATTTTTTTAATTTAAAAAAATACATTTTTGTATTTTTTGAAATAAGTTTTTATTTATTGCAATTTTCATCAATTCATGGCAAAATTATATTCCTGGCACAATAACGAATCGATTGATGTATACATAAAGTATATTTTATCAATATTTATAAAATTAATCAATATTTGTATTTTAAACAGAAATTCAAATTTGTAATTTTTTATAAATATATTTTAACGGTTCAAAATAAGTATTTTACAATAGAAAATAACGCAATTAGTATACATAAAGATTACTAAAATATTAAAAAATAAGTTGTTCATTTCGTGATCATTGAGCTTTCTCAATATAATATATAAAAATTGTTTAATTTTATATTTGTGAATAATTATTTCCAACTATTAAGATAAAATTTCAAAAAATACAAAATTTGAATTTTTTGTGAAAAATAAGTATATCGATTAATTTTATAAATAATATTGATAAATCAGGAATATAATTTTGACAAGAATTAATAAAAATTTTAATAAATAAAAAAGTTATTTCAAAAAATACAAAAATAAAATGATTTTAAAAATTAAAAAATTGTTTAAAAAAATTTTTGGATCATTTGATACAAAATATTATTCTTTTTTCAAATTTTTTGTATTTTTGAAAAATTATTTTTTATTTTAAGTTTTTAGTATTTTTCTAAATAGAAAAAGACTAATAAAAATGCAACTTTTTTAGTAGTTACTATTGAAAAAAATATTAAGTTATTTCAGTAGTGATTACCGATAGTCACTCAGCAAAAATAATTGATTTTTATTTTAAATTTAATTTCTAGAAATAATATTAAATCCTATTTTTTTTAACTTATATTAAATTAATTTTGTATATAAAAAATTGGATTTTTCCACTACGATTTTATTAAAAAAATTTTATTTTAACTTTTTATTCTAAAATATAATTTTTACTTATTCTAAAACATTTCAACTTCTCAATTGAATAAAAATATCTCTAATTAAGACATTGTCTAAAGTAATATTTAGTTTTAGATTTTACTATATTGAAAAAAAATCAATTGCATTTTGAATAACAAGGTAAGAAAAATCTGTGAGAATTTTGAAAATTTATCTCTTTCGACGTTTGTAAAAAAGCGCATGATCGCGGACTTGTTTACATCGTTCTTTTGTTTTTAACCAAAAAACGCTGTTACCGAAAAGTCAACCGATTTTCGTATGCGATATTGAGAAGTGAAAAAAAAACTATTTGAAAGCGTATTTGTGGCTTATTGTGACAATTTAAAGAAAAATTGTAGTGTGGGTGTTTTTTTTGCAAAAAAATGTATCCGAATAAGCCACAGAATCGGTGCGCCTACAAGGATTGTCGAAATCGACGGGGAGACGAAAATGTCATTTTATTCTGTTTTCCACAACAGGGTACGGAAAAAAAATTCAAATTATGGTGTGCAAATGCAGGTAAGTAACAAATTGTTTTTCCAATATAATAAAAAAATATGTAAAAACTCAAAAAGTAGGATGTCTAGCGAGCTGGGAATTCGGGAAACCCCGATACATTTCTTTTAAATCTAACAGATTAGATATATATAGGCATTCCACGTGAGATTTAAGTCGACCTCTTAAAATCGGAAAAAAGAATATTTTTTTTCTATTCTGTATCGAAAAAATAGATACGTATTATTTTATTTTTGATTAATTGTCAAAATTTTTGAGTTATGAATTTTAGAAAATTTGCATTTTTAGTTGTGGATCTATATTCAATAGCTCATAAGTCCGAAAATATTGAGTTTAGAAAAAAGTTGTCAAAGAACGAAAGTTTTTGTTTTCTTTTGACTTTTAGGAAATAAAAACAAAAAATTTTTTTTTTATTTTTTATTAAAAAAATAAAAAAAATTTATAAACAAATTAATTTTTTTTAACTTTGGGTATGATAAATTTTTTATTTTCTTTTTTCAAAACATACCTGGAAATGATAAGAAGGTTTTGCAAAAAGTTTCGGAGTGGTCCTGACAAGTTTACTGTGTTAAAAAAAATAATTAAGCGCCCGTGCAGGTCGCAGGCACGCGGCACAATGGGATTTTTGTACAATTCACTATTAAAAGTGAAAAATTTCGAAAATTCATATCTCGAAAATTTGGACAATTAAACAAAAATAAAAAAACACGTATCTATTTTTTTTGATACAGAATAGAAAAAAAATATTTTTGGCCGATTTTAAGAGGTCGACTAAAACCTCACGTGCCCATATATATATTTTTTCTTCTTAAAAAAATTAAAATCTTTTAAAATCCATACAATTGGTAAATATTCCACTATGAGAAATAAAGAAATTTATTTTTAAATATACAAATTTTTTTAATTTTAAAAAATTTTATTTTTTTGAAAAATTGTCGTTTTTTGAAAGCCATTCACATGACTGTAAAATAAAAAAAAGTTCAATAAGTAATTTTGTATTAAAAAAAGCAGGGAATTTGCCCTTGAATTGTCCTAAAACGATTCTGTACTTATGTCAAACCGGAAATTTTTTCACCAAATTAAAGAAAGTTTTATTATTTTAATTTATTTTTAAAAAATCGCTTTTTATTTCAATTTTATAGATATTTATACTGTTCTCTAAATTTCAATTGGTTAAAAATAATTAATTTGATAATAATAATCAGTCACTGATTCAAATATAGTATTATGTAAATAAATTTAAAAAAATTATCGAATTAATAAAAAATGTTGTTGAGTTCAACTGAAAATAATTAAATTTGTTAAATAATTTAATTAAAAACTTTTTGACAAATCAAATTTTCAAAATATTTTAATTTGATAATTGATAGTCCCGTGATTATAATTTTATTTTTAAAAATTTCTTCGTAATATATTCAATTATTTTCATAAATAGTAAAACTCATTGCAGAATTTCAATTATTTTTAATCGAATTCCGCGAAAAATGTAACTATTCTTAAAAGTTTTCAAAACTTATCGAAATTGTAAAAAAAAATTCTCAAGAATTCTATTATTTTCACAAATAGCAAAATTCTTCTGATTTACTAAATTCTTTTGAATATTATTTTTAAAAATATTTTCCACAAGAATTCAATTATTTTCATAAATTTCCATAAAATTCTAATAAAACAATTCAATTATTTTCAAAATAAATAAAATTCATTGTAGAAAATCAATTATGTTTAAAAATGTATCACGGTAAATCGTTAGGTATTAAAATAACACCAAAAAGGATTAAAATAATCCAATTTAGTGTAATTTTAATCCATTTTGGTGTTATTTTAATACCTAACGATTTACCGTGATATTAATGATCGTTGTATTCCGGTAATATGTTCGAAATTTGACGTTAGCTTTTTTTGGTTTTTGGCTTCTTAACTTTTTTAGTTCCTTCGAAAGTTTTATTATTTAGAAAAATAATTTTATTAAAATTTTTGAGAATTTTAATTAATTTTTTTTTTAAGAATTTGCTTGAATTTTTTTTTAAATAATAGCCCGCGTGTATTTAGTTTAGTATTTTTTGTCGAAAATTAAAAATTTTAATTTCTGGAGTTTGGCAAAAGATGGGAAAAGTCGGCAAAGTATGGGAGAATAAAAAATTTATTATTTTTTTCATATTTTTTTGGAAAATTAAAATTCTCAATTTCTGGAGCTTGGCAAAGTTCGGCAAAGTATGGGAGAATGAAAAATTTATTATTTTTTTCATATTTTCTTTGAAAATTGAAAATCTCAATTTCTGGAGCTTGGCAAAGTTCGGCAAAAGTCGGCAAAGTATTGGAGAATAAAAAAATTTGTTTTTTTTTAAATATTTTTTTGGAAAATTAAAAATCTCAATTTCTGGAGCTTGGCAAAGTTCGGCAAAAGTCGGCAAAGTATAGGAGAATGAAAAATCGTATATTTTGCATCTAGGGAGAAAAATAGTACTTCACCAAAATCAAAAAATTGAGATTTATAATTTTCCAAAATTATAATAAATTGCTTATTCTCCCATACTTTGCCGACTTTTACCGAACTTTGCCAAGCTCCAGAAATTGAGATTTTTAATTTTCCAAAAAAATATGAAAAAAACAGTTTTTCATTCTCCCATACTTTGTCGACTTTTGCCGAATTTTGCCAAGCATTCCCATACTTTGCTGGATTTCGCCCAAACTTCCTCTTCCACGCGGGAGATTTTTGCAAAAATTTTTAGTATTAATAAATATAATTAAATTTTTTCTAAAAATACGATTTTTTTTTTAAATTTCGTCTTGTATGAAATTTTATTAAAATTGTATTAAAAATATGTGACTTTTTGCAAAGAAATGTACTATTAATAATGTAATTTAATTGTTTTGAAGAATTTATTAAAAGTTTTAAAAAATGGAATTTTGACATGAAATTTTTTTAAAATGGTATTAAAAATAATTGAATTTTTTTAAATATTTGAATCTCAAATTATTTAAAGTATCATATTTAAACATAAAATTTTTTGTAATTTTCATAACAATAATAAATTAAACATTACGTTATATGCGGGTAAAATTTGCTGGTTTTGAAAAATTCTCCTCAAAATTTCAATTATTTTTATAAATAATTAAATTTTTCTCTACAATTTACTTATTTTTATACATATTAACATTTTTTGGAAGGAAATAATTACTTTGATAAATAGAAAACTTCTTTGCAGAAAATCAATTAGTATCAATACATTTTAATAAAATTGAATGAATCAAATTTTTAAACATAGTTATGAATTAAAACCAAGGCTATTTTGAGGCATTTCAAGGTCAAATTTATTATTTTTACAAACAACAGAATGGTTTTTATTAATATTTCACATTTTATAAATGGTAAATCTTTTTAAAATCTAATATTCTGAAATTTCTTAGGAGTCAGTGACAACGATCTCAAGTGGCGAATGATGTGCTGTAATGCTCACTTCCGGATTCGAGATTTCCTGACGAACGAGCGACAAAAACTTGCATCGAATGCAGTACCAATCGATTATAAAAATCCAGTGGATGAAGATGGGCATCCTGTGTCACTTGACACTGAAAAAATCCCGAGAGTGTACGGTAATAATAAAAAAAAAATCATCTGAAAAGAATGAGACTGTGACTATTGACAAGTTTTCCGATTTAGTGTCTGAAGTTGAGGAGGAACAAGAAACTTCTTCATTGCAGATTCTTACTCCTCCTCATACTCAGTCGTATGATTTTGAGACATTTAATTTGCCGTCGAGTAATGAATTGTATTTAAAAGCTGAAAATGAGAGGTTGCTTGCGATGATTAAAAACATGAGTCAACAGTTATCTGATATAAAAAAAACGACAATTAAAGATATTCCGGAAGATAGTGTTACAAATAGTATCGATGTTGAAGAGTTTTTGAACTCTAATAATGTAAAACAGGATGCGCGAAAAACTATGATTAAATTACAATTGAGATCAGATAACTGTACTCAACCATACACTAATGAGGAAAAACTTTTATGCATGAAAATCCATTATTGGTCGGCTTCAGCTTATGAAAGAATGCGTCAAACCGGGATACAATTGCCTCATAGTAGAACAGTCGAAAAATGGGTGGCAAAGAATGATGTCACTCCGGGATTTATTAAATTATCGTTTGAAGATTTGCAAGAAGATTTAAAAAATGCACCATCTGAAGCCAAATGGTGCGTAGCAAAGTGGGACGAAATGAGCTGCAAAGAATTCGAGGAATACTCTAAAAAGTATGATTATATAGAGGGCTTCGAAGACTTTGGGCCATTGGGAAGAACTCAAAACCGTGCTAATCACGTTTTTGTTTTCACTCTGAATGGCATACATCCCTCTCATCGCTGGCGAATAATAGCGGGCTTTTTTCTTGTTCGCCACGCCATGAAGGGAGATATGATCGCAACCCTGCTTAAAATGCTACTTGACGAAGCCGACCAATATGGACTTAGTGTTAAAATCACAGTGTGTGATCAAGGAAAGCCGAATGCTAAATGCTACAGTGACTTGTCTGTAACACCTGAAAAACCTTACTTTTATTACAAAGGGAACAAAATTTTTTGCACTCATGATTTTTCACATGAAATAAAAAATTTTGTTACTGCCCTTCTTAATAATGGTAAGATTTTTATGAATGGCAAAACTTTGTATCTTTCTGATATGAAAGCGACATGGGAAGCAGATCGGAGGTGTCAATTATCAAATAATTTAAGACACATCTCTGATGTGCATTTCTATCCAAATTCATTTCAGAAAATGAATGTACAAAGAGCACGAGAATTACTGGGTGGAAAAATGGGTAAAGCGATGATTGAGGCCGACGAAAAGGGTTTAATTTCTTCAAAAACTCTTCGGGAATCCGCGGAATGTATTTTGATCATGAATGATCTTTGCGATGTAGCTGACAGTACGCGAACTAGATGTCCTAATCCATTGAAAAGTGCTCTTTCTACTGAAAATGCAAATTCCATAAAGATCTTCGAAGACTTTTTATCATGGGTTTCAAGCATGCAAGTTCAGACTAAGGGGGGAAAGTTTAAGAGTTTACCATGTTTCAAGGGTTTTGAAATGACAGTTCGAGGTCTTTTGGATTTGTTCAAAGATTTGTCAAAAGAAATCCCTGAGTTTAAATTGTGTACTAGACTATGCAATCAAGACTCAGTGGAGCAACTTTTCTCCCGATTACGAGGAAGAGGAGGTTTCAATAATAACCCAACCTGTCGTATGCTTCGATTAACGTTTCGTCATATGCTTTCGGTGAAGCATAACATTGCTGCATCGCGCAGAGCAAATGTCTCTGAAGAAAATGATGACAGCGTGGGTTACGATGAAATTACTGTAGATGATTTTAACGCTCAAGTTAAAGAACCGCTCGACCAGAATGATGTTGCAGCTGTAAGAGCAATCTCATATGGAGAAGATCGTGCCTTCTGTGAAGAAGATGCTCTTACTAATGATTTGCAACTTGATTCTACTGATGCGAATTTCATCACCGAAAATAACGATCACGATAGTGATAACTGTAGTTCTGACGAAGATGACAATGACTACAAAGATAACGATGACGGAGACAAAGAGGACCCTGTTAATAACAATTTTAATGACTCTAATGCTAACGTTAATGACGATGACCCCTTTGACGTAATTTGTGACCTTGAACAGGTGGAAACGATTTTGCCTTTTCAATCGTATAGTGGTACCTATGAAGGTAGTTCGATTAGTTATTTTGCTGGTTACGCTGCTCACGTAACAACCAAGAAATACAATTGTGATCGTTGTTACGAAGTACTGTTGAAACCTCCAGAGGCGGAAGGTGATCAAGATGACACTTTCATTGAATGTCGCGAATATGAAACTAAAACGTCATATAAAGTAACACTATTAAAGAGACCCTCGGATCAATTTCGACAAGTTGTAACCGCGAATCTAATTTCGTTTGAAAAAACTATTGAAAAAATACGGCACCAACCTAGCGTTAAAGAAACTATTGAAAAAAAAGCTATTCGAGACATTCAAAAAATATACCCAACGTGGTATGAAGAGTCAGATTCGTGTTATGACCACAAACTCTTTGCAATGCGCTGTTTATTTACAGCTAAATTGCATAAAGTATGTACTGAAGACAATCGTCGGACAAGAGTTGAAAGTTTGCAAAAACGCCGTGACAATGCTACGAAGAAAAATCTTTCAGCTCAAAATAGAACCAGTGAGGTTAAGCGCAAGAGTAATTCATTTCTTAAACAAGGAGACAAACCTTCAAAGAAAATGAAAACTATATTGCACTTGTGAATTAGAATTTTAACACTTTGTCTGTAAATAGGGTTAATTTATAGCTGTTTTTACTTTTTCTTTCGATTACAGAGTTTTAGGTTTTGACGTTAGTTTCGTTCTTGTATATTTTTTTAGGTAGAATACTAGTCCTCTTGATTTGATTGTCAGGAAATTATTAACTTTTTCTTTAATGCACAGAATACCCAGTTTACAAACGGAGTGTTAATTACATGTATATAAAACAGTATGTGGATTTGTAAAAATGTTATTACCGTACACCTCGATTCCTGGATTTAACACTAAGTATGGTTTACAAATTTATAGTAAAGTTTCGTTTATACCTAAAATTAGTTTTTAATTACAAATATTATTTTATTGCTTTGTATGGTAAAAATTGTTTTGGATATATGCTTAATAAGATTTTTTGATTAACGAAATACTATTAAATTTTTTATATTTATTACATAAAACTAACAAATTTAGAAGACCGTTCTTTATTTTTATAACTTTCATTTTGTGAACTATTTCATTTTAAGTCCTAAGACGGTAAATGTGTTTCTGGCGACAATGCGCACGAAAAATGAATACAAATTTTTATCTAATTTTCAATGTAATAAATTTGAGTAAACGTCATAAATATTCTATAATATAAATTATTGAATTAGCTATATTATATATCAAGTGTGAAACTTTACTATAAGTAATTGTGATATTATTTATGTTAAACCAAAGAGTTAAACCAAAGTTTACTGTTAACCAAAGAATTTTTTAGTTATGTTGTGATTGAACATTGTTAATCTCAGAGAATTTGAACTTTAAAAAAACGTTTTAGAATTATTCTTAAAAATACATTCAGCATGTTAAAATACACTTTTTTAATTATGCGTTTTAAATCATTTTGCGTCGAGAAAACTAATTTAACAAAATGTATGTATGTATTATAATATTATGTGCAAAATTATAACTTGTGGATCGATTAGTATTTTTAAAAAAGGCAACGAAGAATTGTACTTAAATTACTATTGTGCTTATTAATCATATCTTATTTCAGCAGAAAAGCATAAGAAAGAAGGTTTATTATTATTTTTAAGATTTTTTTATCTGTACATATACTGCGATTTTATATTATACTAAACATTTTTTCTTGTGCTACCGTAAGTTATGTGGATTTAATCCTTTCAGAAGTATCATTTGCTGAACAACATAAAAGATAGTCTGTTTAATTGTTTCATGTATTTGCCTTTGTTGAATTGTACTTCAAAATTTTGTATAAAGTATTGAATTTTTAATTTTATCATTAAAAAATGTACTTCTGTTAGGGTTAATAAACTTACGTGTTTTCCCTCTCGACATTTGCTCACCTTGACGTATGATATATTATTTAAGTTTTATAAATATATAAAAAATATTAAATATATATCTGGTGAGAGGGCTCAGTAAATTGTGAAGTTTTTATGTAGGGTGGCCAGTAAATAATTTAAAAATTATTTCTTCCTTTTTTTATATTTGAAAATGAGTTTCAGAAATCAATAACTTTATATATAATTATATATGTATGATATTCAAAACATTTAGGAACTTCATAGTTGAAGCTAAGTAGCAATGTACATTTATTTTTTAATATGATCTGAAAGAAAATTTAATTGATTCAAATATCCATTTAATTGACAATTGAGTCAAACCATTATATTTCGAATAAAGTCGTTGCGGCCTAATTTAAAAAAATTGATACTTTTAGAAATGAATCTGTATTATCTCTGAAGAACGAAATGAAAAGAATTATATTAAAATATTTATTACTTTTCTTAAAATGTAGGTGTAAAGTGGAGATTGTGCGAAAAATAGCACTTTTTTAGCAATTAGAAAATATTTTAAAAATTATTGAAAAATTTTTAAAAGTGCAAAAAGAGTTATTGATTCATGTTTAAAATTAGTTGATTAATTATTCTTAAATAAAAAAACAGTAAAAATATAAAAATAATAGATAAAATATGTTTTTAAAGTCGATCCGCCAAATAACCTAATTTTGACGTTTTTATCAATTAATTACGAGAAGGGGGAATTATTGAATTAAATAAAAACTCACCGAATATAGAATATTTTTGATGAACATTCAGGATTTCTTAGCACTTTTTTAATTTTTCCTTTAAATATAAAAGAAATATTGAGTTGAAAGTACGCGATTTCCGAATAGTTGCGTACTTTACAACTCAATAACTCCGTTAAAGAAAATAAAAAAATTTGTCACTTTCACAACTTCTAAATCACAACGATATCTATACACTCAAAAATTTTCGTTTTGATCAAGTTTTAACCTGAAAAGATGTACAATTTTTAAACTTTTGTATTTTTTAAATTAGACTCTTGATCAAAACGAAAATTTTTGAGTGTATACCCAGCGGGCACAAAAACAAAAAACGTTCTTTGAACGTCTGTAGAACGTTTAATGTCTGCTGTTTTAAGTTTTAAGAACGTCTGAACGTTCCAAAAATGTTTCGGAACGTTCGGACATTCTTAGAACGTAAATTGGCAGACATTAAACGTTCTACAGACGTTCAAAGAACGTTTTTTGTCTTTGTGCCCGCTGGGTAGATATCGTTGTGATTTAGAAGTTGTAAAAGTGACAAATTTTTTTATTTTTCTTTAACGGAGTTATTGAGTTGTAAAGTACGCAACTATTCGGAAATCGCGTACTTTCAACTCAATATTTCTTTTATATTTAAAGGAAAAATTAAAAAAGTGCTAAGAAATCCTGAATGTTCATCAAAAATATTCTATATTCGGTGAGTTTTTATTTAATTCAATAATCCCCCCTTTTCGTAATTAATTGATAAAAACGTCAAAATTAGGTTATTTGGCGGATCGACTTTAAAAACATATTTTATCTATTATTTTTATATTTTTACTGTTTTTTTTATTTAAGAATAATTAATCAACTAATTTTAAACATGAATCAATAACTCCTTTTGCACTTTTAAAAATTTTTCAATAATTTTTAAAATATTTTCTAATTGCTAAAAAAGTGCCATTTTTTTTGCACAATCTCCACTTTACACCCATATTTTAAGAAAAATAATAAATATTTTAATATAATTCTTTCATTTCGTTCTTCAGAGGTAATACAGATTCATTTCTAAAAGTATCAATTTTTTTTAAATTAGGCCGCAACGACTTTATTCGAAATATAATAGTTTGACTCAATTGTCAATTAAATGGATATTTGAATCAAATAATATTTATTGGAGTCAATTAAATGGTGTTTGTACCAATAATTTCAGTATTTGACCAAATACAATTTAATTGACTCTAATAAATATTATTTGATTCAATTAAATATTTAATTGATAATGGTTCATTAATCAGTTATTTGAATCAATTAATTTTTTTTCTCAGTGCGTGACAAGAATTTTTTTCAGATCAAGATTGACAACCATTTACAAGAATACAATAAATTTAACAAAACCATCCTTGCAATTAATCAAAATCTTTTTAAATAATTACATATTCGTTAAATGTAATTGTTACATTAACTTTGTTAAAAGTAAAAATAAAAGAAATATTATACGAACTTATCAAAGTCTCACTTTATGTATTTTCAGCCTCCCCCCATTCCCATTCCATCAAACACAATTTTAAAATTAAAATTCATTCTTAAAAAAATTTAATAATAAAAATATTTTATTTTAATTTCAAAAAAAATTTTAATTGATAATTAAAAAATTTTGTTTTAATTAAAAAAACTAATTGATTATTTTTTTATAAGAAAATGAATTACAATTAATAATAAAAATATTTTACTTTAATTAAGAAAATAAATTAAAAATAATAATTAGATTTTTTGGTTTTAAATTAAAAGTTTTTTATTTTTTATAACTTTGTTTTAAAAAATTGTTTTATGAATTTTCATTGTTATCACAAAAAAAACTTTTTTCAAAAAAGAAAAGTAGTGATATTGGCGAGAAATGAAATTCTAGCCTTTTGACTGAAATAATGCGATTTCCAAGCGGTAACCTTGGAAACGGCGAAAAGTTGAAGAGGGCGACACTAACATGCTCTGAAAATGTAGTGTGCTATATATATCGGTAGTCCCCACCACCGACCCTCGCCGCATCTAGTATATTTATCTAAGGTGAAATAGACGAACTGTTAATTCGTCGAATGCTCAAAACGTCGAATGATAAAATCGTCGAATGATAAAAACATCGAATCTTCATTTAGTCGAATGCTAAAAACATCTATTTCTTAATTCGTCGAATGTTCAAAACGTCGAATCGCCATCTGTGCGAATTATGAAGAAGACGAAAGTTAAAGTAGACGTACGGTGAAATAGACGAATTGTTAATTCTTCGAATGCTCAAATCGTCGAAAGGTAAATATTGTGAAAGTTGAAATAGACGAAACGCCATCTGTGCGAATTTTCAAGAAGACGAAAGTTAAACCAGCCGTACGGTGAAATAGACGAATTGTCAATTCTTCGAATGCTCAAATCGTCGAATGGTGAATATTGCGAAAGTTGAAATAGACGAAACGCCATCTGTCCGTATTGTTAAGCAGACGAATGTTAAAGTTGGCGATCGGTGAAATAGACGATTTGTCAATTCGTCGAATGCTCAAATCGTCGAAAGGTGAATATTGCGAAAGTTCATTTAGTCGAAACGCCATCTGTCCGTTTTATCAAGCAGACGAATGTCAAAGTCGTCGAACGGTAAGATAGACGATTTATCAATTCGTCGAATGCTCAAATAGCCGAAAGAACAATTGTGTATGTTAGTTTTCTTATTATAGTTTCCTCTCTATGTTGCATGTTGGTAAAGAAGATTAAAATTATGCGGGAAATTAGAAGTCACAATTGTAAAGTATTATTTAATTAACTGTATGTTATTGTATAATTTATGCAATTAAAAATTTGTTTCATAAATTGTGTTTTAATTTTGTTGAAATCAAATTTAAATATCTGTTTCTCATTTTCCCCAAAGTTGAATTTTAAGTTAAAATTTTTTATTTTTTTGCATTAGCCAATAGATGTCTATAGTTTCACCATTTAGTTTGTAATTTTAATTATTTCTGTGGCATAGATGCGTGAGCTTAGACTGTTTTCGTTTTGGTATACTCTACAGGTATTTTTTAATATATATTGATTTATTTACTTTTTACAATTTCCTGTACTTAAGATTTATATGTATAAATTACTATTTTGTTTTATAATACTTTTTAAAATAAGTTTAATTAAAATTGAAAAAAGCATTAATTTTGTCGGTTTTGTGGTGATACTACTTTATGATTGTTTATAATTTGTAATTGACTTGAGAATTTAAAGCACAACGCAATATTAAGATGGTTAAAAACGTCATTAATATTAGAATTCCAATCAATAAACACTTTTAGCATAGTTTAGTCCCACCAGAAATGAGTAAAAATAATTTGCACTCTCTAAATCTCAAATAGCAATGTTGAAAAAATATTTTTTTCAAAATGATATTTTCTGTCAGAATTAAATAAAAAAATCTTGACTAATTTATCTTTATAAATGATAACTTCTTAAAAATACTATAATTTTTCATTACTTTCTGAATTTTGGTTTTAAGAGATTTTTTAATTTGTAAATTCAAGGCCAAAGCAATCTCTAATTTTAAATTAGTTAAAAATTACAAATTTGATAGTTTAGAGTCAGTCTTTGTTTTCAGGTTAGATCAAAATGACTAAATTTTTTGGAAACTAAATCAATGAGTAAAATTTAACTATTTTTGTAATTACTTATTTATTATCAGTTGATAATTTTCTACTAATAATTAGTCATTAACTATAATAATCGTCGTATTCATTCATTCATTCTGTCCAGTCTGTCCACACTTGAAGTTAGTCATGATTATGCTTTTGTTTTTCTTTTTATATGTTTTGAATTTTTGATAGATAATATTATTTTTCTTTATATATATAATAATTTTTTTTTTCTTACTTTTTAAATTTAATAATAGGTTTTTATTTATTTTATTAGAAATATTATTTTTATTTTTCAAATAATACTGAACTATTTTTATTAATTTACAAAAATTATTTATTATATTTTTCCATATTTCTCTCTTTTCCCAGAAAAATTAGCACTATGTAACAAATATTTTAAGACTAGGATATTATTCTTTTCATTTCTTTTTTTTTTTAAATTAAAAAAAATAGTTGGGAAATTAAAATAACAAAATATTTTGCATATTTTCTGCTTCTCAGTGACAATTTATAAACAAAGTACAAGTTTTAAGTAAAAAAAAATAAGTAAATAAAATAATTTTTTTTTTTATTTTAATAAGCAATTTTTTTAGATACCCCAATTTCTAATAATATTTTCAGTTACTTTCAAATAATTTAAATGTCTTAAGATTATTCTTATTCTGCCTTTTGGGCAGAAATATTTTTATTTTATTATTTGTTTTGCTTGAGAAATTTATTAAAGACTTGATCAGGGTTGTCACGCATTTATTTATTTGAAAGTTCCTCAAATTTTTTTTTTTCAGTTTAAAAAAATTGGAAATTTTCAATATTTTTTTTTTTTTAATAAAATTTTTATTACCACATTAATAATACGAAAGAATTGATTTCGTTTGACGATTTTTAATAATATTTTTAAGAGAAAAAAATTTTACAAAAAAAATTTGTAATTAATAATACATAATAATAATATTAAAATAATAATAATAATAATTTGCAAATAATAAATTTTTTTTTTTTTTTTTAATAATTGAACTTTTGCAAAGAACTTTATTAAAATTTTCTTTAATTATTGAATTTTGCCAAAAATTTTGTTAACAATTTTTAAAATAATTGAAATTTCGACGAGAATATTAAAAAAATTGAATACGTATTTTCTTCAATAAAATTTCACAAAACAATTCAATTATTTTAAAACAAATTTCAATAAAATCGTAAGGTGTCAATTCACGGAAAATTTTTTTTACGGAATTTTTTTTCACGGAAAAACAAAAAACGGTTGAATCTTAATTTCAGGGAAATTGTGAAAAAACCTTAAATTCTATTCTTGTTAATTTATAATGGTTAATTATTTTTTAAATTATACATCTTTTTATTAATACGCGTTAAATTCTAATCAATAAAAATACAGAAAAATAAATGCGTACAACAAATTTAAGGTTAGTTAAAATTTTATTTTCATTAAATATTTTTATTTTGAATAAAGTGCAGAATAATTTTCATTAATTATTGAAATAATTAAATTAATTAATTAAATTTAATAAATTAAATTAAAATGAAATGAAAAATAATAATTAAATAATAAATAAAATAAAATAATTACAATAATTATTTATTTAATATTCTTTTATGATATTTTTTTAAATCACTCTCATAAATTAAAGAAAATTTAATATTCTTCAAGTAAAACATTTAACTCTTATTGTAATTTATTTATTAAAATTGAAAAAATTGTGCAAGTATTCAATTATTATTTGAATTGTTCCTTTTAAATTAATTATTTTTAAAGATTAAAAATACAACAAAAATTATCTTCTTTGAAATTACTCAAACCTGAATTTTTTTTCAATGTCATTTTATTGAAAATACTTTTTTTATTTTTAAAGATTAAAAATACAACAAAAATTATCTTCTTTGAAATTACTCAAAACTAAATTTTTTTTCAATGTTATTTTATTGAAAATATTTTTTTCAGTCTACGAGAAATTATTCATATGAGACTATTTTGTAAGTTCTTTGTGAAAGTTGTAAATTTCTGTTATTTTTAAACGTTTCTTCCTACTTGGAATAATTCCAGGAGAAAAATTTAAGATCAATTGACTTTTCATCTTAAAAGTGAAAATTACGAAATGTAAAAACACTTGTATAGCCATGTATGTAAGTCAGACAGGTGTATAAATCAAATAAATAATAGAAATTTACTAAATTTCATACTTTCTAAATCTAAAGAATAGCAAAAATCATACAACTGATTCAAATTAGCGTATACCCAGATTTGTGGCAAATTGGCAAATGTCCGCCTTGTGTGAAGTTTGCGGAGCAAACTTGCTCAAAGTTTTCCCAGAAAACTTGCAGACAAGTTGTAACAAGCTTGCAGCAAACTTTCTGAAAACTTAAAAAATTTCCAAAAAAATTTTGTTGTATTCAAAATGCACATATTTAGTCAAATTTTACCCTCCCTCCCAGGAAAGATGAAAAAAGGTAATGCGCAGCTCTATATGTCACAGAAAACTACTGCGCAGACATTTTAATTAACCTTGCCACGCAAGTTTTCTGTAAGTTTGCTCCGCAAACTTTGCACAATGCGAACATTTGCCAATTTGCTGCAAACTTGCATGTAAATTTGCGAAGTTTGCAACGCAAACTTTCTGCAAAATGTTGTGCTATCTGAGTATACGCTGTCAGTTAGTGAAATTTTACTGTTTAATTAACGTGTATACGTTTTTTAAATTAGCTGTATACTTATCGCTGTGAAATAGTGGAATTTTGCTTTTTCAGATTTACAGAGTATTTTTTCTTTTAACGATTATTATTTTTAATATTAAAATAATAATATACTTCTCAAAATTTTCCAAATATTACAAGTATTTTACCCCTATAAATAAGTACAATGTATTAGACAAAAGCAAACTAGGGTTCAAATTACTTTCCTCTTATTCTAGTCACATTTTGAACATTCATCATGGGATTTAGTGCAGTTTTCATGTAGCCGAAAATTTCAAATACTGCACTGAATCCAATCGTTAATCAATGTCATTTTATTGTAACTTTCGACTCAAGCTACAAATAGATCTCTATCTCTAATGTCAATTAGATCAATTATTACTTTCTTCTCAGACATTTTTAATTTTTTAAAAATATTTCTTAAATTTTTTAACATTAACATGAAAAATTTTTAATAAAATTAATTAATAACCATCTCACCCAACAATACATCACAAAAGTAAACATAAAAATATAAAATAAATAAAAGAATGTTTTCTTTTATTCTTATTGTTTATATCGAAGCGTCGTTTATGCACTACTTAATAAAACTTAAAATTCAAAAATACGTTAAAAATAATAATACATATTCTAATAAAAAATCTGAAATTCTCAAATTATTTTAGTCCCATGCAAAAAATGTAAAGGATTACAAATTCATTTTAATTATTTTTCAACAATTTGTTGTTTCCATTTATTAGCAGTCACAAAAGGTTGAAGCTTCAAACTTCAAAACTTCTTTGCAAAGTTTAGTCAAAATTGAGTAAAGAAATAAATGTTTCACTTCAATAAGAAATGTTTATCGTAAAATTTCAGAGTTGCTATAATTTTTCTCGAATAAAATTCCCTGACTTTTATAGGTCTCAAATAATATGAAATGTAAATAAATTTTAATTTATTCAAAAATTATCAATTAATTTTTTTTAATTCTATTATCTTGAAACTATTGTTTTATTAGACATTAAAACATTTCAAAAACCTTATTTTTCAACATTAAAAAAAACTTTGCAAAAATTCAATTTTATTAAAAAAAATTTAAGCGTATGTTTATTTTAAATTAACTAATAAAAATTTTAATTATTAATTTTCGAACTAAAAAACGTGAATACATTAGAATATGACTTTTTTTAAAAATTCAATTACTTATCAATTATTAAATTAAAATACTTTGAAAATCCTGTTTGTTAAAATTTATTTACATTATTTACATTAGTGACTGATTTTTTATTATCAATTTAATTATTTTAAATTAATTAAAATTTAGAGAGCAGTATAAATATTTATAACAATTGAAATAAAAAGCGATTTTTTAAAAATAAATTATAACAATAACATTTTTTTAATTAGGTGAAAATATGAAGATCCTAAAGTTTTGAACGTTCAAATGAATGAAATTTATTTATTTCTTCTATAAATTAAATTTTTATTGCAATTACTTTGCGTCACTATTCAAAAAAAATTAATTACTGAGTTTCTAAACATAAAACTTCAGTATTTTTAATGTTTTCCTGATTAGTAATTTATAAAAATATCTGCAATAAAAAATATTTCGTTCATTTGAACGTTCAAAATTTGGGGATCATAAAATATGACTGAAATTTCAATCATTTTTAATTGGTCCTCAGTGAGATTTCACTGATTTAAATCACCAGAATAGAGTTAAAGAAAATCAGTTAAATTTTACTGATTCAATTATAGAGAGTGCAGCGAAACAAGTACCAAAGGCTACTTTTTCATTGTAAAATTCGCCAAAAATTAACATAATTTAAAAAAACAATTATTTTCCAGGTGTTTTCTCATTTTTTCTTGACTTTTCCATACAAAATAAAATTCCCTGACATTTCCAGGTTTTCCAAACATTGTAACATCCCTGATATTTTTCCTAAAAATTTATAGCTTAAAACTCTCCTGAACATTTAAATAAATTTTTCAACATCTCTCTTATAACCGAAAAAGTAAGGTAAAACTTTCCTGAAAATTTCATGCTAAACATTTATTGAAATGAGACATTTAAATCTTTACGAAATTTTTACTAAACTTTGCAAGTAAATATTTCGAAGTTTGCGAGGAAATTATAAATACATTTTTAGGAAAGTTACGCTGCTTTGTGGGTTTACAAGGAACCGACAAAGTGACCTTTTTAGTTTTTTCTTAAGAAGCAATTAAATTAAACACTTAAATTACCGATAAATTAATGAACTGCATAATTTAATGTATGAAACCATATAGATAATAAAAAAAAATTTCAAAATGGGTCCATATTTTATAGGAACGTCTATACAAATTTGTTCTTGATTGTAAGCAAAAATTAAATTCGTAAAATTGCGAATTATTTGGAAACAAAATTACAAATTAGAAAACGGCAAACGAAATTTTTTAATAAAATGACATTGAAAAAAAATTTAGTTTTGTGTAATTTCAAAGAAGATAATTTTTGTTGTATTTTTAATCTTTAAAAATAATTAATTTAAAAGGAACAATTCAAATAATAATTGAATACTTGCACAATTTTTTAAATTTTAATAAATAAATTACAATAAGAGTTAAATGTTTTGTTTGAAGAATATTAAATTTTCTTTAATGTATGAGAGTCATTTAAAAAAATATCTTAAAAGAATATTAAATAAATAATTATTGTAATTATTTTATTTTATTTATTATTTAATTATTATTTTTCATTTCATTTTAATTTAATTTATTAAATTTAATTAATTAAATTTAATTATTTCAATAATTAATGAAAATTATTCTGCACTTTATTCAAAATAAAAATATTTAATGAAAATAAAATTTTAACTAACCTTAAATTTGTTGTACGCATTTATTTTTCTGTATTTTTATTGATTAGAATTTAACGCGTATTAATAAAAAGATGTATAATTTAAAAAATAATTAACCATTATAAATTAACAAGAATAGAATTTAAGGTTTTTTCACAATTTCCCTGAAATTAAGATTCAACCGTTTTTTGTTTTTCCGTGAAAAAAAATTCCGTAAAAAAAATTTTCCGTGAATTGACACCTTACGAATTACTTTGATGAATTCAATTATTTTTAAACGTAATATAAATTTTTTTTTTTTTTTGCAAAAATCCAATTATATTCCTAAATTGCCAAAAATTCCCTTTAAAATTTAAATTATCTTTATAACCAACAAAATCCATTTCCAAAGTTCAATTATTTTAATATGTACATTTTCATCAAATTTCTCTAAAATGCAATTATAAAAAAAATTCATTACAAATTTTCAAAAGCATTCATTCATTATTTAAAAAAAAAATTTGTTGATAAAGCTCAATTGTTTAAGAAAATGTTTACTTCCAGGGTCCAACAAATAAATTCTCTCAGAATTCTCTAATAAATAAATATTTTTGAATATGATATTCAATTTTGATCCAAAATTTTAACTGAAATTAATTTTTCAATTTATTAGAAAATTCTACAAGAAATCAACTATCCAACTATAAAAATAAACAATTTATTAAATACTAATTGGATGTTTCTTAAAATTCAATTTTCATAAAGAATTTCACCAAAATTTAATCATTATGTTTTTTTTATCATTGAACATAAATAATAATATTATATATTATTGAGTATTTGCAATCATTTATAATTTTTCCAAAATTCAATTTTTTTTTAAATGTTTTAAGTAAAATTCATCCATAAATCCATTATTATTTTTAATAATGAATGAAATGTAAAAATATAACAAATTTTATAAGAATTTGAATTATTAAAGTTTTTCATAAACCTGAATTGTATTTAAAATCTGTAAAGTTTGATTGAAAATCTTTTCAATAATGAGGAATATAACATTTAGAGTTTTCTTAAGAATTTTCGAAATTGAATATTGTTTCTGTACATTTGACAAAATTTTCTGACTTTTTCGTGATTTTCCTGAATATATTTAGAAAAATAGTGATTTTGAATAAAATTCTTCTGAATAATTGAAATTTTTTTTTTTTTAATGTCAATGAAAAAGAAACTTCACGCGCGCTTTAGCGCGCGTTATTTTAGCTAGTTTTTTAATAATTGCTGAAGTAAAAAGACAGTCTTGATTTTACTGGTAATTTGTTATTTTTAACCAATTTAGATTTACAAAGCAAAATAAAATAATTATTGAAAATATTTAATAACTTCTTAGATTAATACTAAATTTTTTGATTTAATTAAAAAAAATAAAACAAAATAGTAATTTATACATATAAATCTTAAGTACAGGAAATTGTAAAAAGTAAATAAATCAATATATATTAAAAAATACCTGTAGAGTATACCAAAACGAAAACAGTCTAAGCTCACGCATCTATGCCACAGAAATAATTAAAATTACAAACTAAATGGTGAAACTATAGACATCTATTGGCTAATGCAAAAAAATAAAAAATTTTAACTTAAAATTCAACTTTGGGGAAAATGAGAAACAGATATTTAAATTTGATTTCAACAAAATTAAAACACAATTTATGAAACAAATTTTTAATTGCATAAATTATACAATAACATACAGTTAATTAAATAATACTTTACAATTGTGACTTCTAATTTCCCGCATAATTTTAATCTTCTTTACCAACATGCAACATAGAGAGGAAACTATAATAAGAAAACTAACATACACAATTGTTCTTTCGGCTATTTGAGCATTCGACGAATTGATAAATCGTCTATCTTACCGTTCGACGACTTTGACATTCGTCTGCTTGATAAAACGGACAGATGGCGTTTCGACTAAATGAACTTTCGCAATATTCACCTTTCGACGATTTGAGCATTCGACGAATTGACAAATCGTCTATTTCACCGATCGCCAACTTTAACATTCGTCTGCTTAACAATACGGACAGATGGCGTTTCGTCTATTTCAACTTTCGCAATATTCACCATTCGACGATTTGAGCATTCGAAGAATTGACAATTCGTCTATTTCACCGTACGGCTGGTTTAACTTTCGTCTTCTTGAAAATTCGCACAGATGGCGTTTCGTCTATTTCAACTTTCACAATATTTACCTTTCGACGATTTGAGCATTCGAAGAATTAACAATTCGTCTATTTCACCGTACGTCTACTTTAACTTTCGTCTTCTTCATAATTCGCACAGATGGCGATTCGACGTTTTGAACATTCGACGAATTAAGAAATAGATGTTTTTAGCATTCGACTAAATGAAGATTCGATGTTTTTATCATTCGACGATTTTATCATTCGACGTTTTGAGCATTCGACGAATTAACAGTTCGTCTATTTCACCGTACGGCTGGTTTAACTTTCGTCTTCTTGAAAATTCGCACAGATGGCGTTTCGTCTATTTCAACTTTCACAATATTTACCTTTCGACGATTTGAGCATTCGAAGAATTAACAATTCGTCTATTTCACCGTACGTCTACTTTAACTTTCGTCTTCTTCATAATTCGCACAGATGGCGATTCGACGTTTTGAACATTCGACGAATTAAGAAATAGATGTTTTTAGCATTCGACTAAATGAAGATTCGATGTTTTTATCATTCGACGATTTTATCATTCGACGTTTTGAGCATTCGACGAATTAACAGTTCGATGTTCTGAGCATTCGACGTTTTTATCATTCGACGTTTTGAACATTCGACTACTTTACCATTCTACTACTTGACAATTCGAACAGATGGCGCTTCGACTACTTTACCAATCGACTACTTTACCATTCTACTGCTTGACATTTCGAACAGATGGCGTTTCGACTATTTGAGCATTCGACGAACTGACTATTCTATGTTCTGAGCATTCGACGATTTGAGAATTCGATGTTTTTAGCATTCGACGTTTTGATCATTCGACGTTTTGAACATTCGACGAATGGAAAATTCGATGATTTAAGCATTCGATGAATTAACAATGCGATGTTTTGAGCATTCGATGAATTGTCAAATCGATGTTTTTATCATTCGACTAAATGAAGATTCGATGATTTTATCATTCGACGTTTTTATCATTCGACGTTTCAAACATTTGACGATTTTATCATTCGACGTTTAGAACATTCGACGTTTTGTACATTCGACATTTTGAACATTCGACGTATTGACGATTCGATGTTTTTAACATTCGACGAATTGATAATTCGACGTTTTGAACATTCGACGAATTGAGAATTCGTTGTTTTTAGCATTCGACTAAATGAAGATTCGATGTTTTTAGCATTCGACGATTAGATAATTCGACGTTTTGAACATTCGACAACTTTACCATTCTACTACTCGATAATTCGAACAGATGGCGTTTCGACTATTTGATCATTCGACGAATGGACTATTCGATGGTTTTACCATTCGACTAAATGACGAATCGACGTTTTGAGCATTCGACGTTTTAAACATTCGACGTTTTTAGCATTCGACGTTTTGAACATTCGACGTTTTGAACATTCGACGAATTGAGAATTCGATGTTTTTAGCATTCGATTAAATGAGGATTCGATGTTTTTAGCATTCGACGTTTTGTCCATTCGATGTTTTTAGCATTCGACGTTTTTATCATTCGACGTTTTGAACATTCGACGTTTTGTCCATTCGATGTTTTTAGCATTCGACGTTTTTATTATTCGACGTTTTGAACATTCGTCGTATTGACGATTCGATGTTTTTAACATTCGACGAATTAATAATTCGACGTTTTGAATATTCGACGTATTGACAATTCGATGTTTTTAGGATTCGACTAAATGCCGATTCGATGTTTTTAGCATTCGATGTTTTGTCCATTCGATTACTTGGCATTCGACTATTTGATCATTCGACGACTTGGCGATTAGGGGATATGCATGCGTCTCGAATAGTGGAGTAGTATAATAGATTTGACCTATCAAAATAAGTGTTAAAAATCCAGTCATCTGATTGGTCAAAACTGTTCCACTATTCTACTAATCTACCACCATGGGACTGCATTCTAAGGGAGATGTTTGAAGTCACTGACTCTCTTACTCTCGTACGTTACAATGACAACCTGCAGGCAGGCGGGCTGCCTACGGAGGTGTAACCGCAGCCTCAAAAGTCATTGTTTAAGTTGGGTAATAAAACGTAACTCGGCTCGTAATGGAAAGGTCACAGCTCGGCTGTCTGGCTGCCTGCCTGCAGGTCGTTATGGCAATACATAAGAGTAAGAGAGTTAGACAATTTAAATTATTCGTCTCCTCTCTCTTACTCTAGTGGCGGCTGCCTGCGCAAGCAGGCAGTCGAGGTGTGACCGTTTCACACTGATTTCGATGCAAAAAAGCTGTTGTAGAAGCAGCCTGATAGATGTCTCTATACTTCGTTCTGTGTGAGAATTTGGTTTGTGACGTAACAAAATTAGTTTAGGCACATTGATCCAGGGCGGCGTTTAGGCCAGCGAAGAATAGAAAAGTAACCGCTAACGTTAATGAAAGAATGAGTTAGAGAAGGATAAACAATATACCTATCCTTTTCTAACTCATTCTTCCGTTAAAGTTAGCTGTTGGATAGCGGTTAGGTTTCTATTCTGCGTTGGCCTTTAGGGGCTTTCTACAACAGCTTTTTTTATCGACAAGAGCAAAATGCACCATGTAAAATAGTGTGAAAACGTTGCGCGCGCAACGTTTTTACACTGATTTCGATGAAAAAAAGCTGTTGTAGAAGCAGCCTTATGGAGAGTCCACAATAGGTACAAAAGGCAAGATAAAAGTACAAGTGCAAGTGCGAACCAATGCTAAAGATGAGACGCATGATTTTCCCCTAATCACCAAGTGGTCGAATGTTCAAATGGTCGAATACCAAATCGTCGAATCGTCATTTGATCGAATGCTTAAAACGTCAAATTGTCAACAAGTCGAATGCTAAATACATCGAATCGTCAAATGGTCGAATGTTCAAAACGTCGAATCGTCAAATGGTCGAATGCTAAAAACGTCGAATTCTTAAATTGTCGAATTCTAAACACATCGAATTGTCAACTGGTCGAATGCTAAAAACATCGAATCAGCAAATGGTCGAATGTTCAAAACGTCGAATGGTCATTTCGTCGAATGCTCAAAACGTCGAATTGTCAACTGGTCGAATGCTAAAAACATCGAATCGGCAAATGGTCGAATGTTCAAAACGTCGAATCGTCATTTCGTCGAATGCTCATAACGTCGAATCGTCATTTCGTCGAATCCTCATAACGTCGAATCGTCAAATGGTCGAATGCTCAAAACGTCGAATCGTCAAAAAGTCGAAAAATTTGTTTGATGTAAGTTAACATTAACTTAAACCAAGCAAATATTTCGACTTTTTGACGATTCGACGTTTTGAGCATTCGACGAAATGACCATTCGACGTTTTGAACATTCGACCATTTGCTGATTCGATGTTTTTAGCATTCGATCATTTGAGAATTCGACGTTTTTAGCATTCGACCATTTGACGATTCGACGTTTTGAACATTCGACCATTTGCCGATTCGATGTTTTTAGCATTCGACCAGTTGACAATTCGACGTTTTGAGCATTCGACGAAATGATCATTCGACGTTTTGAACATTCGACCATTTGCTGATTCGATGTTTTTAGCATTCGATCATTTGAGAATTCGACGTTTTTAGCATTCGACCATTTGACGATTCGACGTTTTGAACATTCGACCATTTGACGATTCGATGTTTTTAGCATTCGACCAGTTGACAATTCGACGTTTTGAGCATTCGACGAAATGACGATTCGACGATTTGGTATTCGACCATTTGAACATTCGACCACTTGGCGATTAGGGGAAAATCATGCGTCTCGCTAAAGATATAGGAATCGCACTTGCACTTGGACTTTCTACCTGCCTTTTCCACCTATTCTCGAACCGCCTTTAAGGCGGTTCCAGAATAGGTGCAAAAGCGAAGTGCAAGTACAAGTGCAAGCGGCTTGTAGTTGGTTGCGCGCGCATCGCGTTGCCAACTGTCGCGGTTGCGAGAAAATTTATCTGGTGACAATGTGGTGACTGCCTCGTTGACTCGTTGAGTGCGTGTTTGTTTATTATCCAATTTTGCCAGTTTTCTAAAGAAAACCTATTTCAATCGTGGGACATTTGCAGGTAAGAATCAAATAATAATTACTAATTATATATAATAAAGCGCACGTGCAGATTAAGTAAATAATACAAATGACAAATTATTTTGTTTTACAGAAAATGCAGCAAGATTTAAAGTATACTTATTATTAAAAATCTTAAAAACCACAATATTGTAATAAGTTAAATTGTAATTGTAAAATAAATAATATAATTATAATTATTATAATTAATATAATGGATGTGTTTCTGTGTATTATTTATAGGTTAAATGTGTATATGTTACCCAAAAGTCAAACAAAAATGAAAAACTATAAATTAGGTAATTCGCATTACTTAGTAATTATTATTTGATTCTTACCTGCAAATGTCCCACGATTGAAATATGCTTTTTTTAGAAAACTGGCAAAATTGGATAATAAACAAACATGCACTCAACGAGACAGTCACCACATTGTCACCAGATAAATTTTCTGGCAACCGCGACAGTTGGCAACGCGATGCGCGCGCAACCAACTACAAGCCGCTTGCACTTGTACTTGTACTTGCACTTGGCGAGACGCATGATTTTCCCCTAATCACCAAGTGGTCGAATGTTCAAATGGTCGAATACCAAATCGTCGAATCGTCATTTTGTCGAATGCTCAAAACGTCGAATCGTCAAAAAGTCGAAAAATTTGCTTGGTTTAAATTAATGTTAACTTACATCAAACAAATTTTTCGACTTTTTGACGATTCGACGTTTTGAGCATTCGACCATTTGACGATTCGACGTTATGAGGATTCGACGAAATGACGATTCAACGTTATGAGCATTCGACGAAATGACGATTCGACGTTATGAGCATTCGACGAAATGACGATTCGACGTTTTGAACATTCGACCATTTGCCGATTCGATGTTTTTAGCATTCGAACAGTTGGCAATTCGACGTTTTGAGCATTCGACGAAATGACCATTCGACGTTTTGAACATTCGACCATTTGCTGATTCGATGTTTTTAGCATTCGAACAGTTGGCAATTCGACGTTTTGAGCATTCGACGAAATGACCATTCGACGTTTTGAACATTCGACCATTTGCTGATTCGATGTTTTTAGAATTCGATCATTTGACGATTCGATGTGTTTAGCATTCGATCATTTGAGAATTCGACGTTTTTAGCATTCGACCATTTGACGATTCGACGTTTTGAACATTCGACCATTTGACGATTCGATGTTTTTAGCATTCGACTTGTTGACAATTCGACGTTTTAAGCATTCGATCAAATGACGATTCGACGATTTGGTATTCGACCATTTGAACATTCGACCACTTGGTGATTAGGGGAAAATCATGCGTCTCGGCTTTTGCACCTATTCTGGAACCGCCTTTAGTGTGCATCATGTGTTACGTGCGGAGTTGTGTAATTTACGCGCAAGCGTAATATCCGCGATTTGATTCGATGTTCAATCTTGGTTTAATCCTTTGAAAAGGAAGGCGGAAAGATTTGAAATAAAACAAGTAAATTTCCGTTAAAACGGAGGGAAAAACCTTGTGAATAAGAAGGATTAATTAAGAATATCAATTAATTATTAATCCAACTAACTTCACGAGTAAACAGAAAACATTTATTATATAAAAGTCAAACATTACACAAGTCGGAGTTATTATTACAGTAATTTTTGGGACTACTCTGAAGTGCATTTCGAAAGAACTCTAGAGCAGAACTGATTTCGTGAGGGAGCATTTAGCCCTTGGTCCATGGCAGAATCTTTGCACATACTTAGGATAGAGTTTGTAAAGTCTATGGTGTATTTGAAATCACAACACTAACACTGCACTGCACTGTACTAATACAAATATAAACATACTCTGGTCTGGCTTAGACCGTTCTCGTGTTAACATATCTGTACTTAAGTGTAACTATTTGTGAGGACATCACCTCACTAAGAATCTTTTAATTGATAGTGAATCTAAACTGTAAAAGTTAATATTAAGAGTGTAAAAGAAGTTGTCTGTTACTGTTGAAAATATTTAATTAATTGACGCCACATCCTCCGAAGTATTAGCCTGTTCGATTTAACAGATTTGCTATAGTTCAAGCATATAAGGAGTACTCCCGAACAGAGCAAGAGCACTCCGAGAGCACTCTAGAGCAGATAACTGAATTCGCTATAATACCATCTAAGTTTGCCTCCATTTCCGGTCAGGTTTCGTTCGACAGCACAAAATTGATGCAATAATTTGGAAGGAAGACAATTGATCGATAACTATAAAATCGGCAATAAATTTACAGGCAACTAAATTTTAATATAATCTAACTGAGTTCAGTTAATCACAATTCAAGCAAACGGATATTAACAATAACCTATAAGGTCAGACAAACAAATAAACAAGAAGTCATTCCTATATATATATATATATATACCCTGTACCCATTACAATTCCTATTCACTTCCTCTTGGTCTGTTAATTTAAGTAAATGCAAATCTAATAATATTTTAAATCTCTCAATAATAACTAAACCTCTAATTCAGATTATATTTTATACTAAAATCTTTACTCAATATTTGCCTGCTTTGAGCTACTTACACTCAAATTAAAATCATATTTGCGAATACATAGAGGTTAGGTAGGGTGAAGTTGAATCGAAACAATAATAGAGTAAGTAATTACAAATATTACATTATATACTCTATATCTGTCATTCCTCACTTTCATTTAGATAATTATATTGTATTTTTTACTAGTTCCTATAACAACAACAAACTGAAAATACCTAAGAGGAAGCTATTTAATTTAATTTTTGTTTTACCAATACACTTATACAAACTAATTACGTTAATTAAACATAGTCTTTGAAGCTGTACTAATCTTAGTTCCGTTTGACTAATAGTAATTTGAATTTGAAATAAGCCATATAAAATTTGCATAAGTAATAAATTGAAGTAATACATTAATAAAACATAAATAAATAACATTAATATATAATATTACTAAAGTGGAACAGTATAGCTTTCAATAGACTACATAAAAAATCTAAATTAAACTAACTCATTTGAGATATATTTGGCATGTGAGACAGTCGCGAGATCCATTTACTTCCTATAATTCTTTTTTTTAGATCAAAATGGCTCCAACTCCACAGCGCAATTCGAAAAACTCCAACGCTCCGCTCCAGCCGGGGCCAAGGACCACAGCTGCATTCAAAACCAATTCATCACGTGGTAGAGGATTTGTAAACAACTCTAGAAATATTGCTAATCGGCTTAATCACAAACCAGGGTTTGCTACTGCATTGAATGGTAATCTTCTAAATATAAAGGTAGAGAACCCATCCATGGACTCCAACTTGCAGACAACACAAAGCACAAACACCTTTCCTGCATCTGACAATAATACATACCCAGAGAACAATACGTTACAGACCCTTGTAAACCCTACTAACTCGACTGACGTCATGACAGTCGCCTTCCTGTTCTGATGTTGGTCAGATGGACTCGTTGGTCTGACTCGTTGGTAGCGACAAATAATCATCTCCAGGGATCTGTGGGGAATAATTCTATAGCTTTAGTCGTGGAATCTAATCGCAATAGTCCCCCTATTTTGCCAATTGATGATTCCACCCCTTATCAGCTCATTTGGTATAACAGTAAATATAAGAATGATGCAAGATTTCTAGCAACTTCACCATTGCCCTACACAATCTTGATTGAGTCGACAATGCCCAATAAAAACAAATTGTAAATCCAGATGTTCATTACATGAACATTTTGCTTCCTCTATACGATCAGCAAAAAAATTTGCTTCCTCGTGGAGGAAGCACTAACTTATTGTCACGTATTGACATATTTTCCATGTTGTTGTCTTCAAATCTAATTAAAAATTAATTTTTAAAATTTGTTATATTTATTATAATTATTTCGATTTGATTCGTCTTGATGCAAGGAATAAGATTTTAGATTTATTTTTCAATAAATAATAACATTTTATTGTACAGCAACATGATTCTTAAGAAAAAATGAATTTTTATTAAAAATGCAAATTTTGTGTCTGTAATTGGTTTTAATTTTATAAATTTAAATACAATATATACTTTATATATACCAATAGATCCGTCTTGATGAAAAGAATAAAATTTTAGAAATAAGTGAGTAAGATTTTCTTATACAGCAACATAATTTTGCGGAAAGAACTAATTTTTTGAGAAAAATGCGAATTTTTCAGCTTTAATTGTGTTACGTCCTATGAACGGATCGTAATTACTATTGTTTTTTATTTATTAAATAAATAATTATTTAATAAATAATAATTGTTTTTGAACCTAGACTCTCGTCTAATAGTTCGGGAAACTTTCGAGTTTTATTTTGTTTTTGTAATAAATTTAGGATTTGTTGGAAATTTAATTAAGACGGAATGAAAGCAAATCACTGAACACAAGAAAGTAAAGTAACAGCTTTCGATAACATAGGTAACACGTTAAGGAGTCACAAAGGTTTTTAAACAAATTGGTATTGGTAAAGGATATTCTCACTTTCGTAGAATAATAGGATTTGAGAAATTAAGTAGAATAAAGTTTAGAAGAGAAAGATGAATTTAATAAAGAAAATCGATAATTTATTGGTACTCACTTTTTATTTTATATTCCGTTTATAAAACGTGGAATAATTCGAATATTGGCGGTATATCGATCGATATATCGAAGATCGAGGTATCGATATTAATAATCGATATATCGATATATGGTTCGAGAAAATAGTTGAAACTGTTGAATCTTGGATTTAATTTGATTTTCTGACACTCGCGAAATAATACTTGAAATTTGTCGAACTACTTTTCACTTGGAAATAAAACTTGTTTCGAGATACGTTTTAAATTGGAAATAAGAACTTGGAATTTTTATACTTGAAAATAAGAACTTAGAATTTGTACTTGGAAATAAGAACTTGGAATTTTGTAACTTGGATTTTTGTAACTTGGAAATAAGAACTTGGATTTTTGCTTGGAAAGTTGCTTGGATAGTTGCTTGGATAGTTGCTTGAGAATTGAACTCTGAATTAAGAACTAACTTCTTGTCTAACTGACTTGTTGTCTTGTAGACTTAAAAACTAACTGTCCTTTTAGGACTTAAAAACTAACTAACTTGTCTTGTGAGGATACTGTTTTTAAAGTATTGTCCCCACTAAGATTTTTGGGAGTTTCCAAATTTTAGGAAAATATTTCTAGAGGGATGGAAAAAGAGGGTGGATAATTTTAGGATTGGTTTTCCGAAAGAAAATGGAGAATAGCAAGGAAAATTAGGGTCTGTCGTTTCATGATTGGGCCTTCGAGACCCATCCCTTTATTGTAGGGTGTGACTTAAAGGAACGTAGCCTAGGTCAGTGTCTATTTCCAGAAAGTAGGGATTTTGTCTTTTGATTCTATTTTAAGTAGGGATATTATTCCACGTTTTGAGTTTTTACAAAACATTGTTATAAACTAATTAATAATAATTTTACATTATTTTTATAGCGTAGTTTAATTGTTGATAATCTTTAAATATACGTACGTTTTTGAATTTTAATTTTATCGTAATTTTTAACATAATTGACGGTTTAATTAGTTATTTATTTCCATTTTAGAATATATTAATATTTTATAATTTTGATATTAAAAATTTGTGAATTGCCATTGGTTGAATGTTTTTATTTATTGTTTGTTGATATTTAGTTATTATTAATTATTTTATAAACAACAGATATTTATTTTGACACATTTTTAATAATATTAAAATACTTATTGTTGTGGAATATAAAATTATTTAATTGGCAATGTGTATACGTCAATGTCTGTTATTTATTGTTAATAATTATTAATAATTAATAATGTTTATTTATTCTAAAGATGAAAATTAACGTTGCTGTTTATTATTTGAACACATTTTAGAATATATATATATATATATGCACTCTCGACCGTACCCTTAAAAAGGTCGTTCTTACGACATCTGGCCCAAAGGTTATATTTCAATTTATGGTTTTCTTTACATTTTCCCCAAAAAGCATTTTCTCTGAAAACTCAAGATTTAACTGCTAAGGACGAAATTCGAATTTCATTTCCCACGGTACAATCTGTTTAATGTAACTCTTATGGGTCCAGTTTATGTTATTTATAATATACAAATTTTAGAGATAAAAAAAAGTTGAAAAATATACAGGATGTAACAATTGTGATTAACTCTATAAATTCTCATACAATTTATTCTTTTTATATACCAATCGATTCGTCTTGATGCAAAGAATAAGATTTTATTATATATTAACTTCAATAACCAACTTAAAAAAAAATTTTTGAAAAAAAATTTTTTTTAGAAAAAAAGTCAAAAAAAAATTTTTTTCTGAGAATTTTTTAAAGTCTATCATTCCAGTTCGAGATATTTTTATGATAAATATACCTGGTAAATTTTAGCCAAATTCGTTAAAACCTCTTCGAGTTATCGTGTTCACAAAAATCGGGATCCACACACATACATACATCCGGACAATTGTTCAGGGTCATATAACATAGTCCCATATAGAAGAAAATTTTTAAAAAGGATTTTTAAAAATTTTGTAAATTAAACGACTACAAAGCTTCCTCACGAGGAAGCAAAATAGAGAAATATAATAGAATCGCGTTTGCAGATTTTTTAGAAACAATTGTAAGCGACCTACAAAGGAAAATTATTTCTAACGGCCTGAAGTTTTCAACTTGTTGGAATTTGTGTTCTCAGGCGTTACATTTTCTCCTTCCATTTATATTTCAGGTGTTCTATTTAAACTTTCCCTCATAGTTACTCCCCCAAAAAGGTGCTTCAAGTGCCAACGTTTTAGACATTTGTCGGACCAATGCAAATCCACCCACTTTACATGTGAGTATTGCGCCGGCCCACATGTTGAGAAAAAATGCCCTCACCAAAACAGATCTGCACAGTGTTCTAATTGTGCAGGTAAGCACGCGGCATCATCTCGAACTTGCCCCTATTACCTGTATGAGTTCGAAATCATGAGGTACAGATTGGAAGACAATTTAAGTTACGAGGAAGCAGAATCTATACTAATTAACCAAGGTATAGCTAGATCTGGATTTGAGGTGGTATGGGAGGGCTCTGAGGAGAGAGAAAGCGAGATCGGAATTAATTTACCTTGAACATCAAGTGTAGCCGATATTATACCTCGCGAAAAAAATACACAAAAATAACTGGAATCCGACAACATACCAAATCAACAAGAATCTCATTCCTCATCATTTGATAATGAAATGTCTGTCGAAGATGCCGATTCAGAAAATCTTTGACTTACTGAAATTAATTTAATTTATTCATCCAACAGCCTGTTGGACTGTTACTTATTCATTTTAAAGTTTAGAAATTTTTGACTGACTTATTTGTTTGTTTTATACCTAATTTGATTTGTTTGTTTATTTGACTTAAATTATTAATTTGCTATATAACTTTTATTTTAACTTGTTTATTTTATATTTTACTATATCCACTATCTAACTCTGCTCGGATTTGAATATTTAGTTACTAAATACTGACTAAATTGACTAGTTCATTTACACATTCTATATCGACTCTACCAATTAATATATAAAACTAAATTAATCCAATATAACACATTTTCGGATATATGTATACACGTCACATAAACATACAGGAAGCTGAGACGAAATATAAAATACTGAACCATGTCAAACGAAACTATACCCATACATAAGTCTCTCACTCTGGTGCTTTGGAATGAAAGAATCATTATACCGAAAAAACCAGAGTTAGAGATTTTGTTATGGAAATATAACCCGGACGTGGTCTGTATGACAGAGTCCTGGCTAACTTCAAGATCTGCATTTGAAATTTATAACTATATATCTGTCAGACAGGACCAGCCCAATGGTAGAGGAGGGGGCGTAATAGTACGTAATAATACGAAAGGAAATTTCCTTTCAAATTACAAATCTTTTTCCTTACAATTTAGACAATATATCAATAGACATAGCTTCCATAACGATAAACAATTTATTTGGACACACACAAATTACATGTATTTATGCACCACCAGGTAGAGATATTTCCCCTCAGACTTGGACAGATATTTTTGACACCATACCAGCACATAATAATCATATCGTCCATGGGGACTTTAACGCCCACCATACATGTTGGGGAGAAAATGATACAGACTTGCGGGGTTCCTCCCTCATAACATTCAGTTTAGAAAAAGATATATACGGGGCGTTCCACGCGAAATCGGACAGTACTTGACTTTTGCATCTCAGATTGTTTTCAAATATTTTTTTCTTTTAGTGCTCATTGAAATAAGCTACCATGATTTTTTTCAAATTTTTTCATCATGCCATTTAAGAGATACAGGTTTTTGAAAAATCACGTTTTTTACGAAAATGTTTTTTTGAAATGGTTATAACTCGGTCAAAACTTGACCAAATTTGAAGTTCTATATATGAAAATTTTTGTTTTTACACGTAGTTTTTAATAAAAATATAAAAAAAATTATTTTTTAAATTTACGAAAATTTTTTTTAATTTTTAAAAAAAATTTTATTTTTAAGAATGTATGTATTGTGACGTTGTGGATTGTCATCTCCTGTGGTTCGACAATCTGAATCGTCACGTCATCTGTCGGATTTATCCCCGAACCGTGATCGTTAATTGGTATGATAATTTAGAAAGTCGGAACTGCCGAGTGACCCACTATCAGTGATGAATGTGTGTCGCGCGGCTAGTTAGTAGAAGAGAAAGTGACAGAGGGCAGGGCCCAAGTGAGTAGTAAGAGGCAGAGAGAGGAGAGCCAGTGGAACGAGAGAGAAGAGAGATGAAGAAGACGAGCACGTGGCGAGAGAGAGCCAAGAGACAAGAAGAGTGTAATATTGTCGTCCATTGAGGATGTTGTGGAAAAATTGTTTTGCCGCGCCGGAACGCAGTCCTTCGCTGTAAACAATTTTGTCGTAGTGAGAGAGAGTGTGAATTTTGAGCCGTGACTTTCGAGTGTTCGAAAGTGGAGCGTGAAGCTCAATTTGAGTAAATAATAAAGATTGGACTTGTAGTGAAATTTAGAGTGTTATTCTCATTGTGGTTGTCCCAAGTCCTCCCTTACCGATTTCGCTCAACGCCGTTGACGCAACCGAGCCGAAGCCAGGGAAACCAACGAGGAAAGTTGTTGAGTCGATTCGTCGTGGGTAAGTCGTTTGCCAGTGTAGTGCCAGTCGTGTCTCGCCGTTGGCTTTTCTGCTGCCAATTTTGTTTGGGCAGAATTCCCTCTGAGCGAGAGAGAAACTCGGAGGTTTGAGAGTATTGAGTTTGTTGGGCCGAGTAGAGTTAAGTTTATTAATTAATCTTTGAAAATTAATTGGCGCCTGACGGCGAAATTTATTGAATTTAAATTTCATTTTGTTCTGGGTTGAATGCGTTAGATTTTGCTTGACGTTTAGCAGAAATTTTAACTTAAATTAAAATTAGTTGAAATCATACGTCACAGTATCGATCGATTTTTTTCAAAATTTTTTGTAAGAAACAAGAACTAAATTAACAATTTTTAGGCGTTGTCTGATTCTGGGCAAACGATGGGATCTATTTATTTCGAATTTTTTAATTTTTATATCCATCCCTGGTTAAAGAACCGGACAGATTTCGGACTAATCCGAAATTTGTCCGAAACAATGCGGTTTATGGTCAGATTTTTGTCATCCGCAATTAATCCGGAAAAATCCGAATTCTATACGGTTTGTGAACAACTAGTGAAATCGGAGTTGGTCCGATGAAGTCCGAAATGAATCAGTTAATTTTAACTAGTGAATCCGGAATTAGTCCGAAACAGTCAAAAGTTAGTCCGGACAATTTAGTGAATGTTAATAAAAAAATTATATAGGGTCAAACCATTTTATTTCGCCTAATGTATTTTTGAGCATTACAAAAAATTCCCATACTTTGGGAAAATATTCTTATCTGCTTGGGGATGGCGAAATGCATAATGATTTGTAAAAAATAATTACATTTTTTATAAAAAAAAATGTTTTAAATTGAGAGTACATGAAAAAAGGTTATATTGACAGTCATTAGAAAATATTAAAAAAGGAGAAAATTCTTTAATAAATATAAAAAAGCAATAGATATTTTTTTTAAAAGGTTGAATTTGTGTTTTCTAGTTGATAAAAGAATGAAATAATATATAATAAACAGTAAAATATGTTATTTAAGTTTGTGTATGAAATGTCAAAAATCGATCATATTTAATCATTTATTTTGGCAAAGTCATTTAATTTTAGGAAATCGGAATTATTTAAATATTAAGTATTTTAAATACACTTTAATATTATTTAAATACTGTTTTGATTATAAGTTGAGAAATATAAAAGAATTTACCTTAAAAACTAACCATTCTTCAGTTTATCGCGACTTTGAATTTTTATAACTTCCTTAGAGAAAAATCGATTTATGCCAAATTTTTGGAGCACGTTGATTGAAGTAATATCTTCTTGCTACAAAAATTTCGCGGTGGGTTCTGCACTAGTCTTCAAAAGAAATTGATTTAAAATATGTGTTTATTTTGAAGGTTACCGACAAGTATTATAACTAACTTGAAGTTGGTTTGCTACTTGCGATAAAAGTCAAATTCGAAATGAAACGATTTTTTTTATTTAAAAGAAATTTAAAATTATATTTATGTAAGTTTAAATATATTTATTTGAATTAAACTTTATTAATAAAAGTAATTAATTAATTGAAACGAAATAAAACAATTTTTTTGAAAGTCAAATTAAATTATCTTTAATTGAGTTTAAATATATTCATTTTAATTAAATTTTATTAACAAAATTAATAAAATTAATTAATTAATTCTATTTAATTAATTAATTAAAAATTTTTAACATTTAATTTGAATGAAATGAAACAAAAATATTTTTGAACAAGTCGTTTTAAAATTATCCTAATGTAAATTTAAATATATTTATTGCAATTAAATTTTATTTTCAAAATTAATAAGAGTAATTAATTAAACTTTCTATTCCTTCAATTAGATTGAAATAATTAAATTCAATTAATTAATTACTTTTATTAATTTAATTCAAATAAATGTAGTTACTTTAATTTAACATAAAAATAATTTGAAACTAACTTTTAAAAAAATAGTTTTATTTCAATCTAATTGAAGGAATAGAAAGTTTAATTAATTACTCTTATTAATTTTGAAAATAAAATTTAATTGCAATAAATATATTTAAATTTACATTAGGATAATTTTAAAACGACTTGTTCAAAAATCAATTTCTTTTGAAGACTAGTGCAGAACCCACCGCGAAATTTTTGTAGCAAGAAGATATTACTTCAATCAACGTGCTCCAAAAATTTGGCATAAATCGATTTTTCTCTAAGGAAGTTATAAAAATTCAAAGTCGCGATAAACTGAAGAATGGTTAGTTTTTAAGGTAAATTCTTTTATATTTCTCAGCTTATAATCAAAACAGTATTTAAATAATATTAAAGTGTATTTAAAATACTTAATATTTAAATAATTCCGATTTCCTAAAATTAAATGACTTTGCCAAAATAAATGATTAAATATGATCGATTTTTGACATTTCATACACAAACTTAAATAACATATTTTACTGTTTATTATATATTATTTCATTCTTTTATCAACTAGAAAACACAAATTCAACCTTTTAAAAAAAATATCTATTGCTTTTTTATATTTATTAAAGAATTTTCTCCTTTTTTAATATTTTCTAATGACTGTCAATATAACCTTTTTTCATGTACTCTCAATTTAAAACATTTTTTTTTTATAAAAAATGTAATTATTTTTTACAAATCATTATGCATTTCGCCATCCCCAAGCAAATAAGAATATTTTCCCAAAGTATGGGAATTTTTTGTAATGGTCAAAAATACATTAGGCGAAATAAAATGGATTGACCCTATAAGTTTTACATATTAATTATTATTACTTTATGCTACATTCATTATATTTTTCGATTTACTTATCGCAATTTTATTTACATTAACTTAAAATTTCTAACGCTTGGGGATTCGAACCAACACCTATCTAACATTATAACGCACCGAAATCGAATACACTAACCACTATTCCACGCTCGCATGGAAGTTCAAATTCATAATTGAATTTATGAAGTGCCACAAAAAGAAATGACAAGAAACTAACACATCAGTGTTAATTTTAATATTGAAACAAGATAACTAATAATACCTACTAGTAAATTTATAAAAACAAACTGACTGCATAATTAAATATTTTATTTACCGTAAGTAAATACCCTGAATAAAAAGTGGGACCGATTTCAGACTAATCCGGAATTTGTCCGCATCAGTACGGTTTATTGTGGAGTTTTTTCACCATAAATTAAGTTTGAAATCAAAACCGTTTTTTATAACTATTGAATCCGTAATTAGTCCGGTTTAGTCTGCAGTTATAGTCAGATCATATGTAACTAGTAAATACAGAAGTAATCCGGTTGGTTTAACCAGTGAATCCGCAGCTAATCCGAAATAGACTGCTTATGGACAGGTTTTTGTCGCTCTGAATTTGTCCAGATAAATTCCGAGTTAGTCTGATAATACGCAACTTGCAAATGTGAAATTATTAAATCCGAAATTAATCTGGTTTTGGTCAGGTTTTTGTCACACGAAATTATAATTCTAGTTTGAATTTATCTGCATTTTATACAAATTGTTTTTAATATACAAATTTAATATTATACCAAAATCATTCCTGATTAAGTCTTTGAATTGGATTGAATATGGATTGTTTTGAACTGTCTGTGGATTGTACATATTTACAAAATCTTATAATAATACGACTTATTTTCGGACTGGGGTGTTTTGATCGGATATTATTCGGATTGACGCTGACTATTACCGGATTCTTTGCACACAGATTTTGGATTGTTTCATACTTGTTTCGGATTAAAATTCTTTTAACTGGATTAAATTCGGATTCTTGCGGACTGAATTCCTATTCTTTACATATTGATTTTGGATTATTTCGTATTTGTTTCGGATTATACCTTTTAGTTGGATTAAATCCGGATTGTTGCAGACAATTTTCGGATTCTTATCATACAGTTTTCGGATTGTTTCGTACTTCTTTCTGAAAAGGATTTTGCCACACTTAGTTTCAAATTTTTGCGGACTAATACCGGATTTCTTGCTTACAGAGTTCGGATTGCTCCGGACATTTTGCGGATTAAGTTTTTTTAACTAGATTAAACTCGGATTGTTGCGGACTGATTCCGTATTCTTTACATATTGATATCGGATAATTCCGTACTTATTTTAGAACAATTCTTCACCGGTAATAAATTGGGATTCTTGCGGACTAATTACGGACTGAATTCGTAGACATTCAGGATATCTCCGGAGTGTTTTCGGATTCAGGTTTTCGTTCGGATTGATATCAGACTATCGCAAATCATTTTCGGGCCTTTTTAGTACAATTATCGGACTAATCCGTACTAATCTGTCTGTATTTAATCCGGAATTAGTCCGAAATTTTTACCAGGGATATAATATAGCAAACAATAGGGCTTTAGAGCTAAAATTATTAATAACACAGGTCAACAAAAAAAGACTTACTTTTTTATGAGATATCACAGTGTCCATTAAAGACGTTGAACACGATTCCGGGTCACAAAATTGGCCATCACGTCAAGATTTTGAGAAAAGTGGAGGTAAAGAAATTTTCAAAATTTTTTTTATCCTAAACCTGACGCGCCAGAAACTTCTACATAGACTTAAATTGAAGCTTAAATTCTTCACTACAAGACCCATATCCGTAAAACCAAAAAAAATTCAAAATTTTTTCAAAACATGAGGTTGAAGTTACCAAAAATGTGATTTTTGGGTTGCTTTAACCCTTTAACGACGAGATGTGCTGCTTCTCAACATGAACTTCAAACGCCTACAATTAGTAGAAAGAATCCATAAAATTGTTTAAAAGGCCATATCCTACTATTTTTGGGATCGCTCTTTCGAATAGCGTGGTCAAAATTTTCAAAAATGATATTAAACTCTTCTTTTTTAAAAAATACTTAAAAATGTCAAGATTTTTTAATGCAATTTTATTTTAAAGAATTTTTTTCTCCGCCATAACATTTTTTAAATAGAACAAAAAGTATAAGAAGCGTGTTCCAGATAGTTGTACTTAAAAATAACCATTTCTAATTTTTATTTTTTTCGATTTTGAATTTAAAATGGCGCTTGAAGGACAAAAAAATTTCCTAATTTTACGTAAAATTACAAACTTTTATAAAATTGTTCAAATCTAATTGAAATTTGTTACTCGGGGGTTTTGGGCGTCGCTGCTTATAAATCTGAAGTCAGATTCAAAAAATTCAAAATGGCGGATCCAATATGGCGGTCGAATTTTGTGAAACTGTTTGAACTCAGTTGAAACTCGTTACTCGGAGGTTTTTGTGGTCGCTGATCACGAATCTGAAGTCAGATTAAAAAAATTTAAAATGGCGGAATCAAAATGGCGGCTTAATTTTTCAAAATTACTAAGAATTGCTTGAATTTTGTAACCTAGGGGTTTTTAGGTCGCTGATTACAAATCTGAAGTCAGATTCAAAAATTTCAAAATCGCAGATCCAAAATGGCAGCTTAATTTTACACAATTACTGAGATATGCATGAAATTTGTTACTCTGGGGTTTTCGGAGTCGCTGATTTTGAATATGAAGTCGCCTTTAGCCTTTAAATAATTAAATTTGCCCGATTCTTACCACGACTACGTAGGCAATATAGAGATTTTTTTTTAAATTTTTTAGTGATTTAAAATTTATTTTAGTCTTCTTTTTTTGTTTTTTTTCAATTTTATAATTTACTTCTTTCAACTTTTTTTTAAAATTATTAATATGTATAATGCGCTTTTTATTAAAAAATATCAATTTGTATAATGCGCTTTTTTGAAGCATTTGTCACAGTAATATAACTGGCATGTTTTTCAGTATTTCCTTGTTCGGAAATAGAAAGTACAAAATTTTTGGCTATGTGCATCAGCAAAGATTATTTGAACAAAGTAAGAACGGGAAAGTCATCAGTACATGACAGAAAAACAGCATTTACCTCGATACTGTTGCACCTCAAATAGTTTTTAATAAAAAGTTGAAAGAAATAAATTTTAATATTGAAAAAGCAAAAAACTAAAAAAAACCAAAAAAATCACTGAAAAAGTTAAAAAAATGATTCTCTATATCAACTTTAATTATTTAAAGGCTAAAGGCGACTTCATATTCAAAATCAGCGACCCCGAAAACCCCAGAGTAACAAATTTCATGCATATCTCAGTAATTTTGGAAAATTAAGCTGCCATTTTGGATCCGCGATTTTGAATTTTTTGAATCTGACTTCATTTTTGTAATCAGCGACCTAAATACCTCCGAGTAACAATTTTCAAGCGAGTCTGAGTAATTTTGAAAAATTAAGCCGCCATTTTGATTCCGCTAGTTTGAATTTTTTGAATCTGACTTTAGATTCGTGATCAGCGACCCTAAAAACCTCCGAGTAACGAGTTTCAACTGAATTTAATGAGTTTCACCAAATTCGACCGCCATATTGGATCCGCGATTTTGAATTTTTTGAATCTGACTTCAGATTTGTAATCAGCGACCTAAAAACTCCTAGGTTACAAAATTCAAGCAAATCTGAGTAATTTTGAAAAATTAAACCGCCATTTTGATTCCGCCATTTAAATTTTTTTTAATCTGACTTCAGATTCGTGATCAGCGAGCCCAAAAAAATTATACAAATTAATATTTTTAAATAAAAAGCGCATTTATACATATTAATTATTTTTAAAAAGAAGTTGAAAGAAGTAAATTATAAAATTGAAAAAAACAAAAAAAAGACTAAAATAAATTTTAAATCACTAAAAAAGTAAAAAAAAATTCTCTATATTGCCTACGTAGTCGTGGTAAGAATCGGGCAACTATAATTATTTAAAGGCTAAAGGCGACTTCATATTCAAAATCAGCGACCTAAAAACCCCCAGGTTACAAAATTCAAGCAAATCTGAGTAATTTTGAAAAATTAAGCCGCCATTTTGATTCCGCCATTTTAAATTTTTTTAATCTGACTTCAGATTCGTGATCAGCGACCACAAAAACCTCCGAGTAACGAGTTTCAACTGAGTTCAAACAGTTTCACAAAATTCGACCGCCATATTGGATCCGCCATTTTGAATTTTTTGAATCTGACTTCAGATTTATAAGCAGCGACGCCCAAAACCCCCGAGTAACAAATTTCAATTAGATTTGAACAATTTTATAAAAGTTTGTAATTTTACGTAAAATTAGGAAATTTTTTTGTCCTTCAAGCGCCATTTTAAATTCAAAATCGAAAAAAAATAAAAATTAGAAATGAATATTTTTAAGTACAACTATCGGGAACACGCTTCTTATACTTTTTGTTCTATTTAAAAAATGTTATGGCGGAGAAAAAAATTCTTTAAAATAAAATTGCATTAAAAAATCTTGACATTTTTAAGTATTTTTTAAAAAAGAAGAGTTTAATATCATTTTTTGAAAATTTTGACCACGCTATTCTAAAGAGCGACCCCAAAAATAGTAGGATATGGCCTTTTAAACAATTTTATGGATTCTTTCTACTAATTGTAGGCGTTTGAAGTTCATGTTGAAAAGCAGCACATCTCGTCGTTAAAGGGTTAATGGACTTTTAAAATTGTTTTGGATTCGCTTGAAAATTGTTACTCGAAGATTTTTGAGGTCGCTGATTATGATTCCGATATTAGTTTTTAAAAATTCAAAATGGCGGATCCAAGATGGGGGATGGCAAAATTTATAATTGATCGGATTCGCTTGAAAATTGTTACTCAAGGGTTTTTGAGGTCGCGGATTATAAAATAACTTATAAAATGTTATAATCTGATTTTTATAATCAGCGACCCCACAAATCACATTTTTTGTAACTTCAACCTCATGTTTTGAAAAAATTTTATTTTTTTTTTTGGTTTTACGGAAATGAGTCTTGTAGTGGACAATTCAAGCTTCAATTTAAGTCTATGTAGAAGATTCTGGCGCGTCAGGTTTAGGATAAAAAAATTTTTTGAAGACCCTTTAAAAACACGTTTTTGGGGTCTTTACCTCCACTTTTCTCAAAAAACTGACGTGATGGCCAATTTTGTGACCCGGGATCGTATTCAACGTCTTTAATGGACACTGTGATATCTCATAAAAAAATAAGTCTTTTTTTGTTGACCTGTGTTATTAATAATTTTAGCTCTAAAGCCCTATTGTTTGCTATATTATATGGATATAAAAATTAAAAAATTCGAAATAAATAAATCCCATCGTTTGCCCACAATCAAACAACGCCTAAAAGTTGTTAATTTAGTTCTAGTTTCTTACAAAAATTTTTGAAAAAAATCGATCGATACATACATTCTTAAAAATAAAATTTTATTTTAAAAATTAAAAAAAAATCGTATATTTAAAAACTAAATTTTAAAAATATTTTTATCTAAAACTACGTGTAAAAACAAAAATTTTCATATATAGAACGTGAAATTTGGTCAATTTTTGACCGAGTTATAACCATTTCAAAAAAACATTTTCGTAAAAAACGTGATTTTTCAAAAACCTGTATCTCTTAAATGGCTTGATGAAAAAATTTGAAAAAAATCATGGTAGCTTATTTCAATGAGCACTAAAAGAAAAAAAATATTTGAAAAAAATCTGAGATGCAAAAGTCAAATACTGTCCGATTTCGCGTGGATCGTCCCATACATAACCAACTCCACCCAGCCGACTAGGTTCAAGGATGCGAATGTTCCAGGAAGTAATCTGAATTTGATCTTCGTTTTCCCACCTATACTTCAGGCATCTTCGATAAATGTTATGGAGGATTCCTTTGCCTCAGACCACTATCCGGTGCTCCTTAAGGCGGATGTGGCTCTGGGTCTGACGGCTCCCTCCGAAAATAACTTCTGTCTTAAAACAATTAGGCGGGGCGATTTCAGAGGTAAAATGGAGGAAGGGGCCATGGAATTCACAAACATATTCAATACAAATATGAAACCCAAAGTGATCTACGAGAAGTACATCTCACTCCTAAAGGAAAAACTGCTTGAAGCTGGAGCTTATATACCTAGGAAGGGTCCACTACGTTCTTTCACCAAGCCACTCTGTTGAAATGCCCGCTGCGATGAGCTGCTAACTGAAAGGAGAAATAACTACAGATGGTATGAGGCGAATCAATCGGCTGAGAATAGAAACGAGTTCCATAAGAGGGAAACTGAAATCAAAAGGGCACTCAGAAAGCAAAAGACAACGGCCTTCAAGGACTTTTGTTAAAATATGTCACCAGCCAAAGGTATCTCTACACTTTGGAGGACGCTGAAGGCCGTTTCTACACGCTCCGCTCAACCTCACACAAATGTCTCTACAGACACAAATACCCCGGAGATGACAAAATTTAGGGATGATTTAATACAATCTAATGTTCCACCGGTGGATATCCCTTATTTAGCGACACCCGTTAGGTTGGATGACCCAAATTTTCCCTCATTTACTGAAAATGAACTCAACGCTGCAGTGATTCACTGTAAACCTAAATCATCACCTGGTCTAGACGAAATAACCGGGGAGGTCCTTAGACAACTGGGTCCAGTTGCTAAGGTGCTTCTCCTTTTGATTTTTAACAGAATGTTCCTGACTTCATCGTACCCGGACTCATGGAGAGATACCAAGGTCATAGCTCTTCCAAAACCAGGAGGTTCAGGATTTAGACCGACAGCCTTGACCTCGGTTATCTCCACAATCTTCGAAAGGCTGGTGCATAGGAGATAGGAGCATGAGATTGAGTCGAGGGGACTCATCCCACCGGAGCAGTTCGGCTTTCGCGAGGGAAGATCAGCAGTGGATTGTTATGCAGCTTTCGTTGTAGACACTACAACGGGATTTCTAAGATCATTTGACACCCTGGCCCTTTCTATCGATATCAAAGGGGCGTTCAATAATGTCACGCCACAAATTTTGAATAAGATGCTGGTTGATTTAGGAATACATCCATGTACGACGAACTTTATAAATTATATGACAGCGAGGAGACACATCTTTTTCGGATCCTCGAGCGCCGTTCCAAGGGAATGTGGGGTTGGGGTCCCGCAAGGGGGTGTCCTTTCTCCTCTTTTATTCAATCTTTAGAGACCTCCCTAGATTGCTTCCACCTAACATAAAGTTCGTAATGTACGCAGACGATCTCCTCCTCTATATAAAATTCCACAATAGGGACGACATTGAGAGATTTGTGAATCGTTCAATCAGAAGACTCGTGAAATGGCTTAAAAAGGTGGGCATGGATGTAGTTCCGCACAAAACAACTTGCTGCATCTTTTCTAGATCAAGGAGAAACTTCGATCACATAGGAATATACATAGGAGGCTCACGAATTAGTTGTGAGGACAAAATGAAACATCTGGGTATAATACTTGATAAAAAACTCTCCTGGTCGCTACACATAATATATATATCGGATAAAGCCATAAGGGCACTGGGAATATTGAGGATAGTATCTAGGGCTTCCTGGGGTACTTTCCCTGCATTGGCTCTTATGGTGTACCGAAATTTGATTCGCGCTATTCTAGATTGAGGTGCACCCTTATATACAAATTCAGCCCTACAACTTTGAAAAGTCTGGATAGAGTCCAGTCGGCAGCAATGAGAGCAGCTTTGGGCTGTTTAAGGTCAACCCCAATTCCGGTTTTGCTCACGGAGGCGGACGAACCAACCCTAAGCTTTAGAAGATCCTACCTTTCGAATTTTTTCATTTTGCGAAATTCTCAATAGTCCGAGAACCCTCTTATATTACTATTACCCAGGTGCGAATTTTCGGTTGGCCCATAGTTGGGCCAACTTTTACAAGGTCGGTCCAACTTCTCGTGCCAGAGGTTGGGCCAACCATACAGATGATAACGGTTGGCCGTCTAATGGCGACGATGGTTGGCCCGACAAGTCATAAGGAAGTTGGCCCAACTTAAAATGCATATGTTGTGCCAGCTATACATTTCAATGGTTGGTCCAAAAACTGACGCCAAAGTTGGCACGACTTTAAATGCGTAAGTTTGGCCAACTTTAACAGCCAAAGGTAAAAAATTATTAAAAAACTAAATTATTTAAACAATTAACACGTTATTATTAGCAAGAACATCAGATATAACCTTTACCTATTATTATTAAACACAATCTCATACATACATTTTCGAAAATATCTACCGCTTGCTGGGATTGAACCCCTAACCTAACGCGCCGAAGACTTATACACTGACCACTACGCTACGCTCACATTAGAGTCCATACCGTTAAATGTATATTAAAGCTGCAACAGTCGGGCCAACCGTGGCCCAGAGTTTGGCCAACCGAGAAAGTTCAAGTCATTTAAACTGTTTTTCACAAAGTTTTGCCAACCGTCGGGCCAACCGTGGCCCAGAGTTTGGCCAACCATAAAGTTTGAGTTATTTAAACTGCGTTTTACAGACTTTTGCCAACCGTCGGGCCAACCGTGGCCCAGAGTTTGGCCAACCGAGAAAGTTCAAGTCATTTAAACTGTTTTTCACAAGGTTTTGCCAACCGTCGGGCCAACCGCGGCCCAGAGTTTGGCCAACCATAAAGTTTGAGTTATTTAAACTGCGTTTTACAGAGTTTTGCCAACCGTCGGGCCAACCGTGGCCCAGAGTTTGGCCAACCTAAATTTGTAAGTCATATGAGATACGTTCCCCATAGTTGTGTCGACCTTTGTCGCCAAAGTTGGCCGAACGGGTGGTTATACTCTGCATGTAATGGTTGGCTTGCAAAGTCGGGCCAACTGTGGGCACTAGTACTTGCCAAAGTTGGGCAAACTCTGGCAACCAAAACTTCGCTTGCCAAAGTTAGGCCAACCGTGGGCCAACCTTCAAACTCTGGCGGCCAACCTAAATTCGCACCTGGGTACAGACTCTAAATGATTCCTCCAAACTTTTCCCACGTAAGATCAGGTCGGACAAGATCCCTCTCTTAGATGCGCTTGAAAGAACGTACCCTTTGATTGCTATCGGTAAGAGGACACTAAAGCCGGCATGTTTTGACTGGAGATGGCAGTCAATGGTTTTTTCTCCCAATAGCAATATTTACTCAGAACAGGCTTTGAAGTTCAGCGAAATCCCGGAGCGAGATTTCCGCGAGATATTGTCGGACCAATATCAGGGATTTAGAATAATCTACACTGACGGTTCCGTAAACCCTAACAATGGAATGGCTTCCTCTGCAATCTATGATGAGACAAGCTCTTATTCGGGAGGAGTCCCTCTTCAACCTTTTACTTCTATACTAACGGCAGAATTACTTGCCATACATAGGGCAATTCTTTACGCACACAATAATAGATATTCCAAAATCCTTATAGTTACAGACTCACTCTCTTCTGTATATCGTCTAAGCAATTGCTATCTATACAAGGACAACTCCTACTAGATACATGACATTTTGGACCTTCTTTTCCCTCAGTTTCCTTTAATTCCTAAAACTGTGGTTAGACTCCTATGGCTGCCGGCTCACTCGGGAATAAGGGGCAACGAACACGTTGACTCCATATGTAAAGAAGTTAATAAACAAAATAATAGAATTTATTTTGGTCCACCTTTGAGCGACATCATGCGGGATGTCCTACTTCCGGATAGATCTGCAAATTGGGTCCACTTGTGACCATTTTCGGATCGAAATCTGGAAGGGCATAGGTACTTCTCGCGTGTGTTGCCGAAGACTAGTAGACCTTGGTTTGGAGATTCCCTGCACCCTAGGAAATGGATTAATACCATTACTAGACTCGGAACAGGTCACACCTTCACCTATGAACTATTTCAAAGACTAAATTGAAATGTGGCTGCGGTGAGGAGCGGAGAACTCTGCAACACGTGTTGAACGTATGTCCCAACCTGGCTTTGGCTAGAGTTGGTTTATATAATTTCTTAAATAAAAGATATCCGGGTGTGCATCCTGCGTCTGTCTTGATCGATGATTTGATCTTTCCACCAGATAGTGAAACTGTGAGAGAGTTGGGAGGTTTTTTCGCTCATTTTGAGCAACTGATTTGAGAACCTATTGTTGCTTTTATCGATTTAACTTGAACACTTTGACTATGTACCTATACACCTCTTTTGATCTTGCTTAGCTTCTCGTGGCGATTGTGAATGCTGGAATGAGTGTAAGTGGACTGAGTAGATCTAAGCGGATTTGGGGAGTATGTAAGAGTAAAATTAACAAAAAACTGATTTGCATTTGCTATGTAGACCTGCACATAACATCCCTACCTATTCGCTTGTCCACGAACATTCCTACCTTAGACTATAACTTCAAAATCGGATCTGAATGTGTATCACGGAAAATCTGGAGGGATAAGATCAACTCAGTATTCTCATTGTCTATGCTTAAGATCAACATCAAAACTCTACAATACAGATACAACATAGAAATAATAGTTACACTTTACTTCTTTATCAATTTATAGTTCTGTCAGTCGGCTAAGCCAGAAGACATCAAAGAAGAAGAAGAATAAACATACTCTATGTATAGAAAGCATGTATCATAACAAGTGAACATAACCCTTTTGCATTCACTTTAATTATTTACATCATATCTAGTAATAATAAATCTTATATACAGCACTCCTTGAAACAGCCGCCGCTGTTTCAAGATTCTGTAAGGGCGCCCTATCCCAAAGGGTCCGTCAAAACTTATGTCAAAATTGACCTACTTTTTGACCTATAGGTCAAAAACATAAGTCAAAACTTATGTCAAAATTGACCTGTTTTTGGACCTGTAGGTCCAAAAGAGGATAAATAACGTCTGTCTAATTCGACCTATTTTTTGACCTATAGGTCAAAACTTATGTCAAAATTGACCTATTTTTTAACCTATAGGTCAAAAAGAGGATAAATAACGTGTGTCTAATTTGACCTATTTTTTGGCCTATAGGTCAAAAACATAAGTCAAAACTTATGTCAAAATTTACCTGTTTTTGGACCTATAGATCCAAAAGAGGATAAATAACATCACATCAAAATCCATGTTTAATATGACCTATTTTTTGACCAATATGTCAAAAAGTGGTCCCCGTGTAGATCCTTATATTATGTCAAAATACAAGTTTAATTTCGCATATTTTTTGAACTACGGGTTTTAAGAGGGGCCTTAATGTGGGCCATCACATTACGTCAAAATTTGATCTGTGTTTTACCTACAATCTTTATATTATCCAGAAATAGAGTTAGGATTTCTTAGGGCCGTCAAAACTTATGTCTAATTTGACCTACTTTTTTGACCTATAGGTCAAAAAGAGGATAAATAGCCATTAAAAATACATGTTTAATTTTACATATTTTTTTGAGCTACGGGTTTTAAAAGGGGCCTTAATGTGGGTCATCACATTACGTCAAAATTTGATTTATGTTTCTCCTACAGGTCAGAGCTTGCCCCTCAAATAGTTATGGTACTACAAAATTTAAGTACCCTCAAAATTAAAGTCAATTTTGAGGGCAGTTTTGAACTAAGCGTTAAAATTTGACAAACAATTTCCACTGCCCTCAAAATTTAAGACAATTTTGAGGGCAGTTCTGACCTAAACATAAAAAATTGACAAACAATTTCTGCTACTGTCAAAATTTATATCAATTTTGAGGGCAGTATTGACCTAAACGTCTAAAGTTGACAAACATTTCATGCTACCCTCAAATTGTAGGTCAATTTTAAGGGCAGTTTTGACCTACGGGTTAATTTACTCTAACTTACTCTAACTTATTACTATGCATTCATATTAAGAGAATATAATTTGAAAATAAAAATTAAAACTAGGGGGGCCTTGCCCCCCTGCGCGCTTCGCGCTAACCCCCTAACTATTTCTTATCTCTTCTCTTCTCTATCTTCTATAATATTAAAATGTTTCCTAGTCGTTTGGTCGTTTCGTCGGATTCGTCGTTCGGCAACATTATATAGATATACATCGGTTCGTCGATCGGCAACATATAAAACATATACATAAATACAGTAGTATACACATGTATACTCTCACATATACACTAAACACATACACATGTATACTCACACATATACACACAATACATACACACGTATACTCACACATTTACACTAAACACATACACATGTATACTCACACATAAGCACTAAACACATACACATGTATACTTGCACATACACACTAAACACATACATATGTATACTCACACATAAGCACTAAACACATACACATGTATACTTGCACATACACACTAAACACATACACATGTATACTCACACATAAGCACTAAACACATACACATGTATACTCACACATATCCACACAATACATACACATGTATACTCACACATATGCACTAAACACATACACACGTATACTCACACATATGCACTAAACACATACACATGTATGCTCACACATATAATGTACCCAAAAAAAATTGTTTTGGCTTTTTCGAAAATCTAATTGGAAGAATTTTGTATATATTATATATTTTGTTATTTAATTAATTTTAATTTTTATCAAACAAAATTTACTATGCATTGAATTAAAATTATTATGTTTAAATCAAACATAATTTTTGGTTGACTGTATGACTAACATAATGATGTTTGATTTAATTATATTTTTTTCAGTGAAAATGTTATTTCATTTTTTTATAATAGTTATTGCTAAATGAATTTTTTGCATCTTTTTAAACAAAATTTTTTTTCTTCTAAATGAATAAACGGATTGAAATAAATCAAGCTTGAATATTAAGGGGATAAGATACACTTTCGTTTAGAATTAGAGACTTTTTAAAGAGTTTATTTTTGAATTATTATTTAACAAATTTGTTATAAACAAATTTTCTTTTAATTTTCTGCGCCTTTGAAAAATTTGATAAATATTTCAACATAATTAAAACTATTAGAAATCAAAATGTATTATAAGATAATTAAATTTCTTTTCAGTTGACAGTGAATCGCTGTGTGAGAATGTTTTCTCTCGATCTTAAATTATATTCTTTTAAGTGTGGAGTGATTTTTTATTATATTTTGACAAAATTTTAATCTTTGACGTGTTAGCATGTGTTCGATGTTCTAACGAAATTTAGGTATATCATTATTGTTTATTTATAGAAATAGTGCTTTTAGACCTTTCCAAAGAAATACTGATGTGTAACCTATCTGTTTAATAAAATTTTAGCCTGATGAGGTTGGCAAACCCTAGCCAACGAAACGTCGCTCTTTTAACGACACACTTTTGAATTTTTTATTCAAATCTTACCTTCCTAAGATCATATATAATTTCAACATCTATACAAATAAGTTTTTAAAAATTAATGACGTTTAACTTTAAACAGTGCAATTGTATACAGATAAATTTAAAAAATTTTAATTTTAAGATTTGTTCAACTCTATACAGTTCAACTCTATACAAACGAATTTTGGAAAAGTTTAATTCTAACTCTATACAGTTTAATTGAATACACGTTAATTGTGCACAGTTCAACTCTATACAGATGAGTTTTAAAAAATGAATAACGTTTAACTGTATACGGTGCAATTGTATACAGATAAATTTAAAAAATTTTAATTTTTAGATTTGTTTAACTCTATACAGTGCAATTGTATACAGATAAAAATAAGAATTTTTAATTTTTTAGATTTGTTTAACTCTATACAGTTTAATTGAATACACGTCAATTGTGCACAGTTCAACTCTATACAATCGTATAATTTTATATCTCTGTCTATAGAATGAAAAAAATAAATGCAGATCAAAATGAAACTCCTTAATTGTTAAAAACGAATTATCGTTATTCTCTTTTTATTTATCTAAATTTTGGTATTAATTTTTTTTGCACTTCTCTAATGAGCTGTTTTTTTCCTAGAGAAATTTATATTTTGGTTAAAATAAAATAAATACTGATTTTAATGTACCAGAAATTTAATTTTTTTTATACTTCTTCACATTTTTAAAAAATTGTAATTTTTTTTACTTTAAACGATTATTTTTATTATATGTAATTTTTTTTGAAAAATTATATATATAATAAAAATATTCGTTTAAAGTAGGGTCATTTGGGGTAAATGTAAACGGTTTATCTATTTTTTACGAAAAACATCAGTTTTTTTTGTTAAAAGGTTAAATGGAATGGAAAAACTGAAAAAAAGTTCTTCGTAGATGTATAGAAAACTCAACCAGTTGACTAATAAAGTATCATATAAATAAACAATCAACCATTACAAAATTAGAAATGTAAAACTTGAATAACTTGAACAAATTTTAATAGATTTTCATTCAACTTGATAAAAAAAAGTTTTTAAGCTTTGCTGAATAAGAATCTAAAATATCGAATTTTTAAATTTCAAAATGGCAGATCCTATAATTTATTAAAATGTTTTTTTAATGTAGTTGAAGTTCTGTTTACATTTACCCCGAGTTTTCGAATTCTCGGGGTAAATGTAAACACTTAATTATTTATTAACTAAATTGACGAAAATCAAAGTCAATTTTTGTTGAGGCATGAATAAGGAAGAATTACATATTTTTGTTTGATTTTTAAATTTATTTTTATGCAAATGCGAGACAAAATACTGAAACAGAAAAATTTTCAATTTCAAACTTTTTTGCATTAAAAGATAACTTACACTAGGGCATTGCCAATTGTCAAAATAAAATATTGGCAATAGTCAGAACATCTTGTAGGTGAGCTGAGGTAAAAATATTGCCGTCGTACTTATTTTTTAATTTGTAAATTTAGCTGAAACATATACTGTTTACATTTACCCCGCGTTTACATTTACCCCAAATGACCCTAAAAAAATTACAATTTTTTAAAAATGTGAAGAAGTATAAAAAAATTAAATTTCTGGTACATTAAAATCAGTATTTATTTTATTTTAACTAAAAAAATAAATTTCTTTAGGAAAAAAACAGCTCATTAGAGAAGTGCAAAAAAATTAATACCAAAATTCGTTTGTATAGAGTTGAACTGTATAGAGTTGAACAAATCTTAAGATTAAAATTTTTTAAATTTATCTGTATACAATTGCACCGTATGCAGTTAAACGTTATTCATTTTTAAAAACTCATCTGTATAGAGTTGAACTGTGCACAATTGACGAGTATTCAATTAAACTGTATACAGTTAAACAAATCTAAAAAATTAAAAATTTTTATTTTTATCTGTATACAATTGCACTGTATAGAGTTAAACCAATCTAAAAATTAAAATTTTTAAATTTATCTGTATACAATTGCACCGTATACAGTTAAACGTTATTAATTTTTAAAAACTCATCTGTATAGAGTTGAACTGTGCACAATTAACGTGTATTCAATTAAACTGTATAGAGTTAAAATTAAACTTTTCCAAAATTCGTTTGTATAGAGTTGAACTGTATAGAGTTGAACAAATCTTAAGATTAAAATTTTTTAAATTTATCTGTATACAATTGCACTGTATAAAGTTAAACGTCATTAATTTTTAAAAACTTATTTGTATAGAGGTGAACTGTGCAGAATTAACGCGTATTTAATTAAACTGTGTAGAGTTAAAATGAAACTTTTTCAAAATTCAACTGTATAAATTTGCACTGTATAGAATTAACGGTGTTCAGTTGCACTGTATACAATTAAAATGTGTAGAGTTGATACAGCGCCCGCTCCTGTTGCAATGAAAATCATAGGAAGTATACTTAGTAGTTTCTGCTTGAAACCCAAAAAAAATTATGGTATTTTTAATTTGGAAAATGTACATAACGAATTTTTTTATTAAAAACGCGCGCCAACTCCACAGTGGGAAAAAGTTTATTGTTGTGGAAAATTCAGTCTAGAGGTTACAAATATTATTTTCTTTTAATACTTTTTTTTTAATAAAAAGTTTGTAAAATTGCGCACCGATCTGTGGCGGTAAAATTTCAAAAACTGTTAACTAATTTTTTTTATTTAACAATATATATGAACAAAAGAGAAAAAAATTCCAAAATATTGGTTAACAAATGCGTAGCATTAATATTTTTTAAAGTTAAGATATCAGCTTTAATCTGATGGGTGCAACATTTTATAAACTTTCATTTTTAAAAAAAATTATTAAAAACAAATAATATTTGTAACATCTAGACTGAATTTTCCACGACAATCCAATTTTTCCCATTGTAGAGTGGATGCGCGTTTTTAATAAAAAATTAATTATGTTCATTCCAAATTAAAAATAACATTTTTTTGTACCCAAAAAAAAATTTTGGTAGAAGAAAAGACGAAGAGTTCAAGAAGAGTTCAAGAAGAGACTACTGAGTATACTTCCTACGAGTTTCATTGCAACAGGTGCAGTAGAAAACATAAATAATTTAAGTTGTTTATAAAATTGTTATTAAAAATATTGAATTTCTAAATTAACAATCATGCAAATAATTTCTTTTAAAAGAGTGAACAATTTTGTATAAATAGTGTAAGTTTCATTAATTTATTGTAAACGGCTTTAGAGTTATTAATTTTTTTTAAATTTTGTAATATTTTGTTAATGCAAAAAAATAACAAATTTTAAATTTCAAAAAAACGGTTAAAAGTGTTTTATTGTTTTGTTGTTAGATACAGATTTTCATATAAGTTTTAACATTTTAGAAAATCAACGAAATTTTTTTAACACAGTTGAGCTGGTCTGACCCAGTCATTTTGCGAATTGAAATTTTTACGAATTTCCTGTTTTTTATTTCGCTTAATGTTATTTTTTGCAAATACACGGAGAGACTTTTATTTAGAAAAATTATTTTATCGTATTTTGATATTTCTAATAAAACGTAAGAATTTAGGGATAATCGAGGTATAGTTAGAAGAATTCTATTAAAGATTATGAAAAGACATAGTCAACGTCACTTTTGGTAATAAGTCTTAAAGTTTTTTGAATCTTTTCTAAAGCTTTATACTAAAAGTGAAGATTAGGTGACGCAAAAATACAAAATAAAAAAAAAAAAATACAAAATGCGTTACTAGGCACGTGTATACTTATATAATACATATGTATATAAATTAATATATGATTTATCATAATATTATTACACAATTCAATTGTTTAATCACTAATAACTTTTGAAACGTAAAAACGTTTCAAAATACTTTCAAGACGATGATGACGCTCGGTTGTTTGCTGAGTGTTCGCCTAACATTAACTGTCTTCGGTTGTGGACGGAACTGTTCGGAAACCTTCGTGAAAATATTCTAATAAAATTTTGTAAAAATTCAAACTGCTTACCATTTCAAAGCGTGTTAATATTAAAAATAATACAGTATCTAAAATTTTTTTACATTTAATAGTTTTCAAAATAATGGGTTTACAAATAAAAATATCAGAATGTATTATAAATATGTTCTATATTCTCGTATTTGCAATTGTCTTAACATCAAATGATATTCTTTCTAAACTTTTATATTAACTTCTGTTCCCTAAAAATTACAATAGTAGATAAAAAAATAACACTACTTATCATTATAATAAGAACTATCATCATCGTACCTCGATTATCCCTAAATTCTTACGATTCATTAGAAATATCGAAATACAATAAAGTAATTTTTGTAACTAAAAGTCTCTCCGTGTATTTGCAAAAAATTACAAAGCAGTCAAATGACATTTGAGCAAAATTTTATTAAATATTTAATTAATATTTTTAACATAATAGCATAAATTGCAAATCTCTATAAACATTTTAATTTCTGCTTGCATTTTTATAGGTACTTACAAAAATCATGATATTTCACATAAACTTACGTTTTTCAAAGTTGCAGTTTATATAGACAGGTCGAAAAATATTTCTCACGTCGATTCTATAGCCGCAGTCGTTAAGCGTTTAGATAGATAGGTCATAGGTACGGGGTACGATTCTCATAGGGTACAAGTTTTAATTTAATTCTTCCAGTTTAATTAAAATGTTTGTATGTTTGGAGTGTGCTAAGAATATAATGTTATTAATGGTCATAAGAATCTTTTATTATTATTTTTTCCACAAAAATATTTTTTTTCAAAAGTATGTTGTCAATTATAACCACCTTGAATACAATAGAAAAGAACTTTCTGTCATTTTTCGATATAGGATTTGATAGAATTTAAATAAAAAAATCTCATTGGATTGGAAACAATTTTTAATAATCAATTTTGATAGAATTTGATAGGACTTTTTTTGAAACCAGTGGGACAACATGGGACAATTTTCGGATAGACAAAGTATTGATTTGGATAGACTTCCCAGGCGGCACACTTCACGTTTTAATAACTTAAAGTTATCGTTTTCATGTCACCTTTTTGGTAATGGAGATTGTCAACAAAAAGTTAACGAAATGTAATCATCAAATTGTTGACTTTGAAAAGTTAACATATATGTACTGATATCTCGTTAACTATTTGCAAAGTCGTAAATGTTAACAAAAAGTTATTAAAAATGTATATGTAAATTTGACAACAATTATAAGTTATCTATTAGATAATATTTTTAAGTTGAAATTTTTGTATAGTAAAATAGTAATTAAAAAGATAACTATTTAAAATTATCATTAGTTCGACTATCTTCAGATAACTTTTTTTTAACTATTTAAGGTTATTAAGGTTATCATTAGATCCATGATCCTCATATAACCTTTTGTTAACTCTTTAAAGTTAACTTAATGTTATATGCAAAAAGTTAACAAAATACATATATAACAGCGAGTCAAAAAATAGTTGCCTTTCCGATCAGACACCACGCCAGAGCGTTATAACCTAAAAATCGTGCAGCGTGGGTACACCGGGTACACCTAAATCAGCTCGCTCGTGCAATAGATATTTATGGTAATAAATGTTTTGTTTCACCATTGGACTACTATTGAGACTGTTTAAGTATTACATGTATTTTATGATGATAATATAATTATTAATAAATAAATAAATGAAATTTATTAAATATTTTCACTTCTAGGGTTCAAGAAGTAGGCGACGATGCTAAGCAATTAGCTTTTTTTTCAATCACATCAGTGATAATCTATAATAAAATAAAGATGATTATTGAATACAAAATTGTTTATTGCAATAAGATATGTCTTTATATTTATTATAGGTTATATCTGATTTGATTGAAAGAAAGAGCTAATTGCTTAGCGTCATCGCCTATATTTTTGCCTTTTTATCCTTTCCAAAAAGTACCAAAAACACCAACTAATATGATAATTAAAAGTAATCAATTTGCGAACTTTTCGTCTTTTATTTGTTAATAAAGCGATAACTACTTCCTATTTTCAAAATCAACTATTTGTTATCTTCAAGTCAACATTAAATTTATTACTCAAAAATAATTGTAAAATATATGTTAACTTTTTAGTATTATATTTTGAATCAAAATAGTTGCCAATTTGATAACTTTAACAAGCCATCTATTAGATATCTTTTTGGGAATTCGAAAAGTTATAAAAACGTTAACTTTTTTTCACACAAACGTGACATTTTTGGTCGGACATTTGATAAGTTTTAGGTATACAACATCGTTTACAAAAAGATAACTTTTTGGAGGGAAAAAAGAGATCGATTAATAATTAATATTATCAATTAATTATCAGTCCAATTCCTTCGAGATTAAAACCCAATATTTATTAAAATAAGACAAAATATTACAAGATCGAATTCTGGAAACGACTTTCCAGTTCGAGATCAGTGTAAGAACTAAACTAAAATTTAATCATAGAGAGAAGGCTGACTCCACTCTAAGTCCATGGAAGACGTCTGTGCGCATGCTCTATAGTCTATGCACAGCCTCCGCGAGATGCATGCAGCATCCCCACTCTACTATGCTCTCAGGGGCTTTCTACAACAGCTTTTTTTTATCGAGAAGAGCAAAATGCACCATGTAAAATAGTGTGAAAACATTGCGCGCGCAACGTTTTTACACTGATTTCGATGAAAAAAAAGCTGTTGTAGAAGCAGCCTCAAGTTACACTGTACATACTATACATACTATACACACTAAGAGTGCAGTCCCATGGTGGTAAATTAGTAGAATAGTGGAACAGTTTTGACCAATCAGATGACTGGATTTTTTAACACTTATTTTGATAGGTCAAATCTATTACACTACTCCACTATTCTACCAGCATGGGACTGCACTCTAATGAGGGGCTTTTTACAACAGCTTTTTTTTATCGACAAGAGCAAAATGCACCATGTAAAATAGTGTGAAAACGTTGCGCGCGCAACATTTTTACACTGATTTCGATGAAAAAAAGCTGTTGTAGAAGCAGCCCCAGACGCATGATTTTCCCCTAATCACCAAGTGGTCGAATGTTCAAATGGTCGAATACCAAATCGTCGAATCGTCATTTGATCGAATGCTTAAAACGTCGAATTGTCAACAAGTCGAATGCTAAAAACATCGAATCGTCAAATGGTCGAATGTTCAAAACGTCGAATCGTCAAATGGTCGAATGCTCAAAACGTCGAATTGTCAACTGGCCGAATGCTAAAAACATCGAATCGGCAAATGGTCGAATGTTCAAAACGTCGAATCGTCATTTCGTCGAATGCTCATAACGTCGAATCGTCATTTCGTCGAATCCTCATAACGTCGAATCGTCAAATGGTCGAATCGTCAAAAAGTCGAAAAATTTGTTTGATGTAAGTTAACATTAATTTAAACCAAGCAAATTTTTTGACTTTTTGACGATTCGACGAAATGACCATTCGACGTTTTGAACATTCGACCATTTGCTGATTCGATGTTTTTAGAATTCGATCATTTGAGAATTCGACGTTTTTAGCATTCGACCATTTGACGATTCGACGTTTTGAACATTTGACCATTTGACGATTCGATGTTTTTAGCATTCGACCAGTTGACAATTCGACGTTTTAAGCATTCGACAAAATGACGATTCGACGATTTGGTATTCGACCATTTGAACATTCGACCACTTGGCGATTAGGGGAAAATCATGCGTCTCACTCTAATATCATACACTCAGATGCATTAATGCTGTCCTTCCGGTTTGACGGTATTTTGCAAAGTCGTATGATTTCTGTCAAAATGTTTTCAGTTCATGACATATGATAACATTCGTATGTCACGAACTAAGAATATTTTATAGAAATGACACGACTTTTCAAAATTCCTTTAAACCGGAAGGACAGCATTAATGCATCTGAGTGTACATTCCGAACATTCTCTATTAACAACTTATAACATAATAATTTAATCTATTTATATTATAATTATTAATAACAAACTTGATACTACTGTAATTTATTTTAACATCCAAGGCGACAATTATAATTATATATTATAATATACATTATAATAAAACTATTACTATTTTGCTATAATTAATAGAGTACTTTAATTATCATAAGAGTCATTTAACAATTACCACAATCAGATATATTTTATTTAATAAAAAGTATTTCCGTTGCAACGTCATTTATTTGTACGTGACTTTTCCCTATTTCGTGAGTCCAGTTAAAGGCCAACGCAGAATAGATCTGTAACCGGAACCGCAATCGTAACCGTAAGCGTAAGAATGAGTTAGAGAAGGATAAACAATATACCTATCCTTCTTTAACATATTCTCACGGTTACGCTTACGATTGCGGTTCCGGTTACAGATCTATTCTGCGTTGGCCTTAAAGTGTGGTCAACATATGTTTTTTGTCCATTGAAAGGTTTTAGTCACTTGAGTTTCTAGAGACGCATGATTTTCCCCTAATCACCAAGTGGTCGAATGTTCAAATGGTCGAATACCAAATCGTCGAATCGTCATTTGATCGAATGCTTAAAACGTCGAATTGTCGAATTTGGTCGAATGCTAAAAATATCGAATCGTCAAATGGTCGAATGTTTAAAACGTCGAATCGTCAAATGGTCGAATGCTAAAAACGTCGAATTCTCAAATGATCGAATGCTAAACACATCGAATTGTCAACTGGTCGAATGCTAAAAATATCGAATCAGCAAATGGTCGAATGTTCAAAACGTCGAATGGTCATTTCGTCGAATGCTCAAAAAGTCGAATTGTCAACTGGTCGAATGCTAAAAACATCGAATCGGCAAATGGTCGAATGCTAAAAACGTCGAATTCTCAAATGATCGAATTCTAAAAACATCGAATCAGCAAATGGTCGAATGTTCAAAACGTCGAATCGTCATTTCGTCGAATGCTCATAACGTCGAATCGTCATTTCGTCGAATCCTCATAACGTCGAATCGTCAAATGGTCGAATGCTCAAAACGTCGAATCGTCAAAAAGTCGAAAAATTTGTTTGATGTAAGTTAACATTAATTTAAACCAAGCAAATTTTTTGACTTTTTGACGATTCGACGTTTTGAGCATTCGACGAAATGACCATTCGACGTTTTGAACATTCGACCATTTGCTGATTCGATGTTTTTAGCATTAGATCATTTGAGAATTCGACGTTTTTAACATTCGACCATTTGACGATTCGACGTTTTGAACATTCGACCATTTGACGATTCAATGTTTTTAGCATTCGACCAGTTGACAATTCGACGTTTTGAGCATTCGACGAAATGACCATTCGACGTTTTGAACATTCGACCATTTGCTGATTCGATGTTTTTAGCATTCGATCATTTGAGAATTCGACGTTTTTAGCATTCGACCATTTGACGATTCGACGTTTTGAACATTCGACCATTTGACGATTCGATGTTTTTAGCATTCGACCAGTTGACAATTCGACGTTTTAAGCATTCGACAAAATGACGATTCGACGATTTGGTATTCGACCATTTGAACATTCGACCACTTGGCGATTAGGGGAAAATCATGCGTCTCGAGTTTCTATTTTATTGCCCTTTCTTTTGGTCTAAGAGTTTTTATATATATGTTTAACGAACATAGGGTGGTTTGTATTCCAATATATTTCAACTAGATTTACGACCTTTAATTTTTTGCTTTATATCTTTAGGGACATCGAAATGTTTTTGAATAGTTTCTTTAAATATGTGAATATTTGTATTTATTTAGAAAATATATTTTTGCTTCGAGCGTGACAAATTATAACTATAGTTGTCAAAGTTATTTATTATTTTATTTGTATTTCAAATTTCAAGAGTCTAAGATTTCCTGTTTTATGTTTTCTCTCAGAACTAAAATAATTATAAAGAATATTTTAAAATTCAACCGCGGTTTTATTCTTAAATCGAGATATCGATTAATAAACGAGCGAGTTGGTAGTCGCTCGTAACATATGTGATAGAAACTGATTGTAATTGTTGAAAATTTTTGATTCAGAAACACGATTGAAATGGAAAGAAAATTTTTTTCTTTCCATTTCTATCAAATTTTTTATATTATACAATTGATAAATAAGGTTCGTAGCATAATGAATGTCTGACTACGTGACTTTTCGATGCCATTTCTGTGGTCACAAGTATGGTAAACACATGTTCCATTGTCCTGTGGAAAAGGACACTTGAGATATTTTTTTTATATTCTTTCAAGGGTTTCTCGGTTTTATATTACATTTTCTTTCGCTATTTTCCACTTGATTTATGACACTTCTAAGAAATGTTTGTTTTCAAATACATATTCAGAATTTGGAAACTATTAAACCGTGAAGTATTATTTATTATATTATATCGCGCTTCGATAACTCGTTAATTGATATATCGAAAAGTTAATGAGCGAGATGGCAGTCGATCGTCACAATTGTACAAATATTATTAAATGAAATTAAATAAAAATTATTTTAAAAAAATGTATTTTAATTAGGGGCTTTCCATAAACCACGTGGTCCTCTTTTTCCAACTTTTTGACCCCTCCCTCCCCCTGCGTGTCCAAGTGTGGTTTTACATTGAACCCCCCCCACCCTATTGTGCCACGTGGCTCAAACGTTTAATTTTATTTTTTCATAACGCGGTGCAAAAAAGGGCACTTTTTTGCACCTTGTTATGAAAAATATCGTTCGTAACTAGTGCTAGTAGTTGTCAATTTTTGAACGAGTACTTCATTGGAACAAACTGTAGGCAGTTTGTTCCCAAAAAAGTACTCGTTCAAAAATTGACAACTGCTCGCACTCGTTACGAAATATACTATTTTCGCACCAAGGCACTGTACGTATACAAATATCGGCATTTATTGTTTTATTTTACAAATAGTGAAAAAGAAGGATATTAAAAATTAGATTTTATAAAACTGAATAGATTGTTTTCATAATTATATTTAAAACACCATATTATTATATTATCACATTTTAATTATAAATAAATTGCCCCGAAAACAGAGGTAGAGATCAATAGATCAATATAAGTTTAAACATTAGAAATCTGCGGTTGTAAATGGTGATATTAGCCACTCGTGTAAATCATTTACACTACCGGTCAAAATTGAGAGACCACCCATTTTCAGGCGAATGAAAAACGTTTTAAAACATAAGATTTATTGAAACTAAAATTTTTCTCTGTTCATTTGTTGATAGATGTTAAAATTTTGAAGGGAACAAGATGTTTTAGAAGTCATTTGGCCAATATTTAATTTAGATATTTTGAAAAAATCGTCATTTTCAATGTTTTACAAAAATTTGAATAACTTCTAAAATAATGTACGCTTTTTAATGATCTTAGGCTTATTTTAAAGGTCATTTGTTACACTATAAGACTTACTTATAAGCATTAACTTGTAATTTTTTTCTTAAAAAATGCAGGCCGTCAAACGTGGACCAAAAAAATTCAAAAAATTTGGAACAATTTTTCTGTACTAAAAACTATTCTAAAAAATATTTAAAACATCATATGGTGTAGATTTTTCAAGAAAATTTATTTAAAAAAATACGTTTGAATTTTAAAAATTATATTTCTGTTAATAAGAATGTTTCAAATTTTTTTAATTTTTTTGGTCCACGTTTGACGGACTGCATTTTTTAAGAAAAAAATTACACGTTAATGCTTATAAGTAAGTCTTATAGTGTAACAAATGACCTTTAAAATAAGCCTAAGATCATTAAAAAGCGTACATTATTTTAGAAGTTATTCAAATTTTTGTAAAACATTGAAAATGACGATTTTTTCAAAATATCTAAATTAAATATTGGCCAAATGACTTCTAAAACATCTTGTTCTCTTCAAAATTTTAACATCTATCAACAAATGAACAGAGAAAAATTTTAGTTTCAATAAATCTTATGTTTTAAAACGTTTTTCATTCGCCTGAAAATGGGTGGTCTCTCAATTTTGACCGGTAGTGTATGATTGGAAAGGTATTTTCGTCTTCGAAGAAGGGTATAATACTTTGATCTATGTCGATTTCATCTTCGTCAATCCACTCAATTATATATAATTGAGTTATATATTATATATAATTGATTATATATAATTATATATATAATTGATTGGCTATGTCGAACTCCTATAGGAGTTCGACATAGCCCGCGTAAATTCGAAAAGAGGTGTAAAATAAAGCCACGTGTCATGAAGAAGAACCCCTCCCCCCTCTCGTGGTCAAGAGTAGCATTTTGCTGACACCCCCCCCCCCCTCCCCCTAAATGGGCCACGTGGTTTATGGAAGACCCCTTACTTTGAGCAATTCCATCTGAAACGATTAACGATTTTTCTGTATTGTTAGCAATTTTCATGCAAATTTTTTTCCTTGTAGTTTTAAAGATAAGAAATAATAAAGTAAAGACAATTTTGAAAATTTCGAAAAAATTTTGAAAATACACAAATTTTAAAATTTATGTATTTTTTTTTGAAAATAAGATAACTCCGGTTATTTCCAATATTTTTCAAAAAAAATTTTTTTCATTTTCTCAGTATATTTAGTACTTTTAAAATAAATTTAAAAAAAATTTTTTTTTATTAAAAATTGAAAATTTTCAAAAAAAAATTTTTTTTTTAGTTTTTGAAAAACACTCCCCCTTCGATTTTTTTTATTTTTTTTATAGTGATAGCCAAAAGTAACAAGAATTTTTTCCAAAAAGTTTTATAGTGGGATCGCGATAACTTTTCGAGAAATCAATAAAAAAGTCTATGCCGGCCCGTTAAGACTGACGCGCTGATGCACGTCGCGCATGCGCTGTGTTCCGTAAGTGTGATTTAGTGAGTGTTTTCGACGTCGTCGATCGTACCGGTCAGATGCCGCAACAAGGTGCTTATTTGAGACTACACGCTAAGAAAAGTTCTACTAAAGTAGAGATAACAATCACTATAATAGCTATAAGTTTCACTGATTTGGCTCCATCGATAATCCATTTTCGCTGATCCAGCGAAAATGATATTTCTTGTTTTACCTTTTGAAACCAACATAACCTCAAAATAACACTTGAATGAAAACATTTTTAAATTAATGTTCAAAGCGTATATTCAAATTCTATTAATTATATTTTTTATATTATAACTAATAAAATGTAAAATTAGTAAATTAATACGTATTTAGAGGTAATAAATGTAAATTTGACATTTGTGATTTTAGAGAAATGTCTATGAGAATGGTAAACTGTCAAATATTTCCAATATGGCTGACCAGTGAAATTCATTTTCTCTATATCAGAGAAACAGTTTGACTAATGCATTGGAAATCATTCACTGAATTAGTTGAATAGATTCTTTATGTTATTTATTTTCGAAATTAGCTGTTCCCCACAGTAAAAATTTTTTTCCGTGTATTTAGGTTTAACTAAATAGTATCAAATACACAGTTTGAGCACCTTTATGTGGCAACTGACCGGTACGACCGACGACGTCGAAAACACCCAGTGTACATAGAAATAAGAGAAGCCATACGATTTGAGCAGCCAAAAGTGTTTGTAACCTTTCTTACAGGCCAATCTACAGGGAGAATAGTTAAAATTTTCATTTGCAGATTTTTATTTTTTTCTGCTAATTTAAATTTCTCTTCTAAATGATCAATAACTTCTTCTCCATCATTTTTGCAGTCATCAAGACTGAAAAGTTTTGTTTTTAGCACAGAAATTACGCTTTTGAAACTTTCATTCTTTTCTGCTTTCGATTCCTTTTGCTTAAATTGTACAGGCGATGCATTTAAAATCTCTAAGCACTGATTTAAATGTGAAAAAGCTAATTTTATATCTACATCAGCAAAAATTTCCAGCTCATCATTAGCATCATTATCAAGCACTTCAACATCATTAGAATAAAATTCTTGATTTTCAAACTCCTGATTTTCAAATTCTATACTAATTTCTTTATTTTCAACAAAAATTGGTATTTTTTCTTTGCTTAAAGCTTTTCTGCATGCATCGCAAATATAATTTTCACGAGAGAAAACCCTAAAAAACAGTGAAAAAAATGGTTTTACTTGTAATTTTTTTTCTACTGTCCCTGCCGGAAGAATGGACTGAAAAAGTACTGAAATTGTACTGGCCTCCAGTATAATTTCAGTCCGTTTTTTTCAATGTTTCGGTAGACATTTTTAAAGTCATTTAACAATAGTTCCAAATGTAGGTTATGTCAACAAACCATTGTTAACAGTTTGGAAGTGAAAATAAGAAAAGGTTAACGAAATTTTCAATGAAATTCCCGTTAAATTTTAAACTTATATTGCAACCCCTGCTTTAACAATAAACCCGAAAGCCTATTGTTGTATGAGATTATAATTTTATGGCTTAAAAAGTTTACAATTTAAATAATTCAATTTTTCAAATAAAAAAATTTGAATCTGTGATGTTTGATGATTACAAATATCTAAAATTCATTATAAAAAATGTTGAATTAAAAAAGTTATAAACTATCTCGTAAACTCTAATTGTTATGTAAAAACGGATTTTATTTTTGAATTTTGATTAACATGAATATTTAGCATGCATAATAATTACTTGTAAAGAATCTGAGTTCTTGAAAAACAAATATAATGTTGAAATATAAATAAAAATTATTTTTAACATTACCAATGAAATATTCGTCCTTCAATTTAATGACGGTCTACCCTGTAAAAAAAAGTATTGGGAGGTACGGGATTCCGCATTGCAAGTGCCTACCTGCCAATGCGATATTCGTGAAATAGCGCATTGGGTGTCGTGGTGAATGCGGTATTCAAGGGGTCCCAATGCGGTGCAAGTTTTAAGCTTTAAAAAAAAGAAAATACGTGACAGGAGTAAATAATTAGTGTCAGTGGATCAAAATACGAGTTAAAGGAATGAAAAAATACTAATAGTGAGTGTGAAAATGAAGTTTAAAGAAAATAAGGTAAGATTAACTGTTAAATGTAAGTCCAATGCGGCATAGACTTTTTTCAATGCGGCGCATAATCTGTATATAGTTCGCGCAGTGCAGCGGCGCTCTCTTCTTTACCAATAGCGGATTCTTTCTATTCAAATGGTAATTTTGAAAATAATGAAAAATAATATTAACTAAAAGTTGATAATGTATTTCAATCAATAAAAAAATGTTAAGAGCGTTCGACGGTCTCTAAAATTTGTAGGTTATGTGCGACTTACAGTTATCGCCAAAGAAAAATGATGGCACTGCCTGTTTAAAATTACGTGAAATTAGTAAACAACCGTTTTCGAACTAGTGTTTCTCTGCACACAAGCACTTTTTACAAAATCTGATAACGTACATTTGTCAGAAATGTTTTTAATTATCTGAATTGAAAAGATTTTGTTAATCCATGCAGAAACGCGGTTTCAGGATTGGAATTACAAAAGTAATGTAATGAGAGGCGGCAAGACGTGTGTTACAGCCATTTTGCCAGTAGAGGGCAGAAGCAATCAGGGAGCGTAAAGGATCAGCTGTCAAAAAGATTCGCATTACAGTGCTATCGGTATTTCCAATGCCATTTCAACAGGCCAATAAAGAAGAAGAAGTATTACCAATGCTGCAACCGTGTTTCTGTATAGATTAACAAAATCTTTTCAATTCAGATAATTAAAAACATTTCTGACAAATGTACGTTGTCAGATTTTGTAAAAAGTGCTTGTGTGCAGAGAAACACTAGTTCGAAAACGGTTGTTTACTAATTTCACGTAATTTTAAACAGGCAGTGCCATCGTTTTTCTTTGGCGATAACTGTAAGTCGCACATAACCTACAAATTTTAGAGACCGTCGAACGCTCTTAACATTTTTTTATTGATTGAAATACATTATCAACTTTTAGTTAATATTATTTTTCATTATTTTCAAAATTACCATTTGAATAGAAAGAATCCGCTATTGGTAAAGAAGAGAGCGCCGCTGCACTGCGCGAACTATATACAGATTATGCGCCGCATTGAAAAAAGTCTATGCCGCATTGGACTTACATTTAACAGTTAATCTTACCTTATTTTCTTTAAACTTCATTTTCACACTCACTATTAGTTTTTTTTCATTCCTTTAACTCGTATTTTGATCCACTGACACTAATTATTTACTCCTGTCACGTATTTTCTTTTTTTTAAAGCTTAAAACTTGCACCGCATTGGGACCCCTTGAATACCGCATTCACCACGACACCCAATGCGCTATTTCGCGAATACCGCATTGGCAGGTAGGCACTTGCAATGCGGAATCCCGTACCTCCCAATACTTTTTTTTTACAGGGTAGCTATAAACATCACCGAAAGCGACCCTTTTTCAGGTAATTTTTCCCACTACAATTTCAGTGCTAAAACGCAGCAAATTTTCACTGAAATAGCACTGAGCTCTCAGTACTAATTCCCCAGTATAATTTCAGTCCATTCTTCCGGCAGGGGTGTGTTAATAAATTTTTCTTCTTGATTCCTATTGCGGGTCTTCTTCTTTTCGAAACCCTGTTTAAAATTTATAAAAAACTTTAAAATTAAAAAAAATTACGTCAATTTCCTCAGCGTGTCAAAATATCTGTCACTTGAGTAAACATTAACAACAATTTTCGTTATGAAAAATCTTATTATATATACTCAAAAAACTTTCATTTGTTATTGTTTTTTTCATTTTTAACACTAATCAAATATATTCTTCAAGAAAAATCTCTACATATAGAAATAAAAAATATATAAAATTATTAATCTAATTAGTTTAATTCTACACACTTCAATTCTACACCTCAAAATTGTACACAAATTACCTTTGAGCAAAGAAAAATATTTTCTTTATTTTATTTAAAAGGAAATTCTAATAAGATTTATTTTATTTTAATTTATAATTCTACTCAATTAAATTATTGTACACCAGAAAACTCTACACATTTAAAAAAAATTAAATGAAGTTTTAAAAAATTCTAAATAAATAAATTCTACAAATAATGGAACGGTCACAGCTCGGCTGCCTGGCTGCCTGCCTGCAGGTCGTTATGGCAATACATAAGAGTAAGAGAGTCAGACAATTTGAATTATTCGTCTCCTCCCTCTTACTCTCGTGGCGGCTGCCTGCGCAGACAGGAAGGCTGCCGAGGTGTGACCATGGAGACGCATGATTTTCCCCTAATCGCCAAGTGGTCGAATGTTCAAATGGTCGAATACCAAATCGTCGAATCGTCATTTTGTCGAATGCTTAAAACGTCGAATTGTCAACTGGTCGAATGCTAAAAATATCGAATCGTCAAATGGTCGAATGTTCAAAACGTCGAATTGTCAACTGGTCGAATGCTAAAAACATCGAATCGGCAAATGGTCGAATGTTCAAAACGTCGAATCGTCATTTCGTCGAATGCTCATAACGTCGAATCGTTATTTCGTCGAATCCTCATAACGTCGAAGCGTCAAATGGTCGAATGCTTAAAACGTCGAATCGTCAAAAAGTCGAAAAATTTGTTTGATGTAAGTTAACATTAATTTAAACCAAGCAAATTTTTTGAGCATTCGACGAAATGACCATTCGACGTTTTGAACATTCGACCATTTGCTGATTCGATGTTTTTAGCATTCGATCATTTGAGAATTCGACGTTTTTAGCATTCGACCATTTGACGATTCGACGTTTTGAACATTCGACCATTTGCCGATTCGATGTTTTTAGCATTCGACCAGTTGACAATTCGACGTTTTGAGCATTCGACGAAATGACCATTCGACGTTTTGAACATTCGACCATTTGCTGATTCGATGTTTTTAGCATTCGATCATTTGAGAATTCGACGTTTTTAGCATTCGACCATTTGACGATTCGACGTTTTGAACATTCGACCATTTGCCGATTCGATGTTTTTAGCATTCGACCAGTTGACAATTCGACGTTTTGAGCATTCGACGAAATGACCATTCGACGTTTTGAACATTCGACCATTTGCTGATTCGATGTTTTTAGCATTCGATCATTTGAGAATTCGACGTTTTTAGCATTCGACCATTTGACGATTCGACGTTTTGAACATTCGACCATTTGACGATTCGACGTTTTGAGCATTCGACCATTTGACGATTCGACGTTATGAGCATTCGACGAAATGACGATTCGACGTTTTGAACATCCGACCATTTGCCGATTCGATGTTTTTAGCATTCGACCAGTTGACAATTCGACGTTTTGAACATTCGACCATTTGCTGATTCGATGTTTTTAGAATTCGATCATTTGACGATTCGATCATTTGAGAATTCGACGTTTTTAGCATTCGACCATTTGACGATTCGACGTTTTGAACATTCGACCATTTGCCGATTCGATGTTTTTAGCATTCGACCAGTTGACAATTCGACGTCTTAAGCATTCGATCAAATGACGATTCGACGATTTGGTATTCGACCATTTGAACATTCGACCACTTGGCGATTAGGGGAAAATCATGCGTCTCGTTTTTACACTAAGGGGCTTTCTACAACAGCTTTTTTATCGACAAGAGCAAAATGCACCATGTAAAATAGTGTGAAAACGTTGCGCGCGCAACGTTTTTACACTGATTTCGATGAAAACAGCTGTAGAAGCTGAGAGAGAGAGAGAGAGAGAGAGAGAGAGAGAGAGAGAGAGAGAGAGAGAGAGAGAGAGACGAAATGAAAAGATAAAGGCTAATGCAGAATAGATCTGTAACCGGAACCGCAATCGTAACCGTAAGCGTAAGAATGAGTTAGAGAAGGATAAACAATATACCTATCCTTCTTTAACTCATTCTTACGGTTACGCTTACGATTGCGGTTCCGGTACAGATCTATTCTGCGTTGGCCTTAACTATTAGAAGTGGGTTGACACCAGGAGACGCATAATTTTCCCCTAATCACCAAGTGGTCGAATGTTCAAATGGTCGAATACCAAATCGTCGAATCGTCATTTGATCGAATGCTTAAAACGTCGAATTGTCAACAAGTCGAATGCTAAAAACATCGAATCGTCAAATGGTCGAATGTTCAAAACGTCGAATCGTCAAATGGTCGAATGCTAAAAACGTCGAATTCTCAAATGATCGAATGCTAAACACATCGAATTGTCAACTGGTCGAATGCTAAAAACATCGAATCAGCAAATGGTCGAATGTTCAAAACGTCGAATGGTCATTTCGTCGAATGCTCAAAACGTCGAATTGTCAACTGGTCGAATGCTAAAAACATCGAATCGGCAAATGGTCGAATGTTCAAAACGTCGAATCGTCATTTCGTCGAATGCTCATAACGTCGAATCGTCATTTCGTCGAATCCTCATAACGTCGAATCGTCAAATGGTCGAATGCTCAAAACGTCGAATCGTCAAAAAGTCGAAAAATTTGTTTGATGTAAGTTAACATTAATTTAAACCAAGCAAATTTTTCGACTTTTTGACGATTCGACGTTTTGAGCATTCGACGAAATGACCATTCGACGTTTTGAACATTCGACCATTTGCTGATTCGATGTTTTTAGCATTCGATCATTTGAGAATTCGACGTTTTTAACATTCGACCATTTGACGATTCGACGTTTTGAACATTCGACCATTTGACGATTCGATGTTTTTAGCATTCGACCAGTTGACAATTCGACGTTTTGAGCATTCGACGAAATGACCATTCGACCATTTGCTGATTCGATGTTTTTAGCATTCGATCATTTGAGAATTCGACGTTTTTAGCATTCGACCATTTGACGATTCGACGTTTTGAACATTCGACCATTTGACGATTCGACGTTTTGAACATTCGACCATTTGACGATTCGATGTTTTTAGCATTCGACTTGTTGACAATTCGACGTTTTAAGCATTCGATCAAATGACGATTCGACGATTTGGTATTCGACCATTTGAACATTCGACCACTTGGAGATTAGGGGAAAATCATGCGTCTCCAAATTTGAATTTACTGTCTCTTTCACTCTAATGGACTTTCTCTCTTACTCCAATTACTGCCTGCGCAGGCAGGCAGAGCTGTGAGTGCTCCATAAGCATTCGACAAAATGACGATTCGACGATTTGGTATTTGAACATTCGACCACTTGGCGATTAGGGGAAAATCATGCGTCTCGACACCAGAGGGCCAACGCAGCTCTGCGGTTCCCAATTGGTTAAGTTGTGAAATCCATGTAAAATCGGTTGACGTTTTGTTGAAAATAATGGCAGCCGGCCCAATTGCGGAAAGAAATCAAGGTATTTTTTAAAAAAATTTAATTAATTATTCTCTAAATATTGTTAACAGTCAATTTCAAATTTGTATTTTTAATTTATTGTTTAATTTTCAATTTAGTGAGAGTTTCAATGTCCTAGCTTTTAGGTTATGTGCTCTCATTATTTTCTTTTTAATAACTATCAAATTTGTAGAATTCTTTTAGTATATAAGTTTTATTCAAGATAATTATTCAATTCTAAGTGAAACGTTGTAACATGTCAAAAAATATTTTTCAAATGTTGGTAAAGTTTTTCAGAATTAGATGTTAAGTTAAACATTTACAAACTTATTTATATATCTATGTCAATTAAATTTTTGTAATTATAAGATAAAGAATAGATATTCTTTAGTTAATGTAAAATATTCTTCTTTTAAAAAAGAGTATTCTTTATTTAATAATATTTAAAGTATCTGTGTATGTAGAAATAATATATTACTCACAAAAATGATAGTTTTACAGTAATCAGAAATTTAAATTAACATAAAAAATTAATAATAATCTTAAGGCTAAAATAAATCATCATTAGAAGATATTACTAAACTTATTTTTGCTGTTTGTATTTTACAGATGCTACAATATATGTCGGTGGATTGGACGACAAAGTCTCCGAGTCTCTCATGTGGGAGCTTTTCGTTCAGGCCGGTCCTGTCGGTAAGATTAGTTTTATTACAAAAAAGCTGTTTATTTTTTTTCTCTAATCGAAAAAAGGATATTTTTTTAAATTGTGATTTTTTTTCCATAGTCAATGTACACATGCCGAAGGATCGAGTAACACAAATGCACCAAGGTTATGGCTTTGTCGAATTTATGGGCGAGGAGGATGCTGATTATGCCATTAAGATAATGAATATGATTAAATTATATGGAAAACCTATTAGAGTCAATAAAGCTTCGGCTCATCAGAAGAATCTCGACGTGGGGGCAAATATTTTTATTGGAAATCTAGATCCTGAAGTCGATGAGAAATTACTATATGACACATTCAGCGCTTTCGGTGTTATACTTCAAACCCCAAAGGTGAAATTTCAAAAAAATCTTATTCATTTATTTTTAGATTTAAAATTTTGTTTACTAATACAAGCCTATGCATGCATTTATGGATTTTTTCGACTGTTTTTAAAAAATAGACTTTCAACTTCTATATTGTAAAAATAAAATCAAATCTTTTTTTTAGAATTTTTTATCACAATGTTTAAAATCCAATTATCTTAAAAAAGAAATAACATTTTTTTTAAATTTACTTTTGCAAACTCATTATTAAATGTTTAGGGAAATTCTGCATTTTCATATTCATTATTAAAATTCTGCAAATACTAGAATTTTTGTTTAATATTTCGCAAAAATTATTTTAAAATATTCAATAAATTTCAAAAACTTTTACTAGATTTCAATTACTTGAAAATAAACATCGTTTTAGAAAAAAATTGTTCTGTTCGAATTTTTTATACACAAAATGTTTACAATATTTCGTCATCGGTAACTTAAAATAAAGAATCTTTTTTAATTATTGATGCATTTCACATTAGAAATATCACGATTTGCAAAGGGTACGCTGATTTTCACGAAACTTCGTGGGACTATAGGTCCATATAAGTAGGGACATGAATTTTATGCTTTTTAGCAAGGCGATTTATGCTGTTAAAAAACTCGTAATTATGCTGTAATTATGCTTGAAAAAATAGAAATTATGCTCTTAAAAGTGCTAATTTATGCTTCAATTATGCTTTGCCTTTAAGAAATTTGAACTTAAACTTAATATTACTAAATAAATATCATAATTTTTACAAGAAGTTATGAAATAACAAAATATTAAAAATTTTTCATATCATTTAATAATATTGGAGAAAAGAATGCCTGAAATTGGATATTTGTAAAATAAAAAATTGTAGTCAATTCAAAAAGTTTAATACTTTCATAAAACCAAATTAAATTCGGGGCTTTTATATAGTGCTAGTATTACACATTATTTTAAAATTTTTTTTAAACAAAATTTTTTATTAAATTATGACCGAAGTTTCTAAATTATGCCGCATAAATGCTCTCAATGGATTATGCTGCTTTAAAGACTAAATTATGCTTTTCAATGCTTTTGCCAATTGCAATTATTTTGGTTAAATAATAATTATTAATGCGAATCTTAACAATATATAACATTTTTTAAATTTATGCTTTTATGCTCAAGCATAAAGTTCCTATCTCTACATATAAGAAACTTCTTTCCCCAATTTTTTTTATAAAAATTCAAAATTATTAAAGATACGCCATTTTTAATTTTAATATTAATTTTATAAAATTTTGAATACTTCGGAATATTGTTTATGGGTTTTTATTAAATGTAAACATTATTTAGGTAAAAGTATATGGGCATATCTCTAGAACTTTTAAACTTTTAAGTATTGAAAAAAAATTTTCATTTTTCAAGGCACATTCTTGAAACTAATTTTATTGTCTTATGTATTGATAAAATAATAGGAAAAACCTTGCGATACTCATTTCTAAACATTGTTACCCCCCCCCCCCCGTCTATAAATTTGACCCCAAGAAAATGATCCAAATTGCATAGCTTTCTCACATAGTCGAATTTTTACATCAATCAGTATCTAGAGTAGAGCTGTGCAAAATTCGAACCGAATCGAGTTTTGTTCGGTTTTTGGGAGCCGAAATGTCGAATGTCGAATATTCGACATCTAAACTGGACTATTCGAATGTCGAATATTCGACATTCGAACTGGGCGACTGAAATGTCGAATTTTAGAATTCGACATTTTAGCGTACTAAAACCGAACACAACTCGGTTCGGTTCGAATTTTGTAGTAACTCGAATGTCGAATATTCGACATCCTAACTGGGCTAGTTCGAATGTCGAAAAACCGACATTCGAACTAAGCTAACTCGAATGTCGCTGATTACAAATATGATATTAGTTTTTGAAAATTCAAAATGGTGGATCCAATATGGCGGACGAAAATTCAACAAGGTTATGGATTTTTGCAGAATTCTATATCCAGGGGTTTTTGGAGTTGCTGATTATGATTCTGAAGTCGGATTTCAAAAATTCCAAATGTCGGATTCAATATGGCGGATGAAAATTTAAAAAATATTTCAATTTGCACAGAAGTGGGTGTGAAGGTATTTTTAGGGTCGCTGAATAAACAGGTGAACAAAAAAGGCTTATTTTTTTATGAGACATCGGAGTGGTTTCCGATCTATTATTGGATGCTGAACACGATACAGGGTCCCAAAATTGACCATCATGTCAGGATTATGAGAAAAGTGGGGGTAAAGACCCCAAAAAACGTGCACTACTAGACCCACATTCATAAGACAAAAAAAATATAATTTTTTTTCAAAAAATGGAGTAGAAAACACCAAAAATGTGTATTTTTAGAATGCTTTAATTCACTTCTTGAAATCGCTGGGATTCGCTTACAAATTGTTATTCGAGGGCTTTTGGGGTCCTGATTACCAAGCCGATATCAGTTTTCATAAATCCAAAATGGCAGATACGACCAATTCTTAATTTTGACATTCGATATTTTGGATCCGCCATCTTGGAATTTTGAAAACTAATATCGGATTCGTAATCGGCGACCCCAAAAGCCCTCAAATAACCATTTTCAAGCGAATCCAAGCGATTTCAAAAGGTCAATTAAAGAATTTCTAAAAATACAAGTATTTGGTGCCTTCGACCCCATTTTTTGAAAAGAATTTTTATTTTTTTTGTCTTATGAATATGAGTCTTGTAGTGCATGATTCAAGCTTCAATTTAAGTCTATGTAGAAGTTTCTAGCACGTCAGGTTTAGGAGAAAAACAATTGACAACCCTCAAAAACACGTTTTTTGAGGTCTTTACCCCCACTTTTCTCAAAATGACGGGCAATTTTGGGACCCAGGATCGTGTTCAGCGTCCAAAATATTTTGGAAACCACTTGGATATCTCATAAAAAAGTAAGCCTATTTTTGTTAACCTGTGTTACGAATCTGAACTTAGTTTTTGAAAAATTTTAAACTGGTTTAAAAGTCATATAATCCACCATATTGGATTTTCTAATTAAAATTTTTAATTTTAAAAATATTTCAAATTCGTAATCAGCAAGCCAGCAAACCCTAAAATGTCAAAAGACATTAAAATCTGATAATTTTAAAAAAATTTCGTCCGCCATTTTGGATTTGCCATATACAATTTTTTTAAACTAACTTCAGGTTAGTAAGATTAGACACTTGAAAACTAAAAATAATAAAGTTTAAGCAAGTTTGTGAGTTTAATGCTTTTTTCTTCATGAAACAATAATGTGTATGGTAGAAGCAGCTCATATTCTTTCTTAAATATATTTTTCTATGAATAGTGTAGAGGTTAACAATTTTTTTGTATACTTTTATAATGTGCGTGAAGAGATTACAATGAGTTAAAAGTGTTTAGAAATCAAATTCAACATGTGCCCTTCAAAAATGTAGGTTCTTATTATGAGTTTCCTTTTGAAATTTAATGTTTGAAGTCATCGTATTTCTTACATATAAGTGTCACATATTCCTGTAAAGCTTTAAATTACCTCTTATTGTATAGGCAATGTAATCCTGTTATATGGTTAGTTAAAAATCTTCGTTAAAAAGTTATCTCAAGTTAATTACTAAGTTGTCGAAATTTAAGAAAAGTTGTCTCGCAAGTTTGCAGGTACCCCATTTTTATCTTAATTGAGGCACATCATTGTCTCAATGATTTTTTTGGTTCCTTGTACTCTCAACTACTTCTACTGTGATTCACAAAATATATAATGACTCGTTAAAAAAGTTATACCATATAAACTGAAAAAACTATCAATGTTACACACGAGAAACTGTCAATTTCGACACTAACTTATTTTTGTCGCCCCCTACCAAATTAAAAATGTTATTAAACACAAGGTATATTTAAAATGGACAATAATTTATCAAATTATGGTACTGCAAAATTATTTTTATCATTTTTAACATAAAATAATAAGCGGATACATAAAGTTTAAAAGTTCTAGAGATATGCCCATATACGTTATAGAGCAAAAAAAGTTAATACAATTTTTTTAAAATCATTTTTTGTTTATTTACTCCTTTTTGAGAAGAATTTTATTGAAATATTTGGATTACTTATGAATTTACCTTTAATTTTCATTTAAAAAAATTGATGGAGACTCAACTAGTTCCGGAGATATTGAAGTTTTTGTAAAAGAATGCGTCGCCAAGCCAGTTCTCTTCAATCTTCAATATCTCCGGAGCCAGTTGAGTCTCCATCAATTTTTTTAATGCAATTAAAGATAAATTCATAAATAATCCAAATATGTTAATAACATTCTTCTCAAAGAGAAGTAAATAAATAAAAAATTGTTTAAAAAATTTTTTTCCAATATAATATTCTTTTTATGAACTTTTTTTGCTGTTTAAAGTATATACTTTTACCTAAAAAATGTGTAAATTTCATTAAAATCTATAAACAATGTTCTGAGATATTCAAAATTTTATAAAATTAATATTAAAATTAAAAATGGAGTATCTTCAACAATTTAGAATTTTTATTAAAAAAAATTTGAGGGAAAGAAGTTTTTTAAATAGAACTATAATCCCTTGAAGTTTCGCGAAAATCGGCACACCCTTTGCAGAACGTGATGTTGAATTGTTTAAATATGGAATCAAAAATCATTAATCTGCAATGGTAATACTTAAAAAGTTCAATTTTTTTCTTTTAACTTAATCTTCAAAAAATGACAAATTTTTTTCACATGTGCGAATGTGATGATTATTATTATTGTTTACAATATTTTGTAATCACAGTGCATGCATTTTCGATTTAGATTCTATGAATGTACTACTTAGTTTCGTTCGGTTTTTGCTGTATGTCATTTGTTTTTTTGTGGTGAACTGTCAAAATTATTTGCAAAGTGTATAGGGGCATTCCACACCAAATCGGAAATTATTTTACTTTTGCATCTCGAATTTTTTTCAAATATTTTTTTTCTTTTAATGGAACGATCACAGCTCGGCTGCCTGGCTGCCTGCCTGCAGGTCGTTATAGCAATACATAAGAGTAAGAGAGTCAGACAATTTAAATTATTCGTCTCCTCTCTCTTACTCTCGTGGCGCAGGCAGGCAGGCAGCCGAGGTGTGACCATGCCATAATGCTCGTTGGTGAGATTGGTGAGATTCTGGGTTCCGTAGCCCCAAATCGTGCCCTCTAGCGGCTTAACTATTTGACCTAGAGGTCTCAAATTTCGTACAGATATGTATTTTCACACGTAGGTTACCTTTTTGAGACTTAAAAAATCGAAAAAATTTTATTGCTTATTTTAAAAGTATATATTTTTGAGAATATTTTCCCAAATTTTCATTGAAATCGGTGCATTAGAACCGAAGATATTGATATTTTTAGCGCGGTATTTCTCAGAGGTTAGAACTGAACTTGAAACTTTAAACGCTGTTATTTCTAAATCGTCTTTTTTCAAACTACTGTTACGGTGTGCATGATTTCTCCAAAACCGCTAAAGCGATCAGCTTGAAATATACAGGGTTTCTTTATATCGATCGAGTATTTCAAGTTTTTCGTTTTTCTAGCAGAGCTGAGCAGAATCAATCCGAACTTGAACCAAATTCCATCCGACACGTGCAGTATTAAACCTACACTGGAAAAAATATATTTATGGTACTGCCATAAATATAGCCAATTCTGACATATTATATTGGTAGATATGATACTGCCATACAGTATTGCTGTTTTAGCCATACGCAGTGTAGAACAGCAATATGTATTTGAGAGACAATAATATGTTTGCGGAGAACACGAATACTGTACTTTAAGAACAGCAATACGGTATTGCTGTTTCAGCTATACATCCTAACCATACTTGTATGTCAAAATTAACATTATCATTTTTTTCAGTGTAAAATAATTTTGAGCACTTAAATTTTTCGAGCACTCAAATATTTTTGAGTAACTAAAACTCGAGCCCGGCTCGGGCTCGACCATGCTATTTGAGCTTTTTGCACACCTCTAATATATATATATCGTAGGCAGATAGCATAATCCGGCAGTAGGCAAACTGCCTAGGCAGTTGGCCAACCGCTGGCAGTTAGCAGAATGACTGGTTTAAAATGAATTCAATTAGTCATTTAGTCAACTGCCTAGGCAGTTTGCAAACTGTCCAAGACGTTTCAGGCAATTAGAAAAAAAGAAGATATATTCAAAAATCGAAATATTGTAATGAATGATATTAAAGGAAATATTGTAATTTATTAACATTTGTTATTGACATGTACAAAGTAAACAAATATAAGAAGTTATTCAAAAGAATATTGTTGTTTTCTTACATTATATAAATAAAATATTATGGCCTTAATTTCGAAAACGATTTAACTACAAAATTCATCAAATATTATTTTAGTTTCGAAAAGTCGTTTGCAAATTTCAGCTGCGTCTTATTCATCCAGTTAATAAAATTCAATTTTGCAAACCGGCAAAAAATCAATGCAAAATAAATCGATGCTCTTGCTTTAAAGCAAAAATATTGTGTGGATCTAGTTGTCATAAGACAGCAAACTGTTCTAACAAATAATAATAAGAAATTAATTACAATATTACCTTTAATATCATTTATTACAGTATTTAGATTTTTCAATATGTCTTCTTCTTTTTCCCATTTTGGAATAATGTGAATTACTTTACGTGTATAATAAAGAACATTTTTTTTTATTTTGACTGATAAATAAGATTTTTATTATCCATTTCTAATTGCCTGAAACGTCTTGGGCAGTTTGCAAACTGCCTAGGCAGTTGACTAAATTACTAATTGAATTCATTTTAAACAAGTCATTCTGCTAACTGCCAGCGGTTGGCCAACTGCCTAGGCAGTTTGCCTACTGCCGGATTATGCTATCTGCCTACGACATATATATGAGGCATTTTACCTGTAATGTCCTAAGTTGAAATTTCAACTTCTTGAAAAAAATTGAAACTCGAGGAATTTGTTGTTCTATCAAGTAGAAATGTGCCCCAGAAAATATTTTTGACTTTTTCGAAAATTTGAAGGGGGTAGAGGGGGGCCAATTTAACCAATTTTGCTAACACCGGCTACTTTGTGAATTTTTTCTGAACGTACTTTTAATGGGAAAAATTTTTCAGAATATGTTTCGGAAAGGTTTTTTCGTCCTCTTTTCAATGGTGAATTTTATTTTTTAATATTTTAAAAATTTATCCCAATTTTTGATAATTAATATTTAAATTTCAATTTCCCAAAAAAGGGTCCGTTTTATTTGTAAATAAATTATTGCAAACGAAAGCTAAGGTTTTTTCCTATGCGCATGTAAATTTTCAGAATGCCCTTTTTTATTGTTTTTGAGTTATTAAATTTCAAAGAATAAATTGCTGCGCGCAGCGTCGCGGGCACCTCGCATCACGTACGCTGGGTACCACCGCAACGCTGCGCGCAGCAATTTATTCTTTAAAATTTAATAACTCAAAAACAATAAAGAAGGGCATTCTGAAAATTTACATGCGCATAGGAAAAAACCTCAGCTTTCGTTTGCAATAATTTATTTTCAAATAAAACGGACCCTTTTTTGGGAAATTGAAATTGAAATATTAATTATCAAAAATTGGGATAAATTTTTAAAATATTAAAAAATAAAATTCACCATTGAAAAGAGGACGAAAAAACCTTTCCAAAACATATTCTGAAAAATTTTTCCCATTAAAAGTACGTTCAGAAAAAATTCGCAAAGTAACCGGTGTTAGCAAAATTGGTTAAATTGGCCCCCTTCTACCCCCTTCAAATTTTCGAAAAAGTCAAAAATATTTTCTGGGGCACATTTCTACTTGATAGAACAACAAATTCCCCGAGTTTCAATTTTTTTCAAGAAGTTGAAATTTCAACTTAGGACATTACACGTAAAATGCCTCATATATGGGTGATTCTCTACGAAACCGGCAATTTCATGTCCCCAGTGTTTTTTAAGAAAAAGATTGCACATATAATAATGAATCCAACGTAAAAAAGTAACTCTGGTGATTATAAACAAAAACCTATAGCCACTTTAATTTCTAAGATTAAATGTTTTTTTTAAATGCAAATTTAAGAGCCAAATTGTCATGGTGAAGTCTGTCTCAAGGGTCAGTTACAAAACAAAAATAAATATTTTTAGTCAAATTCTCAAATAAAAATAATGATTGATAACATTTTTTTTAATGTCTAAGTGTGTAAAATTGAAAAAATTAAATTGGTTGTAAAAAAAAAGTTATTTTTTAATTTTTTTCCTGATATAATTTCTTGTCCCCAGTTTTGTGCGTCATGGTGAAGCCTTTTTAAAACATTGAAATATTTCATAAAAATAAAATCAGAATTTCGGTATTCTTTAGTACAAGCAACAATTTAGTTCCCTCAATAGTGTTTCACTACGAAAGAAAAAAATTGTTATACTTTTTTTCATTTTTTTTACGTTTTAAGCGTCAACTTTGTACAGGGAATCACAGAATCGTCATGGTGAAGCCTTCACATTTTGCATAATAAATAAAAAAAATAATTTTTTTTTAGCAAATAATGTATAGTCGTATTATTTCAGTGAATATAAAAGATAGGAATATGAAACCGATTGAAAATTGATAATAATTTATTTTAAAAAACAGTATTTATTTTGCGTCATGGTGAAGCCTTTTTTGTCTTTTATTGAACTTGTGGTTTAAACAAGTGTATAATTACAACAATTTTTGTAATTTTTTCCAAATAAAATTAAACAAATAAAAGTTACCTTGTTTAAAGTATAATTTTAGTAAGTTGTGACATTAATTACTTTATAAATTTTCATAAATTAATGTACTAATTTCTGAAAGTTGACAAGAATTTATATTCATTTAAATTATGTTAATAAATTACGATAAATGATTTAAAATAATTTATAAAATTACAACATATATTTCCATAAATTTTCATAAATTACAACATAAATTGACTATCATACTTAAAATTTACATTTTGATTTTTATTTTTATTGAAAAAAAATAATAATAATAACAATAGATGACATTTTGTGCAAAATTTCATTGGCGATTCAAACAGCTAAACTAGCGCATCTGGTGGCCAACTTGGAACTGCCGCTGGTGTGACTCTGTGTATTACAATACGGTGAACTCCATGAGTTTTGACAGTTCGCTTAAATAGTTTTTACCAAAAGTTTAAAAGTAATTTCATAAATGTGAATAAAAATTGAAATTTATAATGATAGATGAAAATAAATATGCACCTTCACAACAAAAGAGAAACTAAAAACGACACAATTTCTGCGTTTATTCTCAGTCGTAAGTATATACTCGCAGAGTTTTAGGTAAGCTATAATTATTTTATCACACAACCGTGTGGGCAAATTTCGGGATGGCACAATAGTTTTTTTTTAAATTGGACCTCTCAAACCCTGTATACCTGTACGAATATGAAATTAAAAAAAAATAAAAGTCTATATATATCTTGTAAAGAGACATAACCTGAAACTTTGAGTATATAAACTTCAGACTTGCGATATAATTATAAAGATTTGAAATAATTGCTGTAAAAATAATATTATTATTCACTTGGCCCTGTTTTTATTGCTAAATTCAATTGTTTGCGTCTTCAAATATTAAGTTGTATTCTGTGAAGGTGTTTTTTTATTATTTTTGACTGTAGAACACTGAGAAACGAGAAATTTCAATTTTTATTCACACCTATGAAATTACTTTTAAACTTTTTGTAAAAACAATTTAAGCGAACTGTCAAAACTCATGGAGTTCACCGTTTTGTAATACACAGAGTCACACCAGCGGCAGTTCCAAGTCGGCCACCAGATGCGCTAGTTTAGCTGTTTGAAATCCTGCACGAATTTGCGTGCAGGATTTTGTAAAAAATTTTCCAAAATTAATTCGCTCGATTTTCGTATGAATTCCATACAAAAATTATATTGAAAATTTTTGAAAAAATGTTTAGTTGACTTTTTGCGCAGAATTTTATACGAATTTCCATGAGGAATTTTCTAAAAATTTTCCAAAATTAATTCGTACGAATTTCGTGCAACATTGTACTTGATAGTACATGTTGTCATAAAATTTTAGCAACTTTAAGGTGGCTTGTGGTGTGCACGATAAAACGAGAACATCTCAACTGAAATGAACAGCAAAGGAAAATTTGTTTGTTTATTTTGTTATCTTGTTCGTGAACGTAGTGTTAAAAAAATTCTAGAAATGTCAAATGATTTTCATCAGAATTAGAATTTTTAGGTTTTTAAAAACTAGTTTTTTGACCGAAAAAAATATAAATTTTGGTACACATTAAAATTCTTTCGTTCAGGAACTAGCTATTATATCTATTAAGAAACCCTGTAAATTTCAAGCAGGTGATTATGAATCATGCACACCGCAACAGTTTAAAAAAAACAATTCAGAGATAATAGCGTTTAGAGTTTTAAGTTCAGTTCTAACCTCTAAGAAGTATCGCGCTAAACATATCAATAACTTCGGTTCTTTAGCACCGATTTCAATAAAAAATTGGGAAAACATTCTCGAAAATATATACTTTCAAAATAAGCAATGAAATTTTTTTTTCGATTTTTTGAGACCCAGAAAGGTATGTAACCCCTTAATCTCTATATTAAAAGCTTTATAACTTATTTAATTATGAACCGAAAATTTTGTATTTTAGAAAACTTTAAAGGTGTGTAATTTAAGAATCTAGAAACCTATTTAAAAAATTTTGTTAAGTAGAAAAATTATTTTTAAAACACCAAAAGTTTAAAAAATTCCATGTATTTTAAATGGGAAAATCAGGCGCTTACGGGAGAGGATTAACCCCTTCACAGTGTTTGACGTCTATAGAGGCCAATATAATTTGTGCCCCCAGTGTGTATGACCGCTATAGCGGCATCGAAAAAACAGATATTTAAAAGTTAACGAATCTTGTTAAAAATGCATACTAGAGGGTTTTCGGGGTCGCTGAATCTAAATCCGTTATTGAAAATTCAAAATTCAAAATGGCAGTTCCAAAATGGCGACCAAAAAAAATTTAAAAGTTTACGGATTTGACTAAAAATGTTTACTTGGGGGTTTTTGGGGTTGCTGAATTTGAATATTTAGTCAAAAATTCAAAATTCAAAATGGCGGCTTCAAAATGGCGAGCAAAAAAAAATTTTAATGTTTACGGATTTGACAAAAATCTTCACTAGAGGGTTTTCGGGGTCGCTGAATTCGAATCAGTTATTGAAAATTTTTAATTCAAAATGGCGGCTTCAAAATGGCGACTAGAGATAGGAACTTTATGCTTGAGCATAAAAGCATGAATTTAAAAAGTGTTATATATTGTTAAGACGCGCATTAATAATTATTATTTAACAAAAATAATTGCAAGTTGCAAAAGCATTGAAAAGCATAATTTAGTCTTCAAAGCAGCATAATTCATTGAGAGCATTTATGCGGCATAATTTGGAAACTTCGGTCATAATTTAAAAAAAAATGTATTTAAAACAAATTTTTTTTATTTAATTTAAATAATTTGTATTTGATAAATTTGAAGTGTTTGTGTAATATTGTATATTAAAAAAATTTATTTTAAAAAAATTGTTAAATTTATAAATATTGACGATAAAAGTCACAATCAACATTTAAAAACTGGCGGTAATACTTCGGTTCACAATAATTAGAGGGCAATGCTGAATTAATGTTTTGTCTTTACTTCAGCGATTCTTTAAATGATGTATAAATTATAAAATATTTTTTGTATCATCGAGACTGATTGTAATGTGTAATACTAGCACTTTAAAAGACCCGAATTTAATTTGGTCTTATCAGTGCCGGCTTTAGGGTAGTGCGCGCCTGTGCGGTCGCACAGGGGCGCCACGCTGTAGGGGGCGCCGCTACTTTGAAGGCGCTTTTAAGAAAAAATTTTTTATGTTTTTTATTTACTGAGAGAGCATTTACACCTTCGCCTTTGGTAAAAATTTGCAGAACGAAAAATTTTTCATTGAAAAAATATATATGTGTATAAATAATTATAATAAATTGCAATATTTAATTCATTATATTGTTTTTCGTTTGTTAATAATGATATTAAAATTTTCAAAAAAACTGAATTATCCAAAAATTAGACAAAACCTCGCCTTACAAGGGGCGCTTTCAAAATTTCGCACAAGGGCGATAAAACGGCTAAGGCCGGCACTGGGTCTTATAAGTATTAAACTTTTTGAATTGACTACAATTTTTTATTTTACAAATATCCAATTTCAGGCAGTCTTTTCCCCAATATTATTAAATGATATGAAAAATTGTTAATATTTTGTTATTTCATAACTTCTCGTAAAATTTATGAGATTTATTTTGTAATATTAAGTTTAAGTTCAAATTTCTTAAAGGCAAAGCACAATTGAAGCATAAATTAGCACTTTTAAGAGCATAATTGTAGCATAATTTCCATCGCCTTGCTGAAAAGCATAAAGTTCCTGTCCCTAATCGTGACCAAAAATTTTTTAACCCTTTGCCGTGCATAAGCTTTCCCCACCTTAGAAAAAATCAGTTTGACAGTGGAATCACGTGGATAATATCAGGGCCGGAAATTTGTTTGATTTTGAGGTTATGTTTACATAGGTTATGTAGATTTGATAAAAGTCTTTAATAATCAAATATACCTATGTTTAAAAAGTAATAAATTGCAAATACTCTTTCACTTTATACAAAAAAAACAGATTTTTAGGTATTAAATATTATTTTTAAATATAATTTATTTTAAAATATAAATGGATTCATTTTTTAATTAGGTACGTTCCTGCAAATTCAGAACACTTACATTCTCACACATAACTAATTTATCAACACAAGCATACCGCCTTTTCTCATTGGTTGTTCCCCCAGAAAAGACTCTAAACGACATTTCGTAACACAAGAACGGCAAAGGGTTAAGTTGACGAATTTGGCTGAAAGTGCTCATTGGGGGGTTTTTGAGGTCTTGTAATTCAAATATTTAGTAAAAAATTCAGAATGGCGGCTTCAAAACGTCGAGCAGAAAAATTTTTTTTAAGTTTTAACAAAATATTCTAATTCAGTGACTTCAAAAACCCCCAAATGCGCATTTTTAGCCAAATCCGGAAACTTTAAAATTTTTTTGCACATTTGTGGCACGAAAAGCTAATTTTGACTACACTGCTAAGGGGCTAATCAACCTTAAAATAAATATTTTTATCGAATTTTTTCATAATTTGGGCCAAAGATTTGATGTAGTTCCAGCAACCTTAAAAACTTCATTTTACCAAATTAAATAAAAATCTATTAAAATTTGTTCAAGTTATTCAAGTCTTTACATTACTAATTTTGTAATGGTTGATTGTTTATTTTATAACGAGATTTTTATCAGTTAAACAAAATAATTAATGTTAAAATTAAACTAATGCATCGCATCTCGTTACTTAATTTCTAACTCAACTCTAGGTCTCTAACTCAAATTTTAAAATAGCAATTTCTCGTAAAATCAAATCAACAGATAAAATCAACAAAAACTCATTTAAGTAAAACACTTAAACAAAACACGAAATCAAAGGGAGGAACTGCTGAGAACGCAATCGACGATGCATCGATCTCCAGAAATAAAAAAAAGTTCAAACCTCTGTTGAAGAACAAGACCCAAACGACCAACGGCGTCCTTTCTCCAACGGTTTCTCAAATCTCCGATGAAAATTCTCACAAATAAAATAAATAAAAGAAAAACAGAAATTCACACTTTTTAAATAATTTATTAAAAACAATTAAAATAACTTAGAATACTGAATAATTATATTTATAAAGATAAAATAGTAAAATTAATTAATGGAAAAAGAATTAGAATTTACAATTCTAGAAACTCGACCGGCTCGTTAAACTCGCAAGCGAATAATGAATCAAATTAAATCCAACGGCTTCCTGGAACTCTGCAGACAATACTTGGAAATCTTCTCCGTCTAATATTCGCCAATTTCCCATATATCCCTCTCCTTTCAATCAAAGATCCACCTGTAAGAAAAAGGAAAGGGTCGCTAATCGTCACCTGACCACCTACGTCAAATAACACATGCGCACAATCATTCTTCGATGATCTCTGCGAGAGACGGACACTAGGCTCTGACGAACGCACTATACCAAAAATAGAAAAACTGCGACAGAAAATCCAGTCAAACAGAGACGAAACACAACTCTCACTATAGCAAATTAACGAAAACTCGCGGTCTCTACGAAATATTATAAGTAACGATTTACTTCGTTACAAACCCCTTCCATAGGCCAATATTATTTCATATAATATTGCCGATAATTTTAAGGGCCGAAAAATAAAATAAAAAACATAACGAATTCCAATTAACAATTTATTAATTATATGTCCCCTTACAACTGTTGCTGGCTTTGCCAGAATTTCATTTTAATCTCCCGCGCCATCTCAGGCGGTAAATCGCGAACGAATCTCTCCAAACTCATAATCTGCTCGATCAACGAGCTCGCAGACGCAGTACCACGACTGGTACTAGGCTGGGGGTCGTTTCCATCCTGCAAAAATGCATCACGGTGACGCGATGAAGAAGGGACTCTAGCACAAACCGAAACAGGGTCACGACATTGAGGGGAGGTCGCAAATCGGTCACTAGAACGCTGTTGTCTTCTATAAGCCACTCGGCAACGAGGACAATTCGTCATACGCACTCCACGACGACCACAATTATTGCAAAAGGTACGCAAAGGTCTTTTGCAATTACTAAGACGATGTCCTCGCTGCCAACAATTGTGACACACGCCCGGTGGAGGATCCAAAGACGGATCTGTAGGAATGGATTCCAAACCAGAAAATAAACGACCAGTCAACAAAACTGGCAACGAGGGTTCTGATCTTATGGGGGAAACCCCCAAAGACAAAAGGGGGGGCAGGTCTCTAGGGGAACCGGAAGCACTAGAATGGGCGGAAACACTACTGATCGGAGAAAAACGTTGCAAAAGGGACGATTGTTCATTATCCTAGCCCGACGAAGAATTCGAAGACAACCCTGGGCCAACATCCTCCAATAACAAAGCTCGATTGGGCGGAGGAGCATGCCGGGGCAAATCTGCATTTGCAGGCAACACTGGGGTCAAATGATCCATCCTTTGGCTACTAACGTAATCCCAGTCACTCTGAGGGCGATGCCTCTCCACCACTGGACTCCTTGAGGGAAAAACAGGCCGAACCTCGGCATCCTCGCTAGCTTGGAGAGTCTGCTCGAGCTCCACTACCGCCAGCCAACTCTCGAACGCAGCAGGATCATCTGGGGGAATCTGGGGATCCTCTTGACCCACTGGATCTGGTCTGCCCGACCAATCCTCCCATTGCGACTCCACCAAAGGCGACGCAGACGCCTGAGCCAATAACGACGGCCCCTGTTCCGAAGACGTGGTCCCAATCGCCTCCTCCAAAACCGCCACCACTTCCTCTACTGGCTGAAGGGGGCTGGGGCTTCTTCCAACCACACATCCCTGATGCAACACATGATTGAAAAGCTCATCAAACTGCTGAGCAGTTGCCGGTTCCTGAACCAAGGGAAAAGTGTCACCAATCCTCCGCAACATTCCTAATTGATCATGAAGTAACCTAGCACGTCCTACACCCGTGCGCCTCATTTTTGAAGGGTTCTCAACCACCTGCACACTTCGCACACGGGGCTTGGAAGGAGACCCACTGTCCTGCTTCACCTTGGGCATGAAAAACTGAAAACAATCCAAAAATTAGTTCAACAGAAAACAACACTCAATTCTGACCACGAGGAGGAACAAAACGTTTTAAATCCGATACATGCACCTTGGTAATACGACGATTATTTTCTGTTTTAAGCTCATAAACATTTCCCGAAAGCTGACGAACAATTTCAAAAGGCCCCTCAAATTTTGGGGCCAATTTAGCTGAAAATTTCTTCGCCGCATTCGACAATTTATGAGACCTACACCACACAAAATCACCAACACTAAAGGTCGCTAATCTCTTATTACGATTGTAATAAGTGGTCTGCTTCTCCCTTTCTTTGTCAATAAAACGCGCTACCAAGTCTCTCAACGCATCCAAACGCTTCATACGCTCAATCCAATTTTCAGGGGTAATACGGTCCACCTGGGGTACAGCTTCCAACTCACGTCTTAAACTTCTAACAGGTAGGGGTTGTCGACCGTAATTAAGGAAAGCTGGGGACACCCTAGTTGTAGCCTGGACAGCCGTATTCTCAGCATTTCGAAACTCGTGAACATGCTTGTCCCAATCACGGTGGTCCCGGCCAACAAAAGTCGCTATCATGGTTTTCAAAGTCCTGTTACTACGCTCTACAGGATTCGCTTGAGGGTGATAGGGGGGGTGGTCAAATGCTGGACACCATATTCCTCTAAGGCAGATTTTAAAAACCTATTATCAAACTCCTTCCCATTATCAGTTAATAAATAACGAGGCGTTCCCCAACGAAAAACAATTAATTCCTCAAAAGCCCTCGAAATTGATTTCCCGTCCGCCGAACGCAGTGGTTTTACTTCCACCCACCTTGTAAAAAGATCTTGAAGCACTACAAGATGTTTACACTGACTTTTACTGGGGGGAAATTCCATACAATCTACTGCTACCACTGCCCAAGGAGTTTCAACAATTCTCTGCCCCATTAATCCCATTGGCCCTTCGTGAGACGCCTTAAATTTCTGACATTCCTCACACGCTTTGACATACTGCTGTATGTCAAACCACATTCCTGGCCAATAGTACTCGGTCGCTACACTGTGATACGTTTTATCCACACCCAAATGTCCAACCGACAACCCGTCATGTGCATCTTTCATTATACGCTCTCGGTACTCGACAGGAACTACAACCTTCCAACTATCGCCAGTATCACAAAATGCACTCAATAAAGGGTCTTCTCGCTGTCTATACAAACGACCCTCAATTAATTGCCAGCCTAAAAAAGCTGTGGAAACTTCTCAACTAATTCACGTCTTTTAATATACCAAGGGTCACTAATGGTCTCAAAAGAAGACACGTCACTATTTCCCTCACACATTCTCGACAAAGCATCCGGCACCATATGCTGTACACCACGCCTATGCACAATATCAAAATTCCATTGTTGTAACTCAAGCGCCCACCTCGCTAACCGTCCAGAGGGTTCCTTTAAATTTCTTAACCACTTCAACGCACTGTGATCAGTGATAACCGTAAATTTATAACCCTCAACATACGGACGAAACTTTTTAATTGCCCAAATCAACGCTAAACACTCTTTCTCCGTAACACTATAATTTTTTTCGGCTGGTGACAAAGCTTTACTACAGTAAACTATGGGGTGTTCACCATCCTCAGATTCCTGGGTCAAAACTGCCCCAAGGGCAAAGTCACTAGCGTCACACTGAATAGTGAAAGGTCTCGAAAAATCAGGTCGGGCCAACACTGGCGCAGAGCTCAATTTTCTTTTTAATTCACAAAAAGAATTTTGTTGCTCTTCGCCCCACTCCCAATTTTTTCCTTTGTGAAGAAGACGCAACAATGGAACTTTTAACTCGCTATCACCGGCTATAAATCTAGAATACCAACCCACCATCCCGAGAAATCTTCTCAACTGCTTAATATTCTGGGGCGCGGGGTAATCTAGTACTGGGGCAATCTTTTCCGGGTCAGGTCTCAAACCGTCACTATCAAGAACATATCCAAGATATGTCACTCTTGAACAACCAAATTCACATTTGGAAGGGTTAACTATCAACCCAGCTAGGGCCAACCTAAGCAAAACTGTTCTGAGCCATTTCACATGCTCCTCATAATCATCGTTGACTATAATGATATCGTCCAGATAACCAAACACTACTGGTTCAAATTCTGGACCAAAGAGGGCGTCTATCAATCTCTGAAAAGTCATAGGGGCGTTTGTAAGACCGAACGGCATGCGTTTAAACTGAAACAAACCCAAACCAGGGACAGAAAAGGCCGTAAAATGTTTACTTGACTCTGCCATGGGTACCTGATGGTACGCCATTTTTAAGTCAATTTTAGAAATATAACGAGCCTTCCGTAATTTATCCAGGATACTGTCAATACTAGGTATTGGGTAAGCATCTTTCACGGTCACCACGTTCAAGTCTCTAAAATCAAAACACAATCTAAGGGACCCATCCCCTTTTTTAACTATAACCGGAGCAGAACTCCAATCGCTCGAAGCCCTCTCAATAATGCCCTGCTCTAAAAGCTTCTTGATTTCTTCTATGAGCCTCTGAAGCATTACAGGGGACATTCTGCGTGGTCGGTGCTTGATAGGGGTAGAATCGGTCACGAAAATATTATGCTCGGTAAGGTTGGTCATGCCATGCTCTTGGCCCTGGGGTAAAACCAATTCTTCGCAAGCTGTTGTATTTCTTGCCTTTGTACTGAATTTAACTCACAAATACCAGCACACTCTGCAGAAACTTGTCCTTCACAAAATTTACCCGGTCCATTGGCAAACTCGTGCCAAGCCCGGCCACTAACACGCCACAAACCTTTTCCCAGTTGTACATCTATATCCATATTTTTACAAAAATCCATCCCAAGAATTAAATCTTGTTTCAAGGAATTAATGGCTCTTAACTCAAAAGACTGAGAAACGCCATCTATCGTGAACCATAACCTTAGTTTCCCCAAAGCTTTGGTTTCACCCCCTATCGCACTAGAAATTATGGAATCCATGGTCTCTAACCTGTCTCTAAATTGCTTCGCTAACTGCGGTCCTACTGCAGAAATGGTCGCTCCCGGGTCAAAAAGGGCTAAATAAGGGCGGTCAGCAATAAAAAGTTTGAGAAAGAATCTATTTTCTTCGCAAGAACCATCAATAATCTCGCCTTCTATTGCTGGACTATATGCACCGTGTGCTATTCCCCCTTCCCTAAACTCAACGTCCGATATTCCTGAACCTGACGTGACAAATTGCACTCTCGAGTTTCTCTCATTACCCGATACACAGCTCGCATTCATAAGAAAACCGTCGCGCATCGAAGTAGTAATGACTTGTGCGCCGTCTTCCCCGCTCGCCTCTCTAGTCACCACACCGAGTCGCGTACATGACTGAACGACAGGTACCCTATTATCCCCGCTCGCCTCAGACCTATGTACATCGACTCTGACATTTTCGACTAACACACAAGGGGCCTCTAAACTCTCCCCTCTCTCGCATCTCTTTCTCTCACTACACTCGGTGTGCCTCTCGGCGGTCTCTAGACTGTGCGGTGCTCCAGGAGAACACTCTCCCTCCCCGCTCGCCTCAGGCATACGTACCTCTACGCCCACCGTTTCACCAGCTACACGAGGGGTCTCTATACTCTCCCCTCTCTCGCTTGTCGTTCGTTCTACACCTTCCGTGTACCTCTCGGCCATCGCTAAACTATGCGGTGCTGCCGGCACACAATCAACCTCTCCCCTTAAACTCAACCCGGGGGTGCATGGTCTATCGACATGTCGCGAATAAACCATACGCTGCACTAGCATTATTTTCTTCTTCCCCACGTGGCCCGACGCACCGCACAATTAGCACAATTATCAAACACTACGCCACTGGCACCACACACCTGACACACGACAGGACTTTTATTCAATTTTAAAGGGCATTCACGCGCATAATGTCCCACGCCTCGGCATTGAAAACATACCCGAGACGGACATGCATTAGCCCTATGCCCTTCCGCCCTGCAATTATTGCAAGTTCCTACAAGCATCCGCTGGTCACTAAATTGCCCCGAATTAGGCAAATTATTCCCACTATTTACTCTAATTCCCTGCTGTAGGGATGGTTGGGCCACTTGTGGTACCGGAGCCAACAACGCAGGGGGTCTCGGGGTTCCCAATTGCGAGGCACGGGCAGAATTTGGTTTCTGCTCAGTAAGCCTCAACTGAGGAAACCCGGTTGGCGCCGTGATAGCGCTCAATTCGCTCCCCGGTACTACCCTCTTTTTACTGCGATTTTTCCTCTTTTTCCGTCTCTCTTTCACTCTAACGCGCTCCTCAGTGGACTCACCCTCACTCTCTGACACCGAACTCTCTAACAACGCGTCCAACTTCGACAATCGGGTGGGGGGGCGGGGGCAGCCATTGGGAAAATCATTTTGTCTCTAGACGGGAGCGGTGCGTAACGTCTGTCGATCTCCTTAATTTTCTCGAAGTTCCTTAATATCCTTTCGAGCTCCGAAACACTATCGACACTAAATGACGAAACATAACGGCGGTTTTCCGGAATTAACCCACGATACGCTATTCTCAACATCTCGTCATCTGACATAGGCCTACGGAAATGTTGAGCGATCGAACGCAAATTTAATAAATATTCCGTTATTTTCTCGCCCTTGGCCTGGGTACGGGCCCTTAATTCGTCATACACGTCCTCATCATCGACCGTCTCTAAATATTCCCTTTTAAATAATTTTCGAAATTGATCCCACGAATTAATTTCCGACTTCACCAAACGGAACCAATGGCTTGCCGATCGTCGCAACACACTAGGCAAAACTTGTAACAACTCCCGGTCACTAATACCATTCGACTGCCTACAATCGTTCAATCGATCCAGAAATTCTTCCGGGTCGTCCTTGTCAGCGGCCGAAAAACGAATATCCCAGTCCTTAAACAATTTCACCAATCTAAAACCCAATCCCGAGTTACCGCCCAGACAGGGGCCAGATAGTACCGAATTCGCGTCACTATTTACACTCGAACACGACTCACGAACACTAAATTCCCTCGGTGCGCCCACATTCAAATTCGAGTACCCACTATTCGAGGGGCCAGGATATGGCCACGATTGCGCCTCGTTAGCCAATTTTTGGCCGAAATTGCTCGAAAAATGGTTTTGAACAGGGTTCATACGAGCTTGTGGCTGTCGGTCACTAAAATTGGGAAACGGGGCTAATGTCTCCGACTCAACGGGAATATTTACAAAACCAACTCGGCGCTGGCCCGGCAAGGTCTGGCCACCTGTTTGTCCCTGAACTTGCCTATTTGTAATTTTCGGAATCGTTACACTAGACTCTAAACTGGGGGTAATAATGGGCTCATTAACGCGGCAGTCACTAGTCGTTTGAACTGGTGTAAAAGATAAATTATTTACGACCGTACTCAAACCCCACGAACTAGGCACTGTACAAGGGAATGAGATGCCCTGCGAAGACAACGACCACGTCGTACTTGTCGTACCAAGGGTTAAATTACTACCAGCCATCGTTGTGACTGGTGCTGACGTAGTTGGTACAGAAACGGTGACTACCGCCGCTCTGTCCAACCTGCCAGAATCACTAATTTCCCTATTAACACCTAACTGCAATTGGTCACTACTGGGCATTTCTATCACCGTCGTATTGGAAGCCGCGCTGTCTTGAATCCCATCTAAACTACCCTCCAAATTCGAACTGTCATCGGTCTCTAAAATACTCAACTCGCCGAATGCCTCAATTTCAAGGATCTGTTGAGAATCTCCTGAATCGAATGCCGAATACCATGGAATAGACACTAATTCCCCGAACAACATTCTCCCACGCAAACGGAACAAACGTTCTTTAATTACTTGTAACGACCCCAAGACACTAACATTCTGCCTTTCAAGCTCGGTACAAATTTCCTCTCGAGTCAAAGACTCAATCTGTTTCCAAATGGGCAGAATAGAGTCATGACCCAAAAGATCAAACATACGCGTCCGGTAAAATTCCATGGCGCAATCCGAGAGGTCTCTAACCCTTTTGGACAAATCTAAAAACTCACTCAACATCAACTACAATCATTAAACACACACGCACGAAACAACAAAAAAAACTAAACAAAATTAAACACACAATCTTGTTTCTCTCTTTTGTTTCTATGTTTTCTCCAATTTTTTTTTTTTTTTTTTTAATTTGGAAGAAATCCCTTTATTATTCGCCAGTAAACGAGCCGGTTAATTCGTATTATTAGACCAACACTGGTCTCTTCGTCTTTCCCCAAAACAAAATTCTAAAATGACATGAAAATACGTTCAATATAAAAAAAAATTCGCTCCGAAAATATTAATATTCGAAGATAAGTTCCAACGAGCAACTCTACGAATTTATAAACGTCAATGACACGCCGGCTTCTGATTATTTACACAATGCGTGCTTCAACTGTTAGCGTGCCGCTCAGTGCCGGCTTCCCCCCCTCACGCTGCGTTCCCGCCAAACTCGCCACCCGCCAAAAACTTCGCGTCCCCAAGCACAATAAAATACCGTTGGCCTTTAATTCCCTACCAACGCGCTCAACAAATTTCACTACCCGCCAAAAGAACAAAAGAAACCCTTCACAAAAAAAACGCAATTTGCGAAAACTCAAAAAATTTGGCACTATTCATTGGGGGGAAATTTTACTAAAAAAAAAAAAAAAAATTATTTTCACGATGGCATTTAACGTCGGTCACAAGTTTGGTCACAATTTTTGGGCGGACTTTTGGACACTAATTTATTTATAAGGTCAGAACTTCTTTCAACATTTAAATAAACAATTTAACACAAAATTATTACAAAACCACAAAAAAACTAACTATTTCCTCTGGTCACAAACAGACGTCACAACACTTTAAATTTTCTCTGGAGATCTCAGCTTGTTCCCCACAAGGGATGCCAATTTATAACGAGATTTTTATCAGTTAAACAAAATAATTAATGTTAAAATTAAACTAATGCATCGCATCTCGTTACTTAATTTCTAACTCAACTCTAGGTCTCTAACTTAAATTTTAAAATAGCAATTTCTCGTAAAATCAAATCAACAGATAAAATCAACAAAAACTCATTTAAGTAAAACACTTAAACAAAAAACGAAATAAATGGGAGGAACTGCTGAGAACGCAATCGACGATGCATCGATCTCCAGAAATCAAAAAAAAGTTCAAACCTCTGTTGAAGAACAAGACCCAAACGACCAACGGCGTCCTTTCTCCAACGGTTTCTCAAATCTCCGATGAAAATTCTCACAAATAAAATAAATAAAAGAAAAACAGAAATTCACACTTTTTAAATAATTTATTAAAAACAATTAAAATAACTTAGAATACTGAATAATTATATTTATAAAGATAAAATAGTAAAATTAATTAATGGAAAAAGAATTAGAATTTACAAATCAAGAAACTCGACCGGCTCGTTAAACTCGCAAGCGAATAATGAATCAAATTAAATCCAACGGCTTCCTGGAACTCTGCAGACAATACTTGGAAATCTTCTCCGTCTAATATTCGCCAATTTCCCATATATCCCTCTCCTTTCAATCAAAGATCCACCTGTAAGAAAAAGAAAAGGGTCGCTAATCGTCACCTGACCACCTACGTCAAATAACACATGCGCACAATCATTCTTCGATGATGTCTGCGAGAGACGGACACTAGGCTCTGACGAACGCACTATACCAAAAATAGAAAAACTGCGACAGAAAATCCAGTCAAACAGAGACGAAACACAACTCTCACTATAGCAAATTAACGAAAACTCGCGGTCTCTACGAAATATTATAAGTAACGATTTACTTCGTTACAATTTTATATGATACATTATCAGTCAACTGGTTGATTTACTATACATCTACAAAGAAGTTTTTTTCATCCCTTAAAACAGCAGTATACTTGAAATAACTTGTTTCTTAAATCTCGCTTAACTACAGTGGTGTTTACATTTACCCCGAATTTTACCTTTTAACAAAAAAATCAGGCAGAGAAGCAGGCGCAACGCGCCTACATCATAGGGTTTCGTGGCCTAAAATGACAAAAATGATGATAATGATAATGAATGAATAAAAAAAATAAATAATAATTTATTTAGATTTTTTTTTTAATTTATTGTTTTAAAATTTTTATGAAGTAATTGGTATACCATAGCAACGGTTGCCATGGCAACGGCTGTTATGACAACCATTAACATAGCAACGGTTGCTATGACAACGATTGTTAAGACGTAAAACTTTAGACTTAGGACTTAAGACCTTCTTATACCGAAGTTGCCATGGCAACGGTTGTTAAGACGTAAGACTTAGGACTTAAGACCTTCTTATACCGAAGTTGAGTCTTAAGTCTTAGGACATAAGAACTTAAGACTTAAGACTGAATACTTAAGACTTAAGACGTAAAAACTACGGACGGACACCGAAGTCTCGCTATAAGGGTTTTGGCCCTTGGCCACGAAACCCTAAAAACTAATGTTTTTTAATTTTGAAACATAGATATTCCGTTTATATTTACGGGGCGCATGAAAAGGCCCTAAACCAAATTTATTAGAAATGTTATTTAATAGAATTTTATTACCTAGAATATCATTTTAGTATACCTTAATTAATTTTTTGGGGTGAGGCCAAAGATTTGGAAACATCGCCTAAATAAACACTACCCTAATGTATAGGTTTATAAGACAGGGATTTTTTGTCAGGGAAAAGACATGGAATTTCAAAAACCGTTTTGACTCACCACCCTGTAAATATTTTATCTTTATTTAAACAATTTTTATAGTCCCCCAAAAGTCTCCTACTTGTTAATTTTCAGTCCCCTACTTTCCCTAAAATACTTTTTAGGGGCTCTTTGAAGCCTGTCTGCATAGCAATTATTTTTTTCTTTTAATCATGGATAATAAATGTTGTGAATTGTATGCACAACAAACATTTTAAAATAATTTTTTCTTTCGAAAATTATTTTAAACTATTTTAAAAAAATAATTTTTAAAGTTTTTAGAATTTTTTTAATATAGGGGAGAGTGGGGCAAACCGGACCGATGGGTAAACCTGACCCCTCTCAATATTTCCGAAATGGCGAAATTGTCAAGAGTGCTATTTAGAAATTTGAAACAACCTTGTGTAGTATACCTTATTTTTTCAATTTGACATTTTTTACTTTTGTTTGTGCAACGCTGGAAGCAAAAGTTTTTTTTTAGTTTTTTTTACTTACAATGAAAAATAATTGCCTTCGAATTAGAATTGGACCCTTTAATATTGTTCCTCTGATAATGACTAACATTTTCATTTGTTTAATAAAAAAATTATTTATTTAATTAAAATTTAATCCTGAATTATTATTTTCATTACTACAACCATTGTTTATATGATTCTTTATGTTTTTTATTATTGTAGATTATGTAAATGCAATATTATAAATAAAAAACCATACGGTCCGGTTTACCCCAGGGGGTGGGGCAAACCGGATCGTTTGCAAAATTTTTTAAGGTTAACACAGCAATTAAACAATAAAAGATGAAGTATAGGTGTCTCTAGGAAAATGTTGCGCAACTAAATGATCTTTCAAACAAGCCGTCAAAAAATAAAATCGGTTGATTCGTTTACTCACAAGAATCAAAAAGCCGTTAGGGGGTCTGGTTTGCCCCACTCTCCCCTAATATTTTAAAAATTAATTATTTAAAACATTTCTAATTACATATTTCCAATAATTTACCTTAACATTTAAAAAAACAGATGCAATTATTTAAAAAAATTATATTTTCTGAATTTAAATAATTTGAGAAGAAGTTTAGTTAAAAATTCTGTAAAATAATAAAATTTCGAAATGGTTACAGTTGTAACTTTTTTGTGCTTTAAGATCCAATTATTACATAGTATTTTAGTAAAAAATTTAATCAACTTTGGCATCCCCTTAATTTTGATTTTAGACTTAATATACACGGAGAGACTTTTAGTTACAAAAATTACTTTATTGTATTTCGATATTTCTAATAAAACGTAAGAATTTAGGGATAATCGAGGTACGATGATGATAGTTCTTATTATAATAATAAGTAGTGTTATTTTTTTATCTACTATTGTAATTTTTAGGGAACAAAAGTTAGTATAAAAGTTTAGAAAGAATATCATTTGATGTTAAGACAATTGCAAATACGAGAATATGGAACATATTTATAATACATTCTGATATTTTTATTTGTAAACCCACTATTTTGAAAACTATTAAATGTAAAAAAATTTTAGATACTGTATTATTTTTAATATTAACACGCTTTGAAATGGTAAGCAGTTTGAATTTTTACAAAATTTTATTAGAATATTTTCACGAAGGTTTCCGAACAGTTCCGTCCACAACCGAAGACAGTTAATGTTAGGCGAACACTCAGCAAACAACCGAGCGTCATCATCGTCTTGAAAGTATTTTGTTAAAAACGTTTCAAAAGTTATTAGTGATTAAACAATTGAATTGTGTAATAATATTATGATAAATCATATATTAATTTATATACATATGTATTATATAAGTATACACGTGCCTAGTAACGCATTTTGTATACCCCTACATACACTGAAAAAAAATTGTAATTGAACCAAGTAAATGCATTTACTTGGCAAAGTTTACTTGAATCAATCCCATATTTATTTGAGGAGAGAAATTAATTTTCTTGTGCCAAGTAATTATTAGCATTGGATAGATTTCTTGAATTAATAATTCAGTATTTGGTGGAAGTAAATATGTTATTGATCAAATCAAATATTTTACTTATCCGAAGTACCAAAAAGGATTGAATCAAGAATATTATGTTCTTAAGCGAAATAGTAAAGTATTGTCTGGAGAAATCGTTTTTCTTAAATCAAATCATTTCATTCATTTGATTTGAAACTTTTTTTTAGTTAATACAATGCCGGTGTTCTTGATCCAAGAAAATATTTCGCTTCAAATGGATGTGCAACTTAAATAGCAGTTTTTGAAAACTGTCCATTGAGGCTTGGATGGCATAGTTGTAACGGTACAGCTTCTGATGCGCGCAACCCGGGTTCAATTCCTCCGACCGAGGAAAATTTTCTTTCAAGGTATATTTGTTGTATTTGTGTTAAGTATTAATTAAATGTAAATATATATGTAAAATAACAATTATTTAATTATTTAAATAAAAAATTAAAATGTTAATTAATTAAATAATAAAAATGTTTGACCTAAGTATTAGAAGTGATGGGATGGGGTAAGGGGGGGGGAGAATTTAAGTAAATAATTTACTTGAATTGAGTAAATATTTTTTTTATTGAAATTTATAATTTTCTCAAATCAAGAAAATATTTTCTTGATTTGATACACAAATGTTCTTGAATTAATATAATCTGCATTTCTTTCGTGAAACTTAATTTCTTGACTGGATTCCATATTTTCTTGGATCAAGAACATATACTCTCCTACCAAGTATACTATGTCAAGAAAATCGTTTTCTTGAATCAATACTATAATACTCTTGGCCGTATTCAATCCCACCATTTGCTTCAACCAAGAAAAATTTTCTTGGTTCAATACTATTTTTTTTTCAGTGTATATATATGCTATATATATGTAGCGTCATCTAATCTTCACTTTTAGTATAAAGCTTTAGAAAAGATTCAAAAAACTTTAAGACTTATTACCAAAAGTGACGTTGACTATGTCTTTTCATAATCTTTAATAGAATTCTTCTAACTATACCTCGATTATCCCTAAATTTTTACGTTTTATTAGAAATATCAAAATACGATAAAATAATTTTTCTAACTAAAAGTCTCTCCGTGTAAAGAATTAAAACTTAAAAAACTGAATTTAAAGAATAAAACATTTCTCCTAAGTTTATTTTAAATATTAATTAAAGAAATTTGACGAAATGTGTAAAAGACGATTTAACAAGTAATGAATTAAGAATTACTATTTTATTAAAAATGAAATTTTGCAGATTATGAGAGATCCAGAAACGGGAAATTCGAAGGGTTTTGCCTTCATCAACTTCGCATCTTTTGATGCCTCAGATGCGTCCATTGAAGCCATGAACGGTCAGTATTTGTGTAATCGTCCAATTTCGGTGTCCTATGCATTCAAACGAGACGCTAAAGGCGAAAGACACGGAAGTGCTGCGGAGAGATTATTGGCAGCACAAAATCCATTGAGTCAAGCAGACAGACCTCATCAATTGTTCGCCGACGCACCGCCATTGGCACCGCCGCCAATGCCAGTTCACCATCATCACCATCACCATCATCAAGTACCACCTCAGCATCACATGATGCACCATCATCACAGCATGGTAGTTCCACCGCCGCCACCTCCGAGTACACCGATTCCACCCATGGGACATCCACCGCCACCACCAGTGCCTCCTCCACCATCCTCACAATTCCCATCTGCAATTCCACCGCCGCCTCTGCCTCCCATGAACATGTCCCATCCTCCACTGCCACCAGGCATGCCACCACCATTGCCACCAATGCCAATTCCCGGAGGACAAAATCAAAATGTCCCAAGAATGATGCCACCACCACCGTGGAACATGGGCGCTCCTCAAGGACAGTTTCCTCAATTTCAACCACCACCTCCAAGGCCACCACCTGGATGGAGACCACCACCACCTCCCGTATCGCAAAATGCCCCACCGCCTCCTCCTACATTCAGACCTCCATTCCCACCAAGAGGACCTCCACCTCCCCCACCACCCCACGACGGAACACTATTCTAATCCTTCTGTATACAAAAAAGCAACTGTCAATTTCCAATAATAAGCATAGAAATACTATAACAAAGTGAATCAAGATCAATCAATCAATCTTTCTGTTAAGATTAAATAATTTTCGTTAAAATTTTAATCATCACCTATATTATGTTAATTTAAGCAACGAATTTTTTTCTTTCCTCAAATTTGTATTTTTGTGCATGGAGACTCTATGTCTTAAAAGATGACTTCGAAATACAGTGTGGTATCAATATTAATTTTGACTTTAGGGTATTTACACGAAATAAATGAACATAGTGTTTCTCCGTCATGGTAATCAAATTACACTCTAACATTCTTTTGAAATTATTAATAAAATCAAAAAGAATTATCCTGGATCTTCAATAACACAATTTGAATCTGGGATTTAGCAACAGCGCAGTACGCCCAGTTATTCTTCGTGTAATGCTTTATCAGCTTGTTCAAGCAACATTAGAGGGCATTTTTAATGTTAACATCAATTTGATTTTGGTCCATCTTCAAACCTAATGCTTCAATTGATTTTTCCAGCTTATCGATAAGCATATTAAAACCTACGATGACTAAGGGTAAAGTGGTATATTTTTCACCTGAAAGAATTGTGGACAAAGTTTTGAAATATCACAAGTATTTAGAGACAGCTATTAAAACATCCCATTCTGACTTTTCCAATCGCAAAGCGTAAAGATCTTTATCTGTGTTGCATATAATGCATTTTCCACTCTTCATCAATGTAGTGATCTATGTTTTTAATATGTATAATAAAAGTCCCTAAAGTTGCCAACGATGCTTAGCACGGTAAAATATTTTTCTTACAAAACCTAAAATAATCACTCCACTTTTACCAAAGTTTAAGGTTAAGAAGGTACTCTTTAAAAACTTTTTACTTCATAGGTGAATTAGAGCAGTGGAATTTTTGAAAATGTTATAATTTAAAGTAAGAAAAAATATTTTTATGATGAACATCGATGCCAACTTCAGAAACGTTATAATAAGAAGTTTCAAAAGAAAAAAATTCTATTTTAAATTGCTTATTTTTTACCTATTTTAAAAATCATTTTCATTTTTTATTATCCATGCGTTTAAATTAAATACTTATCGCAATAAAAATTGATTTTAATTTATCAAAATTTTCATTTGCTACAATTTTTTTAAACAGAATGTCATTTAGACGAAGTTTTAATAGACGTAAAAACATTAGGAAGAATATTAAATGAGAAAGAAGCTATCAATTTTTCCGAATCAAATGTGACAAATAATTAAATCTTAATAAATCTCTATAAGCTCATGGATTTCCTATGTATCGACAGCACAGCTGTCCTAATACAGATCCCTGCCTTATCAGAAAAATATTTTCGAAATTAATTAATAATTTCAAAATAATCAAAGAACTCAGAAAAAATTAGTTAGCATGGTGGGATACGAGCCCACGACCTTTCTATTGCCGGTAGACTGCTCTGACCACTGACCACTGCTCTTTCTCATTTAATATTTGTAAACGGAATGATAAATTCATTTTCTGTAAATTATAGTCGCCTATGAATTGAAATATTAGGCTTACCATCTTTAAGAAACTACCTACGTTATTATCAAAATAATATAGGAAGTGATAGTATATATCAAGGAACTTGTAAAATTTCGGGGTGCATGTAGCTCAGTGGTCAGAACAGTTTACCGGCAATAGAAAGGTCGTGGGCTCGTATTCCACCATGCTACCGCTTTTTTCTGAGTTGTTTGATAATTTTGAAATTATTAATTAATTTCGAAAAAGTTTTTTCTGATTAAGCAGGTTTCTGTATTAGGGCAGCTGTGTTGGCGATACATATGAAGCCCCTGAGCTTATAGAGATTTATTAAGATTTATTTAACTTTTATCCCAGAATTTTTCACGAAACAATTGTCAACTCATTAGTAAGACCCTTCACTAAACGTGAAGCGGAAACCTACAATATCGACCAAGTTTCAAATTCTAGAAGAAGTGACGATTTTTAAACCTAGACGTCACCGTCAAACAATATAAATTGAAAAACAAATTTAAAGCCATGAAAAAATGGGGAAGGGTAAGAATTCCTGAAGTGTCCCCTAATTTTCTTTTGGTTAATAAAAATAAATAATACTTACATATTTTGATAGTCTATGATGTCACTAATAACACCTCCAAACGATTTTTCAAAATTTTAATTTTTGTAATTTTTATAAACAATTAAACTTTTTTGCACCGTTTTAGAAAAAATTCAATTTCTCGAAATTGGCTGAACCGATTTCAATGAAACTTGTATCGTTAGAAAGATTAAAAAATGTACTATTCAGAAAAAAATATAATATGAATAAAAAGTTTAATTTGCTTAAACAAATTATATTTTTAATTTTTATTGTTATAAATAAACAATGTTCGCAATCGATTTTGGTCACTTTTTTTATAGCATCATGAAGAGGGACTTTTCATGATTCCATAGCAAAAATAAAAAACAGGAACTCTCTGAAAGTTTAGAAGTTCTATCATTTTTAGTCTCGCCGTGCGCGAGCTTTCTCGGTATCTAATGCACACGGTACGACGCGACGCCACATAGTGGGATTCTTTACAATATACTGTTCAAAAATGTCTAGAGCCTACAATTTTTAACCGATTTGAGTTTTTTTTTAATTAAAGAGAACTAAACTTGTTTAAATTTTCAATTGTTAATAATTATTTATTCTAGTCAAAGTTAACAAATTAACACAATTTTTAAAAACAGTACGTTTAATTTTTAATTTCATTACTGCAGATGACCAGAATCAATTAAAAATAATGTAAAATATGTTCTCTAGATGAAAAATAAAGAATACAAATTTTGTTTTCATTTGTAATATTAGTACATTGTTTATATCATTTATTATATTGTTTTTATTATTGTTTATATTTATATTGTTATATTAGTTAACAAATAGTTAACTTTGGTTCCTCTTAACCAAAAATTGTTTTTCACATTTATATTTTAATTTAGGCATATTTGATTATAACAATTGAAATAATTTAATTATCAAAAAGGGCATACATTCATAAAATGAGCCTACATTAAAAATATTAAATGTGAAAAAAACTTTTGGTTGAGAGAAACCAAAATTAACTATTTGTTAAGTAATATTGTTTGTAACAATTAAAATTATTTATTTATTAAACAAAAAGGACATACGTACTTTAACCAAAGTCAGAATTAGTTAACTAATATTATTTATAACAATTAAAATAGTTTATTTATTAAACAAAAACGACATATGTACTTTAACCAAAGTTAACAATTAGTTAAGTAATATTGTTTATAACAATTCAAATTATTTATTTATTAAACAAAAAGGACATACGTACTTCAACCAAAGTTAACAATTACTTAACTAATATTGTTTATAACAATTAAAATAATTTATTTATCAAAAAAGGACATATATTCTTAAAATAAGCCTAAATTAAAATATAAATGTGAAAAAAAAATTTTTGGTTGAAAGGAACCCAAGTTAACTATTTGTTAATTAATATTGTTTATAACAAATGAAAAAATATGTGTTCTTTTTATTTTTCATCTGGAGAACATATTTTACATGATTTTTAATTGATTCTGGTCATCTGCAGTAATAGAATTAAAAATCAAACGTACTTTTTTAAAAAAAGGGGTTAATTTGTTAACTTTGACTAAAATAAATAAATGTAAACAATTGAAAATTTGAAAAAATTTAGTTCTCTTTAATTTAAAAAAAACTCAAATCGGTTAAAAATTGTAAGCTCTAGATATTTTTGTACTGTAAATTGTAAAGAATCCCACTGTGGCGTCGCGTCGTACCGTGAGCATTAGATACCGAGAAAGCTCGCGCACGGCGAGACTAAAAATGATAGAACTTCTAAACTTTTAGAGAGTTCCGGTTTTTTATTTTTGCTATGGAATCATGAAAAGTCCCTCTTTATGATGCTATAATAAAAGTGACCAAAATCGATTGCGAACATTGTTTATTTATAACAATAAAAATTAAAAATATAATTTGTTTAAGCAAATTAAACTTTTTATTCATATTATATTTTTTTCTGAATAGTACATTTTTTAATCTTTCTAACGATACAAGTTTCATTGAAATCGGTTCAGCCAATTTCGAGAAATTGAATTTTTTCTAATACGGTGCAAAAAAGTTTAATTGTTTATAAAAATTACAAAAATTAAAATTTTGAAAAATCGTTTGGAGGTGTTATTACTGACATTATGGACTATCAAAATATATAAGAATAATTTATTTTCAGTAACCAAAAGAAAATTAGGGGACACTTCAGGAATTCTTACCCGGAACTAACTCTGCTGGGGCTCGAAACCCAGGATCTATTAAGATTTAATTATTTGTCACATTTGATTCGGAAAAATTGATAGCTTCTTTCTCATTTAATATTTGTAAACCGAATGATAAATTCACTTTCTGTAAATTAGGAAGAATAGTTTTGACGCACAAACTATCTGTGTTAAATATACTTTTCTAAGCTTGAGATGTTACGGTAAAGTTGAAATTTGTTCATATTCAAATTTGGTCAACTAAAAATTGTATTAAATAAATTTGCTAGCATATGAACATACTGTTACGCCAAAAAAAGAAACCTTTTTAAATAAACCTAACGTTCTTCGTTTTAAATTAGTTTCACAAATGAATCTAATTTGGGATGAGGATAAGTTAGAGCTGTGCAAAATAATTCGAACCGAACTGTTCGAATTTTTTCGCCTAGTTCTCGAATTTTCGACATTCGAGTTAGCTTAGTTCGAATGTCGGTTTTTCGATATTCGAACTAGCCCAGTTGGGATGTCGAATATTCGACATTCGAGTTACTACAAAATTCGAACCGAACCGAGTTGTGTTCGGTTTTAGTACACTAAAATGTCGAATTCTAAAATTCGACATTTCAGTCGCCCAGTTCAGATATCGAATATTCGACATTTCGGCGCCCAAAAACCGAACAAAACTCGGTTCGGTTCGAATTTTGCACAGCTCTAGGATAAGTCAATGAGCCTACTAAATGTTATGAGAGAATAATTTATTTAAAAACCAATAAGAAAAAAAAGAGTTGTCAAAAATACAATGAGTACAAAATTATGAATCTTACTTAAAGAATAATGATTACTTGTTGTGTGATGATTATCTTGTAATCCGATCTTGAATGGTTTTGAGCACTGGATTAGCCTGTTCGATTTAACAGATTTGCTATAGTTGAAGCATATAAGGAGTACTCCCGAACAGAGCAAGAGCACTCTAGAGCAGATAAACGAATTCGCTATAAGGTCTCTTTCACCGTGGAGCGTCACACACACACACATACCCAGATAACCAGCGTACTAGTACGATACACGTATAATACGAGTATGGCGTATAAGTCGTCCTGGTACTGTACCCGCCATCTACCTTCGCACGGTACCAGGTACTGTACTATAAACGATAACACATGTTTATGTAATATATAAGAAAACTTATAAAAAAATTGTGCGATTACTATATACATTTTATTGTAACTCTTGAATTAAAAAGTTTTTCTCAAGTGTAAAGTACAAAACAGTTGAAAATTAAGAAGTTGTTCATTGTTGTAGTAGTAATTAGAATACGCTAATGCTAAAAATAAGCATGATGACAAAGCAAAACCACTTGAGATTAATAGTATACACTTAATACATATGAATTAATAGAAACAAACCACTGATTTCTAATTTAAATATAAACACACATGTTACAAAGATTAAAACTTTTGGATTGCGTCCTAAAATTCAGCTTTTCCACAAAAAATCATTGCACCATGTGCACTGGATGCATATGTCATTGACAACTGTGAAGTAAATTCGGTTATGTTTGTATCACCACGCAGAGTATGGTGTACCGATATTGTACTTGTATCGTACGAATATGCTGTATTTTTATAAATGACAGTACAACGTGATGGTGTTGTTACATCCTGTATATTTTTCAACTTTTTTTTTATCTCTAAAATTTGTATCTTATAAATAACATAAACTGGACCCATAAGAGTTACATTAAACAGATTGTACCGTGGGAAATGAAGTTCGAATTTCGTCCTTAGCAGTTAAATCTTGAGTTTTCAGAGAAAATGCTTTTTGGGAAAAATGTAAAGGAAACCATAAATTGAAATATAACCGTTGGGCCAGATGTCGTAAGAACGACCTTTTTAAGGGTACGGTCGAGAGTGTGTTCAAGTAATAAACAGCAACGTTAATTTTCATCTTTAGAATAAATAAACATTATTAATTATTAATAATTATTAACAATAAATAAAAGACATTGACATATACACATTGCCAATTAAATAATTTTATATTCCACAACAATAAGTATTTTAATATTATTAAAAATGTGTCTAAATAAATATCTGTTGTTTATAAAATAATTAATAATAACTAAATATCAACAAACAATAAATAAAAACATTCAACCAATGGCAATTCACAAATTTTTAATAACAAAATTATAAAATATTAATATATTCTAAAATGGAAATAAATAACTAATTAAACCGTCAATTATGTTAAAAATTACGATAAAATTAAAATTCAAAAACGTACGTATATTTAAAGATTATCAACAATTAAACTACGCTATAAAAAATAATGTAAAATTATTATTAATTAGTTTATAACAATGTTTTGTAAAAACTCAAAACGTGGAATAATATCCCTACTTAAAATAGAATCAAAAGACAAAATCCCTACTTTCTGGAAATAGACACTGACCTAGGCTACGTTCCTTTAAGTCACACCCTACAATAAAGGGATGGGTCTCGAAGGCCCAATCATGAAACGACAGACCCTAATTTTCCTTGCTTTTCTCCATTTTCTTTCTACCATTTTCTTTCGGAAAACCAATCCTAAAATTATCCACCCTCTTTTTCCATCCCTCTAGAAATATTTTCCCAAAATTTGGAAACTCCCAAAAATCTTAGTGGGGACAATACTTTAAAAACAGTATCCTCACAAGACAAGTTAGTTAGTTTTTAAGTCCTAAAAGGACAGTTAGTTTTTAAGTCTACAAGACAACAAGTCAGTTAGACAAGAAGTTAGTTCTCAATTCAGAGTTCAATTCTCAAGCAACTATCCAAGCAACTTTCCAAGCAAAAATCCAAGTTCTTATTTCCAAGTTACAAAAATCCAAGTTCTTATTTCCAAGTTACAAAATTCCAAGTTCTTATTTGCAAGTACAAATTCCAAGTTCTTATTTCCAAGTATAAAAATTCCAAGTTCTTATTTCCAATTTAAAACGTATCTCGAAACAAGTTTTATTTCCAAGTGAAATATAGTTCGACAAATTTCAAGTATTATTTCGCGAGTGTCAGAAAATCAAATTAAATCCAAGATTCAACAGTTTCAACTATTTTCTCGAACCATATATCGATATATCGATTATTAATATCGATACCTCGATCTTCGATATATCGATCGATATACCGCCAATATTCGAATTATTCCACGTTTTATAAACGGAATATAAAATAAAAAGTGAGTACCAATAAATTATCGATTTTCTTTATTAAATTCATCTTTCTCTTCTAAACTTTATTCTACTTAATTTCTCAAATCCTATTATTCTGCGAAAGTGAGAATATCCTTTACCAATACCAATTTGTTTAAAAACCTTTGTGACTCCTTAACGTGTTACCTATGTTATCGAAAGCTGTTACTTTACTTTCTTGTGTTCAGTGATTTGCTTTCATTCCGTCTTAATTAAATTTCCAACAAATCCTAAATTTATTACAAAAACAAAATAAAACTCGAAAGTTTCCCGAACTATTAGACGAGAGTCTAGGTTCAAAAACAATTATTATTTATTAAATAATTATTTATTTAATACATAAAAAACAATAGTAATTACGATCCGTTCATAGGACGTAACAGTGTTATACTAACCTCATACTTTTATGGAGTACTTATATTTTATAATTATAGTCGTAAGACATACCGTCGTTATACTGGTACCGTACCAATACGTACATACTTAATTATTTCGTACTGGTACAATACGAGTATAATCTCAGTACGCCGTACTGGAAAATGACTATCAGTACGCTTGTCTATCTGGTCAGATAACCAGCGTACTAGTACTGTATCAGCCATGTACCTTCGCACTGTACCAGGTACTGTTCTGGTATGTCGTACAGATAATGGCGGAAAAGCATTGTAAATTGATAACCTAAAATCTCAATTAGTTTGGCGTACTGGTATTGTACTTAGTGTTATACTCGTACGGAGTACTTTGGCAATTTCATAATTCTATCCGTATGACATACCGTTATTATACTAGTATCGTACTGGTATACGTACTAGTACTTTATTATTTTGTGCTAGTACAATATGAGTACGATACCAATACGCTGTACTGAAAAATAATGATTAGTACGCTTGGCTATCTGGGTATATATATATATATATATATATATATATATATATATATATATATATATATATATATATATATATATATATATATATACATATATATAATTACATATATTTATTTTTTTTAGATTTATTCTTTTTTAAATTCATAATTTTGTACTCATTGTATTTTTGCCAACTCTTTTTTTCTTGTTGGTTTTTAAATAAATTATTCTCTCATAACATTTAGTAGGCTTATTGACTTATCCTCATCCCAAATTAGATTCATTTATGAAACTAATTGAAAACGAGGAACGTTAGGTTTATTTAAAAAGATTTCTTTTTTGACGTAGCAGAAGAATTTTTAAATTTTGGTGCATCGGCCCGGGAAAATTAAAAAGTCAATCAGCAATAATTTTGTCAAAATAAATAATAATAACAAATAATATCATCATACATTATTAAAAAATAATTAATGACATTTAATATTTTCATTTAAATTGCTACATTTTATATTAATGGATATTATACAAGATTTAAGTCGCAAGGTGCATTCATAAATATATTTTATATTGATTTTAATGAATATGGGTCCGAGTCCTCTTGACTTTTGGAATTTTCTGTCTTGTAAATGAATTATTTTAATATTTAATTTGTGCAAAACCAAATTTTGCTTAATTCTTTAAATTGTGATTTGTTATTATTATTAAATGTTTAAAAATATTTTATCGTCCTGAAGGTAAACAAAAAATTAACTGTGAAAGAAAAGTATATTTTATGAAACTCAAACCAACCATAAATTTCACTATAAGGTCACGTTTGATAAAGAAAAAATTTTATGACTCTGTTCTAACTGTTAATGCACTATTCAAGTTGAGCAAAATAGTTTTTGCGTATTTATTTAACATTTTAGAATTGTTCGAAGGTAAAACCTGGGCTAAAGGTTTGGGACACTCATGACAAAATACAACACTCATTACATTCGTTAGGAAAAAAATAGTCAACCCTTTTAAATTAAATTGTTACATTAATTCTCCAACAAAGTTTATGTGGTGAAAATTTTTTATACATATTTGTGTGCATTTTTATTTTTATAAATAGTAAGAATCTAAACTGAGCTTTAGGGACTTTCATAAACCCTGCCGGAAGAATGGACTGAAAAAGTACTGAAATTGTACTGGCCTCCAGTACAATTTCAGTCCGTTTTTTTCAATGTTTCGGTAGACATTTTTAAAGGCATTTAACAATAGTTTCAAATGTAGGTTATGTCAACAAACCATTGTTAACAGTTTGGAAGTGAAAATAAGAAAAGGTTAACAAAATTTTCAATGAAATTCCCGTTAAATTTTAAACTTATACTAGCTGTCTACGCGCGCCTTGGCGCGCGTGAAATTTCTTTACATTTGGACAAGTAAAAATATCTTGCTTCTAAATCCAGTAAGAAATGAAAGATCTATTAGGCGCCTCGAAACACAGATCTAGAATAGAGATTTTTGTTGTTACATAAAAACAGTTACAACTAATTATTACTTCACTAAACCACATAAAATTATTTAAAGAATTATTAAATAAATATAAATTTACTTTTCGCATAAAATATTATTTATATTGATATCAAAATATGCTTTATAATAATTGTTAAAATAAGATTGTGTATTATTTATTGGTACAAATTTTCAAGACCTATATTCTTTTCTTGTTATAGAATAATTATAGAACGTGTTTATTGGGCTTTTTCTTTAAAAATAGGGGAGACCGGGGCTAAACCGGACGGATTTGTTCTTTGGCCAAAAAACTCATACAAAAAAAATTTTTTTGCTAAAGAGTAATATACCGTTTTGAAGCTTGTACCTTCACCTACAAATCGCACTTGTTCGATGTAGAAAAACTACAGTAGCTTTGGAGATATGTTGCTTCGAAGATTACTACCTCAAAAACAAAAATCCGAAAATTGGTGGGGCTAAACCGGACACCCCATGGGGATAAATCAGACACAGATAATTAATTAAAGAATAAGACACAAATTTTCGTTTTTTTGTAGAAAAGTCAAATCAATTCTTCTCTTATTTAAATGTAGGTAGTTCTATACAAAGAATATAATATAAAATGTAAAATCGGTAATTAATATAATATAAAATGAATTACAGTTTTCAGACTTGTCTATTTGCAGCAACTCGCTTGCAAATTCGAGTTTTAAAATAAATTCTTTATTTATTTAGTTTTAAAGTGGTTCTATGCAAAGAATATAATATAAAATAGTTAATTAATATAAAATAAATGAAAGTATTCAAAGATTTGGTTGTTTTTTATCACGATGTCTGATTCAGCCCCACACCGTCATCTAATAATTAAACTGCAATATATTTTTTCTTCTTAACGTTTTTCATTAAACTCTTTTTCTACTGAACTCAGTACACCATGAGCTAAAAGAAAAATTGCTGTGTGATATTTGGACTTTAATTTTAACGATAAAAACCCTAAAAAATGAGAAAAAATTTTTTACTTTTACCTCAAAAAATGACATTTTCACATATTAACGGCAACTATTATTACAAGAAAAATGACACGTCCCTTAAAACCTCATGCAGCATTTGCATCACGAAATTGTGAGTACATAGGTTATTTACACGGTTTGAAATTCTTTACGGTTTCGGAAATATTTGACTTGTCCGGTTTATCCCCGGTCTCCCCTACAATAATACGTAATCGGACTAAATTTGGTTCCGACTGTCTGTTTGATTTTTCCTTAAGAAAAGTTTTAATAATTTTGGATAAAACATATACTTAACACGGTCAGAAGTGAGAAACTATCCATTTTTTGGTGAATGGAAAACAAAAAAAAAATTAATAAAAACTGAATTTTTTTTATTTAATTATTAAAAAATTATAAAATTGTGAAAAGAATAAGTTCTTATAGAAGTGATTTGGCTAACATTTTATTCAGATATTTTGATAGAAACCTCATTTCTAACGTTTAACAAAAATTTGAATAAATTATTAACCCTCACGGGCTCGAGTCCGTTTTTCCGCCTGCGCGCACAAGCCGGGTCCGAGGGACCCGGTATTTAAAATCAATAGAAATAAAAAATTTGATAGCAAAATTGTTAATATTTTTTATCTAACATATAATTGTATCATTTTAGAGAAATTATTTTTAAAAATAGTTTTAAAAACAACATTATTTAAAATAAAAAAATAATATAAAAAATATAAAGACAAAAAAATATTTTCAGACAAATCACCGTATAATGTATAAATAATTATTTAAACATTTTATATATTATATGTATGTTACACACACACACACACACACACATATATATATATAATAGTTTAAAAAATAGTAATATAAAATAATGGTAGAAATATAAAACATCTGAAAAAAATCTTTAGCTAAATTACCTAATAATAATTATCTTTATTTAGACGTAAAACCAAAAAAGAATTTTTTAACGACCGCCATATTGAATTTTTTAATTCTGACATCAAATTTGCAATCAGCGACCCTAAAAAACCCCGAGTACCGATTTTAAAGAAAATCTGATCGATTTTCTGTTCTTTAACTTTTAGGAATGGAATTTTCCAAAAAACGTACAACACGCACTATATTTTTCGCACCACGTCACTTCCGGAATTATTTGGGATATGTTTACACTTATTACAGTAGGTGATGTTGAAACATTACAAAATAATGCAATATTGCAGAAAAATTACTAACTTTTTATACGCAATTATAACCCGGGTCCCTCGGACCCGGCTTGAGTCTTTACGTAAGTTCGACTTTGAAGGGAATTTTCCAGAGTTTTTTATGAATTAAAAATTCTTTACAAAAGTGAAAAATGTGTGTTTTTACGCCTTGAAGTCTAATGTGAAGTTGATTTTCTAATAATATTTTCTTAACCGGAAGTAGAAAATAAAACTTTCCTCCGGGTCCGAGGGACCCGGCTCGAGCCCGTGAGGGTTAACAAATAAACGCTTTTTAATGGTCCTAAGCTTATTTAAAAATATTTAAATATTTATACTTTGTATATACTTATCGATTCGTCTTGACATAAAAATTTCAATTTTATTATATATAAATTTAGATTTTGCTAAAAAAAATTTTTTTACTTGAACAAGTTTTTGAAAAAAACAACTGTAAAATTTTTGGTGTGGGATATATTCTATATTCCTTTTGTCCATTTTGAAAGATTAATGTGATAAATAAGCCCTCAAAATTTCATCCGAATTCAAGAAAATCTATGGAAGGTATCATGTTCACACGAAAGCAAGATCTATAAACAGATACACAAATTTTTTAATACATTTTAGAAAATTTTATTATTTAAAGGACTACATAGTTTTTTCACGAGAAATAAAAATCAATTATAAGTAAATAAGCATGAAAATATAATAATATTGTTTATTGTTTTAAGACCTAAAAATCTATACACAATGAAGTTACATGGAATCAATTTATGTTCAAGTTTAAAATGTAATTTCAAAACAGCAATTTTAAAAAATAAACAAAAAATACACTCGACTTAAAATATTAAATTAATAAATAAAAAAAAATATTGGAAATTATATATTTTTTAATTTGGAAATGAAACTCAAAAATGCACTTTTTTGGGAATAAAATGTAAATTATTTATCAAAAATAAGGTAAGAAAAATCAGCGAGTCCAAAAAACCCCGAGTAGAAAGTTTTAAGTCAATTGCATTATAATTTAGTAATTTTGTTGTGCTTTTTCCACATCCTTTGTTAAAAAAAAATTAGTATCAAAAGGCTGATCTGGCCAAATCACCCCCGTTTCGACTAAAATCGACGGAAATATAATTCTTATTTATGAAAATATACATTTTAATTACTTAAATCTTAAAACTTAAAAATTTTAATTACTTAAACTTGCCAAGTGCAAGTACAAGTACAAGTGCAAGCGGCTTGTAGTTGGTTGCGCGCGCATCGCGTTGCCAACTGTCGCGGTTGCCAGAAAATTTATCTGGTGACAATGTGGTGCAAGAAGACTAGAAACAGGAGGTCTAACTCCGGTAGTGGGGGTACGTAATGGTTTGGTTTTCAGAAAGAGGCTGATAAGTCATGAGCCGCAGTAGCCTTCTGCACATATTACCTACAGGTGGTAATTAAAAAAAATAGATATTCATTTTATCGATTCATATATGTATATACAAATCTGTGTTTAATATTTATGCTGAATCACCACCAGGAGGTACATTAAAAGTAGTCTGCGCAGAAGGCTACCGCGTCTCATGACTTATTCAGTTTGCTCGGCCTCTTTCAAAATACCATATTCGTACGTATTAGGCCTGTACCCCCACTACCGGAGTTGAACCTCCTGTTTCTAGTCTTCTTGATGTGGTGACTGCCTCGTTGACTCGTTGAGTGCGTGTTTGTTTATTATCCAATTTTGCCAATTTTCTAAAGAAAGCCTGTTTCAATCGTGGGACATTTGCAGGTAAGAATCAAATAATAATTACTAATTATGTATAATAAAGCGTACGTGCAGATTAAGTAAATAAGACAAATGACAAATTATTTTGTTTTACAGAAAATGCAGCAAGATTGCTGATAGATTGTTCTGTGTATTTATAGGTTAAATGTGTATATGTTACCCAAAAGTCAAACAAAAATGAAAAACTATAAATTAAGTAATTCGCATTAATTAGTAATTATTATTTGATTCTTACCTGCAAATGTCCCACGATTGAGATAGGCTTTCTTTAGAAAACTGGCAAAATTGGATAATAAACAAACACGCATTCAACGAGTCAACGAGGCAGTCACCACATTGTCACCAGATAAATTTTTTGGCAACCGCGACAGTTGGCAACGCGATGCGCGCGCAACCAACTACAAGCCGCTTGCACTTGTACTTGCACTTGGCTTTTGCACCTATTTTGGAACCGCCTTTAAGGCCAACGCAGAATAGAATCTTTAACCGGAACCGCAATCGTAACCGTAACCGTAAGAATGAGTTAAAGAAGGATAAACAATATACCTATCCTTCTTTAACTCATTCTAACGGTTACGCTTACGATTGCGGTTCCGGTTAAAGATTCTATTCTGCGTTGGCCTTTAGGGAACCTCCACCTTTGTGCGACACTCATGACATGGACACTCATGACATTTTGCTCGTTTTTGCTTATATCTATGAACAGGTTATATTTATATCGACAATTCTGGTCTCATTCGAAAGAGAATTGAAAACTATTATTATTTTATTCTGATATTGAATATTAAATATTAATTTACCAATTTTTAAGACGGGACACTCATGACAGTTTTCTAATTACATTAAAATCTTTTTGTTTCTGCCACAACGTAAAACTTTCAAATTTCGAAACACGGCATTCAATTTTTTTGAAGTTGATTCGTGATTGTCTTCTGCTGCGGATTCGTTAGTAAAACAGCACTTTTGCTCCCTGGATAAATCTTTAAACACGCATAAATACAAAATTTTGCACTCCAAGTAAAATAATGTAAAAGTGAGGGACACGTCATTCTTATTTTTTAGAAGGGTTAAACAATTAAATAAAGTTATCAGAAATTAATTTTCCTTACATATGTAAGTTATAGTTCACTGCAAAATTTTTGTTTACTTGTGATAAATTAATATGACGAAAATACGTGCACTTGAAAACTAATAATTCACTCCTGGACATGGGACACTAATGACATTTTGCCTGTATTTCGTTCTGCCATTATTATACATAGCATCTTTACATGCTTGTATGTTAAACAAATGTTAATAGAGATTGTATTTCACGACATTGGAAAATAAATTTTATTAAAAACTGTAACAAATCGTTTTTATTGGCAAAGGACACGATTATGACAATTTAAATGAAATGACCCATATTATAAATTTTTATATTATGCAATCTTTTAATGACTTCTTCGAATAAAAATACAACCGATTCCTCACATTTACCTCGCTCTCAAATAAAACATAATCTAGAATTATTATTGAAATCAGGAATTCTTTATTATAAAGAAAAACTACACATAAGTACACGTAGATATTTTAAAGAAAATACTAATTCCGAAGAAATACATATAGGGAGTTTGACTCAGGTTTTGCTAATTCTAACCTTTTTGTCACTGACGCTAATTCTTCTGATACTGAAGATAACGACAGCAAAGATTCTATATTAGAAAGTACTCTAGTAGATCAAAATTTACCAAATCATTTTAAAGTAAATTCAGGTTAAAATAACTCTTTAATTGACGAAGATGAATCAAACGGTCACTCTAAAAACAATTATTTTAGTAACTCTAGAGGTAATATTATTTTTGAAGATAACATGGCGCTTCAAAACAATCAGCAAGTGTCTTTACGCGATGCATTCAAAACTATACGAAAAAAATATCCCATTATCAATATTTATTGAAAGTTGTTTAGAAGCAAAATCTTTGCTTCCTGAGAACGCACAAGTACAAAAAAGTTTAGTAAAATTTATTAGGAGTCGAATTTCGGGTGAAGCAAGAAGAATTATAATGAAAAATAATTTTAATACAGTATGGCAGTTAACAGAAAGGTTAAAACAAATTTACGCGCCAGCAATGTAATTTCTTGCGGTTCAAGAATCGCAAAAGCAGCAAAAAGAATATTAGACGCACACAGGATTAGCAATAAAAATAGAGTAGTTGAAGCATTTATAACAAGTTTAGATCAAACAACTGTCGATTGATTTCTCGGGAACTGAGACCAGAAATTAAATTACGAATTGGAACAGCAGACACATTTCAAGAAATAGTTAATAAAGCAGAAGAATTAGAAAGAAAATTGTTATCCCACCGTGAATTAAGAAAAAGTGAAAATAATACTGAGTATAATTCTCATCCTAAAAATAATAAAAAATTTGCTAAATAATAATGCTCTGAGGAAGAATTAAAAAGAAATTACTATGCATCCATGAACATTAATGTAGCAAAAAATACTAAAAAAATAATCACAAAACATCAGAAAAATAATCAGGATTTCTGGTGTTTTTGGGTAGTATTTCTTACAATTGCAGCTTAAAAACATGAAAAAGAAATAGAAAGCTTCAAAATACTGCCAAGAAACACCACAGCTTTTATGACTGCCACCGAATTTTTTTTATAGCATGGTAATAAATTTTTGCCGGGGTTCTATGCCTGTTGCTTTATGAAAATCTGTGGTAGTATTGTGGTGATTTCTGATGATTTCTCATTTCACTGTATTAATTTCTGACATATTTCTCATATATTCTGATTGTTTTGTATTGATATATATTGATTTACAATATTTCTTGATTTTTAATATTTTTACTAGTATGGATTAAAAATAAAGTTTAATTTTTTATAATATTTTTTATTACTTATTAATAAACATGAAAAATTTACATAAAAATGAACACACATATAGATGTGTGTTCTAAGTCAGTCTTAAGATATAAATAACTATATTAACAATATAATTTCTAGTTATTTTAATAGATATACGGTGAAATTTGTGATAAATTTGCAATGTTTTATAATATTTATAGTGATAAAATATTAAAAATTAAACATACATTTCAATAACAAAACATATATGCTACATAAAAATATAAATAATTATATGTGATCCAATATACTATTTAAAAATTTACAGCTAAAAGTTGGTCAATTTTGACGTAAAATATAATATTGTTAATAATTATTGAACAAGTTACACTGAAAAGAATTTTTTTGCTTCAAATAACCGATTATTTGATTATTATCAATTAAGTATTTATAATTGAATCAAATAAATTTTCAATTTATATATATATATATATATATATATATATATATATATATATATATATATATAATTGAATCAAATAATATTTGATTTTGGACTCCATTGAATGGTATTTGCTTCAAATACTGAAATTATTTGTTCAAATACCTCTAATTGACTCCAATAAATATTATTTTAATCCAATAAATATTTAATTGATAATAGTCAATTAATCGGTTATTTGAATTAAATAAATTTTTTACATTGTAAATAGAAATACACGAAACCTGTATTAACAATTGATTAAAAATGTTATTCATATTATGAATAATAAAAATTATTATTATTATTATAGATAATTATTATAAGATTTAAAAGTTCTTATTTATTTTATAATAAAAAAATATTTATCTATATTTAAAACATTTGTAATCAGTAACATTAATATAGTCTAGTAACAATAAATTTCGTTAAAATATCAATTTAGTAAAATTTTGAAGTACATGTAAACTTAAAATTAGAAAACAAATCAGAATGTTAAATTTTGTGTACTTTGAAAGCACTTGCTACTCTTTTTCCTTCACCAATTTTACACGATGATTTAAAAGTTTATTTTCCATAATTTTTGGAAGTTGACTATCTTTAAGTGTTGTAGTTGACGTAGAATTTTCATTTTGAAGTGTTGTAAGATGTGCAGATTGTAGAAATGACGAATATATGAATGGATACTCCTGTAAATTAGGTACAGGATATAAGTTTGAATAAGTAGATACATAAGATGCTTGATAAGGAAGTGGTCGAATAGGGGGCGAAGAAATTAAATCTGAAAATTGACTTTGTGAACTTTGTTTTAAAGATGGAGGTTGATGAATTTCAGCTATGGTCGTGAATTGAGAGGATGGTAAAGAACATTCCAAAGGTTGTTTAAGTTGTGAAGGTTCATGAATTTCGGCTAAATTTTAAGATCGAGAAGATAGTGAAAGGTTTTGCGAATGCTGTAGTGTGTTGGATGAGTGGAGATAATTCGAATGTTGAATATTGTTTGAAGTTGTAAATGAGGGTGTAGATTGGTGATAATGTAAGTAGTCTATACTATTTGTGAATTGAGAGGATGATTGAGAACGATTATTTTCCGTTGCAATTGCAAATTGAGCATCATTAGTTGTTACTGAAAGAGGATCGATGGCTAAAGATGGATCCAAGTACGAAAGAGGAGTTGTAGGATTAGAAGATGAAATTATTACGGACTCTATTGGCAATTTAGGTAAAGGAGGTGTAGAAGAGGGTGGATGGTGGACGTCAACTTGATCGTCTTCTTTCATGATTTTGGTTTTTTGTTTCTTTTTTGTTTTTCCTCTTCACGCCATTTGTTTGTAGCCTCTCCTCTAAAGGTAAATCTTTTCTAGTAAGAGTTGTCCTTCTGCAGTTAATATAGTTTAAAAACTTCTTCTTTTCAATTTCCTGTTGGTTTTATGTCAATCTTCTTTTTTGCATCCATTGTAAAAATCCAGCTGCAATAAAAGCAATTTCAATATTAATACAGAATAATTCAATAAAGAATAATAAGTAACGACAAATTATAAGATTTAAAAAATAATAATTTACCATGAACTGCGTTCAACTTTATTTATCAAGACTAGGTTTTTTAGCAGCTTTACATCTATTATTAGCTTTTCCCTGTATCGAATGAGATTTTAAGACATCTTCTTCAAAGACTAATTCTGCCAATCCTCCGACGAAATAAGATACTTTGTCCTGAGCCGATACTTTTAAAAGGTCATACTTGTCCTTATGAATTGGTACTGTATCATTCAGCATGATCTAAAAAATATTTTTGATTGTTGAAATATGAGATTGTATATTTTATTTCCATGTTGCACTTATAATAACCATATATAATTAATGTATAATTGAAACGTATTTTTCAGAAAACATTTAGAAACATTTGGTAACGAAAAGAGGTTATGATGTGGGTAATAACTTACCACTTACTTTGGAAACTATGATACTCTAACTTATCGACTTATCAAGTTTATGTGATAATTTAACGCCAAATTATATTTGTTAATAATTAACTTAGAGCAACATTGTTTTTGAAAGTAAGAGATGATTCATTACAACCTCTTTTCAGTATTATAAAAAAAGTTGTAGAAGAAATTATTTTAATAAAATTTATGTTTTCCTAATCATAACATAACCATTATTATTTTTTAAAAAATTAATACTAACATATTTTAATTTTGCAAGTGTAAATTAATTATTTTTTTAAAGACTGCATTCTGTTGGAAACCACCTTAAATATTTACTACTCTCTATACTCTCTAAATATGAATCAGAGAAATTTGTCTGAGAATCAATTAATTTCTTCTCGCTATTTGAATCAGTCGAATTTCACTCAAAATCAGTTAAAAATAACTGAAATTTTCAATATGTGTGACAGAAATTGTAGTAGTTTTTTTAATTGTCGAATCAGTGAAAAATGACTGAAATTTAAATCATTTTTAACTGATCTTCAGTGAAATTTCACTGATTCAGTTTTAGAGATTAAGTCTGTATTAGTAGAAAGTTATTAATGAAATGGTGAAAAGTCGTCCACCAAATGATTTAATAATAATTATTTTACTAGCAAATAGTGAAGTTTTACTAATTGATAGTAGAACTTTACTAACTGATTAGTAGAATTCCATAATAACTATTAGCAGAACTGTTTTCTTAATAGTCGATAAAACAGTTTTATTAATTCATTTAGTGAAGTAAGTTACTTTTAATTAGTGAAATGCTACTAAAACATTAGGAAAATTTTACTAACAGTTAGTAATATTCTACTAATTAAAAAGGAAAAAGTCGTTCATGAAAACTACTAAAAATTAGTAAAATTAAAAATATTTTTGACTTTTCTTTTTTAAATCGGCATTTTTTTTTTTTTTTTTGGCTTAAATTAAATAAGTTTAATATGTTACTTTCCATACCCCATTAGTAAAAAATGCCGTTTTTTTTTGTTTTCGAGTAATTACGATGATAAGCTTATAATTAAGAGAAGTTTATTTGCTTAAGAAATATTTAATTTTTAGTAATTTCTTACTACTATTAATTAATTAATTAATTTATTATTTGAAAACCAAACAAACGGTACTCTTTCCTAATCGGGTATTGAAAGTACACATATTGAGATTTATTTTAAAGGAAAAAAGAAGAAAAAATGACCTTTGTTCAAAAAAATTATTAAATAAATTTTCAATTATTTATTTATTTAACAATTATTTATAAAAATAGGTGTTATTATACTTGTTGGATGCGGAATTAGGTAATCTTTACGATGATAACCTTATAATTACAAAAAGTTTATTTGCTTGCAAAATATTTCATTTTTTAGTAATGTCTTAATAATTTTTATTTATTAATTAATTAATTACTCGAAAACAAAAAAAACGGCATTTTTTACTAATGGGGTATGGAAAGTACACATATTAAACTTTATTTTAAGGCAAAAAAAAGAGAGAAGAAAATGCCGATTTTCAAAAAAAAGTCAAAAATATTATTAATTTTGAAAAAATTAAGTTAAATTGTTAATTAAAAAATTTTTTTTGCACAATTCGAAAGAGGAGGAAAAAACCTTTGGAAAACATATAGGTAAAAATTTTTTCCACTCTACTGTATTTTAGTTATATTAGCTAAAAAAATCCACTATGTTCACACGTTACCAAAAACTTAAACCCCCTCCTTCCCTACAATTTTTAATAAAATATCTTAATATTTGGTAAGTAAAGTACTCTCCCATAGTACTAAAGTTTGTGTAAAAATTAGCCCGATTTGAAGACTTTCGATTTTAAGTTAGAGTGCAGTCCCATGGTGGTAGATTAGTAGAATAGTGGAACAGTTTTGACCAATCAGATGACTGGATTTTTTAACACTTATTTTGATAGGTCAAATCTATTACACTACTCCACTATTCTACCAGCATGGGACTGCACTCTTAGGACAATGAGAAATTTTGTCCCATACATATTATTCCTATATGTACTGTGTAATACGTACCTTTATTTCTTTTGTATGAACATGATACTTGTAGTTCTAATTCTCGAATTCGTTTTTTCTTCTTACTGCATGACTCTTTTAGTGTTGTTGTAAGCTATGTTAGCTATGGAAAGAACTATTCCTTAAATAAATTGAATAAAATGCTGAAAGAAATTAAACCACCTCAACAAATTCATCAATTAGCAAGACCAATAACTGATAGGAAGAAATGGAAGGCAACGGAATTTAAATCGTTTTTGTTGTACTACGGAATTCCTTGTTTGCAAGGAATACTCAGAGAGAAATATTTAAAACATTTTTCTCTTCTAGTGGATAGTGTTTCATTCGAGCGACACGATCCGAGAAACGAACCAAAAAACGATTTTCTTTTTGTTTTGATAACCGAGCAGTCATGTTCGCTTGTCTTATTGAAGTGAACATCTCGCTAAACCGAGCGATTTCTCCGATCAAACGAGAAGTTCGTTCTAAATATTAAAAACGTATTTTTTGTATTGAAAATAAATTAATAAAATTATATATTATTGTAAACTCAAATAATAATGAGATATATGAATATGTTATATTATTTATAAATAATGAGATTTAAGTTTTTAAAAATTCTTTATCTTTAAACGTTTTTATTTGTAGCGACTTGTTCATGTTATGAAAATCATTTCAACAAATTAAAAGCCTGAATATATATCCTGTAAATTAATGACGTAAAATTTTTCTTCCTATTAAAACTCTAAAACTCCTTAATTTACTTCACATATTTATGTAACTTTTTTATAACTTGTTATTCATATTATTAACTATTATTAATTTATTATTTTATAATTAATTTTTTTATTCATTTTTTATTTTACTATTTATTAATAATTTATAATTTATTATTTTTCACTGAAAAATGCATTATAATTTACTTCTTATATTTACGTAATTGTTTTATATAATTACAAAATGTCTAGCGTTCAGGAATTTCGGGAAAAACCGGGAATTTAGTTTGACCAGGAAAAAGTCTGAAAATTACAGTGAATTTTTTTAAATATTCGCTACTTTGTAAAAATTTATGAAAAATTTTAATGTAAGTTTATATTTTTACACAACTTAAACTATTAAATTTAGAAAAATTTTATCAAGAGGAGAAAACTGTTCTTTCGTCAACTTTTGAATAATGTTGAGAAAACTAAATTTTTATTAATGTTTATTAAAGAATTATTTTTTCACCTAAAAAATTAAACTTTTTCAATTTAGGTATGATTATTTTTAATTTTTATTATTTTAATACACAATTAAAAATAATAACAATACTTTGTAAAATAATACCTTCTCATGTGATGAGAATGTAAAAATGTGTCTATACGTAATAGAAAAATAAAAAACAAGTTTAATTTTAAATTTAAATTTAACTTCCAATGTTATCGACTTATTAGTTAATATAATAATTAATATTATATTTCTCTAAATAAAGAAAATGTCTATTGACTTTTTAAAGTCGATTTTCTTAATTTCTTTATCATAAAATATTAATATTTTAATATTATAGTTATTATTGTTTTAAAAAATAAATTCAGGAATATTTTACTTTTTGGTCTAGGAATTTAAAAATCACAATTCTCTAGACACCTTAAATTAACTTTTTACACTAATCTTAATTAACCAAAATAAATTTAATTTTATTTTTGTTAAACGAATTAAACACAAAGAATTCAAATATTTTTGGTTATTAAAATTTTTTTAAAATAGGTTATTAGTTTATTATTGTTAGCTGTCAGTTATGGGAAAGTCGAGAAGTTCAGTCGATAATTAATCGGTCGATTAGGAAATTAGACGATACGATTTGACAATTAACAAAAGAATAAACGAGATGATCGTTCGAAAATCAAAGACGACAACGAACAAAATCGCTCCAAAAAAATTAAATTCTCGGATCGAAATGAAACACTAAAGCTATAGGATTATTATTATTATTAAAATGTGGTATAACGCAAAATGATTTAGATAGAAGTGAAAAATTATTAAATAAATTTGTGCGACAATTCGAAAAATTATATGGACCCGAGAAAATGACCTACAATGTCCACCTCCTTTTGCATTTACCAAAAGCAGTAAAAATGTGTGGACCATTGTGGTGTTTCTCGACCTTTGGATATGAATCTCATTTACGTGTTCTTAACGGCGTTGCAGGTCGAGAACTGGTAAGTGTTGCCAACCCACTTTCCCTCACTTTCCTGTATTTTTCCACTTTGATCACTTTTTAAAAGAAAACTAAGCACTTAATCGAAAAAGTGGGCCTTTACTGGGGAGCGAAATTAAATAGAGAATTTAACAAACTTTTTTTTATCTTGATTAGATGTTTCTATGAGCCACAATCTTATTTCTACGATTTCAATTGACAGATGTAGGTGACTTGATTTGGGGATAAAATGGCCGCCCCATAGAAAGGTGGAGTAAAGCGGGTTGCCTACGTAAAGGCATAACAGTATGATAAAACAGGGCAGTAACTTTTATTTTGTTGAGAATGATTAAAATAATATTTTGTAATAATAAAAATTAATACAAGAAACATAAATAAAAGGATTTTCGTTTATAAAAATGTACATAATATAAAATATGTTAAATGTAAACAAAAAATATGAAAAACATTTTTTTTTAATTTTGTTATTCATTAAAGTAACTTTTCAAAAAGATTAAAAATTAAATTGTTAATTAATAAAAATATTGGAAATGACAAATAAGCAGAATTTTTTGTCCACGAGAAAACGCGGCTTTGTTCCCAAGCGTGAATATCACAGGGCGAGCGATTGAAATAGAAGCAGAACGTAGGAATGCATACAAAATAATGTTTTTAAAACTTTATATTGTCGAAAGCAATTGACTTTAACAACTTCTGTCTTTTGCATTCATTCAATAGCATATTAATTAATTTGAAGGTTTTTTGGAATAAAAAAGGTAAATTATGCAAAGTATTGTCATCATTTGAAAATGAAAATAATATTGTAGTAAATAGTATAAAATGTTATAGATATAAACAAATCATATCATGTAATATTTTTTAATTTCATTCTATAATAAGCCAAAAGTTTTTCTTTAAAAGATTTTATTTAACAATTATTTAACAATTATTATTTTCAAAAAAACGTTTGCTTCCTTGGGGAGAAAACATTTATATTAAATTTAAAAAATACAAAATATGTTTAATAATATAGTGGATTTTTCAATTTTAATTTTATTTAATTTTATAAGTGCTAATAGTATATTCTTTTTATACATCAATCGATTCGTCTTGATGAAAATAATAAGATTTTTGGTTTGTTTTCAAGTAAAGAATAACGTTTTATTATACGACAACTTATTATTGAAGAAAAAAATAAATTTCTAATAAAAGTGCGAACTTTTCATCTTTTATAAAATTGTGATTAATTTTATAAATTAAAATACAATATAGGGGAGACCGGGGCGTAATGGATCACTTTTTGTTGATTAACTTCGTCATTCTTGCTTTAATAAAAATTTCATCATGTGGAACACTTAGCCTAACTTCTCAGCTTTCAATTAAAAAAAAGTACGCCCTAATATCACTTATACTTTTTTCTAGAACAATGTTTTTGGAGAAATTCAAGGTAAAAAATTTCGCCACGGGCCGGGGCGTAATCGGTCAGCAAAGAAATTATAATTTAGATCATCAAATATTATTACGGTATTGATAATTTTGGTTTCTATTGTATATTTATAACAAAGAATCACACAAAAAACTCAGGCTCATTTTTGTTGCATCTCAAAATGAGACTATGTTAAACGTCATAGAACGTGCGCCACCTAAGAGTCTCATTTTTGTTGCAACTCAAAATGAGCAGCGTATGATACTCATTTTGAGACTAGGTTTTTTCAGTGATATTGAAAATGGAACATATTTTGGGAGCACTTCCGAAAGCAACATAGCTCCAATTTTTTTGAAACTTGGTATACTTACGTAATTTTGTGCCCTGATTACGAAAATCATAGTGAAAATTTGCGACTAGGTCATCTTCATTGTGAAAACCATAAAAAAACACCACAAAAATGTGTTTTTTTGCGTTTAACTTCTAAAAATTTAGAAATTTCGCTGCTTTTTAGTAGAACGTGGGTCAAATTGACATTCTAACGTAGACCTGACCTTCCTCCACGCGAAGCCTGCCACCCCCGTATTCTCTCGCTATTCTGTAATAGAACAGGGTCAAATGCACATTCCTAGTTGGTACTGAAAGGTTACCAACACAGACCCGATCCCCCCCGAATAAAAATTAAAATCGCCAGTATGTAGGGTGTATATTGGTTGGCCTATCTGGCGACATAGGCCTGCGAGTCAAATTCTACATAATATGTACGTAAGAATGTAACGCTGGACGTGACTAATTCTACGTAGGCCCAACATGGTAGAACCTACGTATCAGTTCTACTGTAGGTCGTACATAGGCCACATGATGTAGGATCTACAGACGCTTGGCTACATCTACTCTATGTATGCCAGAAGATGTAGGGCCCACATAGCAGAAGTATATATGTTCTACGTAGGTCACGCTATATAGAATCTACGTAGTATTTTTCTGTAAGGTTTACATAGGTCTGACTATGTAGAATGTAAATAGAAATTTTAAATATATATTCTATGTAGGCCAATTGTTATAAGATCTATGTAGTGCTTATAAGTACTTTCTACATAGATTTATAATCACACACAAGATATATATGAATGAATATGAAACTTCTATAAATTTATCAGTTAGTAATTGTTGACAAAAAATTTAAAACTGCAATGTTTATCACTTGGTAAAAATTATATAATTTAAATTACAAGAAAAGTTAAGTAGGGATTTATATTTAATCTAGTTTGATATTAACATTACATGCGGTAATTTAATTAATGTAGTTCTAATAAACAAACAGAAACTACAACTGGCTTAAGGAATAAAATTAAGACATGATATTCAATAATATAAGTATATATATAGATTTATTTAGTTTCAGTTATTCAGTCTACTATTGCTTAACAATTTTAATTATAAATTATATAAGTAGTTATTATATTTAATTTAATTATAATTATTTCATACACATACATTGTTTTACTTTATTGAATGAATGAAATTAATAATTTTCACAAAATATAATTAAAATATATAAGTCTTTTAAAACTTTTTATAACACAAGAACACTTAAACAATTCACTTTGCAACAAATTGTTCACTTAAGAATATCCATTTTTAATGTAACAATTCACGAAAAAACTCACTTCACAACAAAATATTAATTAAATACGCACTTGGAAGATGCATATAATTTTTACTCTTTGCTTGATCGATTAAGACTAAAATGGAAATCACAGAACCAGAGAAAACTGACTCACATAAGCCTAATACTTCAGCAAGTCTTTGTTCAAAAATGGTTTACAAAATTTGATAGCCGTCCGCCGTCCCCTCATGTCGTCTCAATATATAAACAGTCTAAAAGAAAAACTTATACGATCTTATATTACATTTCTAAGTATGAATGATTTTTGATAAATAATTATTTTATAAAAACTTATATATAATATGATTTTTAACTTTTTGACAGTTAAAATTTTGTAATAAAATTTATTATAAAAATATATTTTATTAACAGACAAATAGCTTGTTTTATTTTATTTTCAATCATTCTTTTCATTAAAAAGTCTTTGTATATCCTATATAAATATTACATCTGTAGATCTACATAGAAAGACCTGCTCATAACTTATCTTGATATTACGTCGGCTGTCCTGTATATTTCCTACATATGAATGCAGATGAAGATCCTACCTAGATTCAAAAATTAAATGCCTACGTAGAAAAGCCTATTCAAAATTTACCTCGACATTACGTTGGGTTGCCTATATATTTCCTAAATGTACATAACTAATGTAGATTCTACATAAATTTTATGTATATGGGCCTACATAGAAAGACCTACCCAAATATCACCTCAATACTACGTTGGGCGATCTACATCTGTTAGACATAGGAAAGTCGATGTAGATCCTACATAGATTTGCATTTGTAGGCCTACATAGATATGTCTACACAAAATCTATGTAGGCACTACATCAATAGGTCTATATCAATTGACTATAGAAAGGCCTATAAACATCCGTTGTAGATACTACATCTTACAGGCCTTCATAGGAAACTCGACGTACACTCTACATAAAATGTACATAACTTGGCTTACATAGGAGGCCTATTTTAATCCTACACAAACACTACGTAGTAAATACATAGGCCGTATTATTTTTTTAATCGGGCCCTGCAACGTCCTTTAAGAAAGCTTTTTTTAAAGTGCGCAGTGGAGAAGAAACCACAGAGGCGGGCGAAGCCCGCCTCCCCCCGTGTTCTCTCTCTGTTCTGTACACCCAGAAAAATGATTTATTTGAATTAAATAAAATTTATTTGAAACAAATAAAAAAGGATATTTGTCACAGAACTAACTAAACTTTTATTTACCTCAAATAATATTTTTTATTTCAATTAATATATTTCGTTTAAATATCCATTTTTATCTGAATGAAAAATATTTTATAGTTTCTTTAAATATATTTTATATTTAGAGCAAATAAAAACATTTTTCATTTTAATAAATCCTGTAAGCATTTTGGAATATAATAAATCAAAATCGCTTATGTATCGAAACTGAATTTTTAATCAAATAAAAAGAAAAAAATATTACAGCAATTGAGAATAATTGTTCAAAATGTATACTTTATTATTATTAACATCTCTATGAGGAAGCAAAGTGTTCATGAAATGAACAACTATTGTCAATATATGTACGCTTTAGGGTTATTCTTATTTGGGCGATGTTTGCAAATCTTCGGACTCACCCCAAAAAATTAATCAAGGTATAAAAAAATTGTTTTCTGAAAGTTTGAAGCAAATCGAACAATATATATTAACCCTTTAAGGACCGCACTGTAAAAACAGTGTCTCAATGTAAGACGTTTGTGTCCCCACTTTTGAAACATTTAAGGTGTTTTATCTCAGAATTATAAAGGTAAAACACCTCAAATGTTTCAAAAATGGGGACACAAACGTCTTATATTGAGACACTGTTTTTACAGTGCAAATGTACAAAAATTTTACCTGAACTTTGACCGGCCACCGGCTCGATACCGGGCCGGTAGTAAAAAAAAATTATTTTGTTACTTTTCTGCCGGCTTTATGCTGGCACGGTGTCAGATTAGTATATTTTATTAACAACACATTTTTACATATATTAAACGTTAAACAATATTATTTATTAATTAATTTAATTGTAAACACTAAATAGAATGCTGAAACATATGAATTATTATTAATTGTTAACGAAAAATCTGAAGACATGAGGAATTGAACTCCGGACCCTCAGGCTGCAAAGTCGACGCCGCATCCGCTAACCTAAACCTGCTTATGAAAAGTGAATGGAAAGTTTACATATGAAGTGTGACACCAGGACTAATTACAAAATGTTCTAAATTAATAGAAAAAACCTTTTCTAAAAGACAGTTTGAATAATGTAATGTCAAAGTTAATAATTATAATAACATTTGTTAATGTTATTATACGTTGGGACTAAGGCTAAAGAAAAAACGCTGGCATGGTACCGGCTTTATAGAAACAACTTGCAGAAACTTAGTATAATGAAATTAATATAATACCTTGTTAGATTATCAAAATTTTATAACAATAAATCAAATAAAATCTGACCAAAATTATTTTAAACGAACAAAGTTATTATAGGGTGTCTAATAATTCAGCAGTAACAAATTCCCGGATTTTTGATTGATTTTCCCAGACAATTTAAAGCTGAATTAATAGAGTTTAATGAAATGTAATTTTTCCAACTATATAAAAAAAGATTTTAACCCATTAACGCCTGAATGCACTGAATTTTTAGTCTGACTTCAATCTTAAATATTTTCTAATAAACATATTATTTTCTCTTCGATAAATAATTTTTTTTTGTATTAAAGTGTCCTCTATCCGAATATGATATTAGAAAAATAATAAAAAATTGTTTAATAATATTTTTTGCATATAATTAAAAAATTGCATGATTTTTTAAAGGTTTTTTATTACAAATTCTTAAATTTTTAAGTCAAAAAATATTTTTGACATCTAATATTACCATAAATCGTGCACTAGATTGTTATACTTCCAAAAAATATATTGACTTTTTAAATTTAACCATTTGATTTTTCAAAATGGCGCCTAAAAACTAAATTTTTTTGAAAATTTGAAATTTGATGTTCGATATACATTTTTTTAAACTTTAGCTTGAAAATGTTTACTCGGGGGTTTTCGGGGTCGCTGATTACGAATTTGATATTAGTTTTTCAAAATTCAAAATGGCGGATCCAATATGGCGGACAAAAATTTCAAAATTTGGGTGGATTCTTTTACAAATAAGTATTCGGGGGTTTTTGGGGTCGCTCATTACGAATTTGATATTAGCTTTTTAAAAATCAAAATAACGGATCTAATATTAGGAAAAAAAGAAAATTTCACTTACCTTTGAAATACCACCTGGCGGAAGAAAAGAGAATTATATCAAAAAATGTGCGAATTTTTCAAAATGATAAAAACTTTACATGTAAAAGAGTGCAGATAAAATTTAATTAATATCAAACAATTAATTTGTCGTCATTAACATTAAAAATTCTTGTTACTAATAAATAGTTATTAATTTTTATTGTTATATTCACTTTTATAATTTTTTCATTTTTTTATAATACAAATATTTTATTAAATAAATATAATAAAATGTAATGAGTATTAGCATAATAATTGCATAATATTAGATCCGCCATCTTGATTTTTAAAAAACTAAAATCCTTTTTATAATTAATCAGCGACACCGAAAAATCCCTGAATAAGGATTTAAAAAAATCCGACAGAATTTTCAAAATTTTGTCCACCATATTACATCCGCTATTTTGAATTTTGGAAAAATATCAGATTCACGACGAGCGACCCCAAAAACCTCCGAATACTGATTTGTAAAAGAATCCAACCAAATTTTGAAATTTTTGTTTGCCATATTGAATCCGCCATTTTGAATTTTCGAAAACTAATATCAGATTCGTATTCAGCGACCCCAAAAACCCCTGTGTGCGGATTTGTATGAGAATCCAACCAATTTTTGAAATTTTCGTCCGCCATATTGGATCCGCCATTTTGAATTTTGAAAAACTAATATCAAATTTGTAATCAGCGACCCCGAAAACCCCCGAGTAAACATTTTCAAACCAAAGTTTAAAAAAATGTATATCGAGCATCAAATTTCAAATTTTCAATAAAAATTAGTTTTTAGGCGCCATTTTGAAAAATCAAATGTTTAAATTTAAAAAGTCAATATATTTTTTGAAAGTATAACGATCGAGTGCACGATTTATGGTAATATTAGAAGTCAAAAAAAATTTTTGACTTAAAAATTTAAGAATTTGTAATAAAAAACCTTTAAAAAATCATGCAATTTTTTAATTATATGCAAAAAAATATTGTTAAACAATTTCGTATTAATTTTCTAATATCATATTCGGATAGAGGACACTTCAGTGCAAAAAAAAATTATTTATCGAAAAGAAAATAATATGTTTATTAGAAAATATTCAAGATTGAAGTCAGACTAAAAATTCAGTGCATTCAGACGTTAATGGGTTAAAAAACATTTGATTTCGAGAGATTCGATTTTCCTATTCTTCCGAATAGTGTAAAAAAAATTCAAAAAATTCAAAATTTAGACTTTTTAAGACACAAAAATATTATGCTGGCAAAACTCCGTCGCCGGTGTAAAAACGATATCAAGTAGTGGTACAGGGCCAGTGCCGGGCCGGTACTAATTTTGATGCCGGCAAAACTCCGTCGCCGGTGTAAAAACGGTATCAAGTAGTGGTACCGGGCCGGTGCCGGGCCGGTACTAATTTTGATGCCGGCAAAAGTTCATCGCCGGTGTAAAAACGGTATCAAGTAAATGTACACTGAAAAAAAAATTTATTTGATTCAAATAATTCAAATTATTTGAAAAATATTTAATTGATTCAAATACTTTTTAGTTGGATCAAAAAAATATGTATTTGATTCAAATAACTTGAATTATTTGAATCACACTTATTTGAACCAAATAAATCGTATTTGATTCAATTAAATAATTATTTGAATTGAATAAATGAATTTATTTAATACTAATAGTGAGTTACTTGAAACTAATCTTTTATTTATTTCATTCAAATACTTCGTATATTTGATGCAAATAAAAATTATTTGACACAATTAATTTATTTTATTGATTCTAATAAACTTAATTATTTAATCCGAATAATTCATTATTCAAAGCAAATACACTATTTTATCAAGACAAATAAAAAAATATTTCAATCAATTAAATAATTATTTGAAACGAAAATAATGAAATACTTGAAACTGTTCATTTATTTATTTCACTTAAATATTTCATTTATTTAATACAAATAAAAAATATTTCGACAAATAAATGTGTTATTTGGATACAGAATATACGACATTGGCATTCATAAAGTAGATCAGCCCGAGTTCTCACCAAGTCTCAGTGGCCGTGTGGCTTAAATAGGTGCGTTTATAGGCTTGCGGTCAGCGTTAAGGGCGGGGGGACGTGAGTTCGATGCCACATGCGAGCGAATATTTTTCATTCTTCGTTTTAAGCGTTATATTAAATAATAAAATTGTGTGTTGTGTTGTGAATAAAAACTGTGTGAACATGTTTATAAATAATGTTAAAAGTCTGTTAAAAAAATCAGTTAATATATATTATATAATATATACATATAATATAATAATATATTAAAAAAATACGAAATATTAAAAAAAAATTTTTATTAAATATAAATTGAAAGAACTTTGGTAATTGATTCAAATAATTATTTATTAGTTTCAAATATTCCATTTATTTGATTTGAATATTTTAAATAATTGATTCAATTAATTATTTATTAGTTTGAAATAGTCCATTTATTTGAATTGAATAATTTGTATTTGATTCAAATAAATAGTTATTTGATGCGATAAAGTCAAATATTTAGGTCAAATAAATATGTATTTGGTTCAAATACACATTTAGTGGATTATAACTAAATAAATGATTTATTTGGATCAAATAATTTTTATTTGATTCAAATAAATTTTTTTTTCAGTGTACCAGGCCGGTGCCGGACCGGTTGTCTTTTAGAAACCGGCCCGGTACCACAGTGCCGGTACCGGTTATTGTCCGACTTTACCACCAGGCCGGTGTCGAACCGGTCGTATAGGCATCGGCACACCACCGACTTTTCTACCTGGGATCTGGTTCACTTGAAACATATGAACGAAAAATGTTTATTGAGGGCTTAAAAGATGCGTTTAAAAAAACTGTACAAAATTAGAGTAAAACATTTACAAGTATCCTAACATTTTTTTAAAGTTATGAGGAGAAAACGTTTTTTTTTTTAAATAAAAAATATATATAATTAAACTTTATTAATCTATCTCAAAGTACTCTCATTTTATGTCCGCAGATGAGATATGTCTAAAAATCGAACTCGAAAAATGTTGGTATTACAATACTTTCTCTACATGAGAAAGCAAAAAAATTAAAACAACAAAATGGAACCAAAATATCTTTTCAGTTCAATTGAACGACTTTTTATTTTTTATGTAATCACAGACCCGAAAAACCCCCCAGTACCGAGTTTGGTCAAATTTTAATGAATAAATAAATGTGATATAGCGATATATTCATCAAGCTTGTAAATGGAGCAAATATTTTTAGAAAATTTTGAAAAAATTGGATATACAACTTGTTTATTAACTTTTTTGAACATATTTGAATTTTTGTTATGAATACTATTATTTATGAAAATAATTGAATTTTGTAATGAATTTTATTTAAATTCCTCAAAATAATTGAACTTTGTCCAAGATTATTGTTATTTATTTATATAGGTTATTGGAAATGTTGACCACATTTTTTTAGATTTTTTGAAAATAATTGAATTTCTGAAAAGAATTTAAGTAATTTTTAAAATTTTAAATAATTGCATTCTTGTGATAATTATTATCCTTTTTGCAAATAATTACAAACCTTTTAGCAAAATAATATACGTAAAATTTTGTTTAATAATTTTCCAGTTTTTTTACACAAATAAGAAAATCTCACATTTCGACATTTGTTAAATAAAATCTTTTAAAGAAAAACTTTTGGCTTATTATAGAATGAAATTAAAAAATATTACATGATTTTGATTTGTTTATATCTATAACATTTTATACTATTTACTACAATATTATTTTCATTTTCAAATGATGACAATACTTTGCATAATTTACCTTCTTTATTCCAAAAAACCTTCAAATTAATTAATATGCTATTGAATGAATGCAAAAGACAGAAGTTGTTAAAGTCAATTGCTTTCGACAATATAAAGTTTTAAAAACATTATTTTGAATGCATTCCTACGTTCTGCTTCTATTTCAATCGCTCCCCCTGTGATATTCACGCTTGGGAACATAGCCGCGTTTTCTCGTGGACAAAAAATTCTGCTTATTTGTCATTTCCAATATTTTTATTAATTAACAATTTAATTTTTAATCTTTTTAAAAAATTATTTTAATGAATAACAAAATTAAAAAAAATGTTTTTCATATTTTTTGTTTAAATTTAACATATTTTATATTATGTACATTTTTATAAACGAAAATCCTTTTATTTATGTTTCTTGTATTAATTTTTATTATTACAAAATATTATTTTAATCATTCTCAACAAAATAAAAGTTACTGCCCTGTTTTATCATACTGTTATGCCTTTACGTAGGCAACCCGCTTTACTCCACCTTTCTATGGGGCGGCCATTTTATCCCCAAATCAAGTCACCTACATCTGTCAATTGAAATCGTAGAAATAAGATTGTGGCTCATAGAAACATCTAATCAAGTTAAAAAAAGTTTGTTAAATTCTCTATTTAATTTCGCTCCCCAGTAAAGGCCCACTTTTTCGATTAAGTGCTTAGTTTTCTTTTAAAAAGTGATCAAATTGGAAAAATACAGGAAAGTGGGGGAGAGTGGGTTGGCAACACTTACCAGTTCTCGACCTGCAACGCCGTTAATGTAAAAATACATTGTAATTTATTGCACAATTACCAAAAGTATATTCTAATATAACCGTTATCTGAAAAATTACACTAAATTGTAATTTTACATTTTACGATGTACACTTACATAACCTCAAAGCCATATTAGAAGTTCTTGCTGTTGATATACAAATTTTGGCTTACTTTTGTCTCTCCCAAAGTAGTTAAGATTATTTGGACCCACATTGAAAGTTGTAAAGTTACAAGAATAATTTTTTACAGTGTACTGAAACCTACAAATATTTACTACTTTTTTTTACATTATTCTACTATTTGGGTGCTTTTTTCGACATCAGACACTAAAAGCAACTATTTTTGCTTTTTTTAGAATTAACACTACTTTAAATTCGCTAATACTACCGACGGAATAGCTCAGTTGGTTGGAGCTCCGGCTTTGCGGGTGGTGCGAGCGAGGTTCTCGCGCCCTCCGTCAGCCGGGGATTTTTTCCGACAGGTGAGATATTCCGAGCGGGAGGTTTGACGTCTAAGTACGACGGTGTGCATTGTCGATTATTGTCCGATGCTTACCGCCGAAACTAGACTGTCGATAAACCGGTTGTACTCAGAAGAGGTTTTTCTACAGTTTCCCTCTTCTCTGGCGAAAAAACCCAATTTCGGGTGGTCCAGGCAAAATGCGAGTACTCCTATCTTCGAAAGTCGTACTGTAGACGCATTAGGGTTAAATAAAAATTTGGTAATATTTGTAGAATGGTTATGCTTAATCCAAAAAGTATCAGCAGGGACTCTTGTCGAGAGCGTAAAGCCAATAGGGCAGGAGTATAAATAAAAAAAAAAAAAAAATTCGCTAATACTACACGAAGAAAAAAATGCTGTTGAATCAAAGACATATGAGTTTGATTCATTGAATAGTGTCATAAAGGGCTGCCAAACGTATATGCTGTTGTTTTGAAAGCACCGATTCTAATGATTCGATAGTATCACTTTCATTGAAACAAAAGCATATTTCTTAAATTGACAGCATACTATGTTAATTTGAAGGTATTCCTTTTGAATCAACGATCAAAATTTTTTAATTTAACAGTATATGCTTTTGAGTCAATGACTATAGTTTTTAAATTTAAAAGTATCATTTTTATGATTCAAAAATTTGTACTTTTAATTGTTTTAGTTGTTGCTATCGATTGAATAACACCATACTGTTAAGTCAATTCTTTTATGTGGTTAAAGATATACCAACGATAAATTAAAAAAATGAAATTTTTGTTCACATATTTTTTATATACTAATTCTCACACCTTTAACACAACACTTCTTATATACATCTTTTTTTTAATTTTACACACTAACATAGACATCTTTATTATTTTTTTAAATTTTTTCCAACGACAAACACACATACATACACATTCAAACACACTTTATAATTTTTTGAGTCTGAAAAATACGCTGTTCCCAATCGGTCACTCATCCAGGTAGTAACCGCGACAAAACGTGCTTAACTTTCGTGATAGACGAGAACTGCCGCGCTGCAATGTAATACATTCGCTTCTTACATTGAGCAGTTACTTTGTAGTTAAATACCGTGCACGGAGAAACTTTGTATACTAGTTTGTGATAAACTCACTATGTTTTTTTAGTAAATTGACTACTAAAGTGGGGAAAAACTGCGACGGTATCAATATTTCGTAGTCTGACTACTAAAACACGGAACAGAACCAGACTTTTAAAATTTAGTAGTCAGTTGATGAAAATTTAAAATTCATGATTTCACTAAAAAACAATGTCGAATGTCAGTAACAGGGGCAGACTGTCACCATCTCATACTAATGAGTCAGGTAGAAATCTATTTTACCTATGACGATTGATAACTTATTTGAACGCAATCTAGTCTAATGCCTAACATACTGATAAAGTAACGCACACTTTAATCGACGGAACGCATATACAATTCATATCAAGAAAGTAAGTCACTGTTCTTATATACTAATCCAAAACATTGTATTGACACTTGGGAGAAAATTTGTTAAATGCTGTATTAAATAATATTTGTTTGTTAAATAAAATTCACAAAATCAATTATATTTAAAATTAATAAGGTCAATTTTTGAAATTAACAGAATTATCATTATTATTTCCTAAAATTATTTATCCTTTTGATTAAATTTTTATTCTTTGTGGAAATTTATAGCTAAGATTTAGAATAAATATTTTTTATTAACTTAAAAGTTTATTTCTTGCATATATTGTGAAACATAAAAAAAGATTAAATTAAATAATTTTAAGTTAAAAACTATGAAATCAGAATAAGTTTTCTTTATATGTATTTAAAAGAAACATTTCAATTTATTATTATTAAGAAAATTCACATTAATGCGGCAATTACAATTTTCTCCGTTATTAAAAATAATTATATAAACATAGAGAAATTTAGAAAAATCCTCCTAAATAAAATTGTGAAATATATCTTGCAGTGTTGAAATTCAAGTAGTATATCCACAGATCGATATTGGAAAATCCGGAAGACTTGTTGACACATAACCTCACATTTACAAATTATACTTTTTAACATCTGAGATGTTAAACCACAACATCTAGATGATATGCATTAGCATCCTTTTTTTAATATCTAATGCATTAAAATTCTTAATATCCACTTTTCTCTGTATAATGAATTATTAAATTATTAAAAGAGAACCAGGTGGAATGACAGCAGCCATTTGACTTGAGCACGCATGTATATGAGATTGAGTGGTTATGTGTGACTACACGAACAGCGGTGCTCGTTTGTATGCGTGCAGTTTTGATCGTTTGACTACTAAATTGTAAACGCGGCGCGAAGAAAATATCATTCTTTCGAATATAGAAAATAAAAATTTTGGCATTCACTTTTTCTACATCTACTTTCTTTCGTATATCATAGGCGAGTTTCTCATAACTTGACTACTAAATATTGCAAAAAAAGAGATCATATAGTATTACAAAAACTTCTATTAAATTATAAATCTCGTCTAGTGACCACTTTTTCCCCACTTTAGTAGTCAGTTTACTAAAAATACATTGTGAGTTTAACAGGAATTAATATACAAAGTTTTTCCGTGTGCGCGAGATTTTTCTCGTGAATAAGGGAATTTATATAGGGAATTTATGTTTAACTAGTCCTTAATTCTTTAAAACAATTTAAATAATAGTTTTTTATATAAGAATTTCAAAAACGACAGGTTTAATAAACATAAATATGTGTGAATAAGTATTTCAATAAATTTAGCACCTGTCAATGTCTCAAATACATAGTGTCTTTATTTTTATAGCATATGCTATTGGCAGTCCGCTATAGCACCACTCATTGAAACGAAAGCATATGCTTTCATTTTCAAAAGCGCGCTTCTTTGAAGCAAACAACTTTTCACTTGATTCAAATTTACACGCATTTTCTTCAAGTTTATCTATTAGATGTTTCAAATGAATAATGTCGAAGAAGCAATAAATTATTCTGTTGCTATATATAGATGAACTATAGAAACAATTTGTAGAATATCATTAATTTAACAGTGTCGTACTTTTAATTTAAAGTTTCATTTTTTCGTTTTAAGCAATGTACTGTTCGATTAATAAATGTGTTATTGAATTAATAACGGGAAATTCGACAGCATGGAGCTATTTGATTCAACAGCACTTTTTTTTCAGTGTAGAAATCAAAAAACTATTCTCAAAAATTATAATCGAATTCTTTTCAACGATTCAAATCCTATTTAAAAGAAATATTCAAAATTATTTTCAATATCTTGTAATTTCATAAGATTTTGCAAAAGAATTTAATTATTTAAAAAAATAGTTGATAAAACTCATTCAAAATTTAATTATTGTGTATATTATTTATACAATTCTTAACAATAATTCAAATACTTTCACTAATAAAAACATTTTTAGGTAAATTCAATTATTTAAAATAAAATTTTCGTAATATTTATTATATTTCGAAAAAATTAATTATTTAAAACAATGTTTATAAAATTCTTTTGAAGAATTGTTTTCAAAAATAATAAAATTATTCACTAAAATTCAATTCTTTTTCAATATTTTAATAAAATTCTTGGCAATAATTAAAAAAAATCAATTATTCAAAAAAATGTTTTTTTAAATTCTTTTAAAGATCAAATACTTACAAAAATATTATAATTTTTCACAGAAATTCAATTATTTTCTAATATTTTATTAAAATTGTTCGAAAGAAATCAATGATTTTAAATACAATTATAATTTAATTTCTTCGATAAATAATTGACTTATTCTTTTATATATTAATAAAATTCTTTAAACGAATACAATTATTTACATAAATAATTCTTTAAGAATTTAGTTTTGCCGATAAATAACAAAGTTTTTCCTGTAAATTCTAGTTTTTTAGACATTTTAATAAAATTCTTTGCAATATTCAATTACTTTCATAGACAACAATATTCATCATCACAAGAATTTAATTATTTTCAAAAGCAATAAGATTTTGCAGAAATTCAATATATTCAAAATTGTGTTTTTAATTTTTATCAAGATTTCAATTAACTGAGTAAATAAAGTAAAATAATTCGTACTAATTCAATTGTTTAAAAAATTCTTCTTAAAATTTAATTATTTTCAAAAATAATAAAAATTTGTCAGGACTTAAATTATTTTCAATAAAATTACTGGAAAAAATTCAATTGCTTTATTTTCAAAAAGATTCTAAATAAAAAATCAATAATTATCAAAATAATAATAAAATTCTTTCCAAGAATTCAATCAATTATAATAAAATATCTCGAAGAAATTCAATTCTTTTTAGAAATGATAAAATTCTTGGTAATATTTCAATTTTCAAAAATTTGTTTAAAAAAGCTAAATTATTTCCATATTTAACAAAAATCTCACAAGAATTCAATTATTTACAAAATCATTGGAATTAACTTTAATAAAAAAACCATTTATTTAAACATATTTTATAAAATTCTTCATAAATAATATAATTTCTTGAAAGGATCAATTATTCTCATAAATATCAAAATTCTTTTTAGGAATTCAATTTCAATTATTTTTAATACAATTTTAATCGAATTCTTAAAAAAATGTAATTATTCTTGAAAAGTTTTTTAAAATTCGTCAAAAGAATTCAATCAATTAAAAATTTTAGGATAAAGTTTTTTAAGAAAATTTAGTTACAAAAAATTGAATTTCAATTCTTCCAAAAAATTAATTATTTAAAACTTGTTTTTTTAAATTCTTTTCAAGAATTCAATTATTTACTTAAATAATTCTTCGAAAGAATTCAATCATGTCGATAAATAACAAAATATTTCCCAGAATTCAATTTTTATGAAAATTAAATAATTATTTTAAAAAATTCTAATAAAATCGTTCGCAAGAATTCAGTTATTTTCATCAATAATAAAATGCTGTTTAGGAATTTTATAAGTTACAAAAAATATATAGAATTCTTTTTAAAATTTAATTTTTAAAAAAAAAATTTTGTAATTAAATGATTTTCAATATCTACTATTTTCAAAAAATTTCCAAACAGAATTCATAATTCTTCTTTTTCTTCTACTCCACACTAAATATGGAGTGTGTATGGCTTCGAATTATCAGGCCAATCCAATTCACAATTAACTTTATAGTTTATTTCTAAAATTTCACTGATTACACCTTCTTTTATTGATTAGGTGACTACATTCGTAATTTATCACTTTTCTGCGAGTATTAGCACTCTTGGTTAGATAGTTTCAGGTTAGATGCGTATATGTTAAGGGTGGTGGGGAGTTTTAGGGTGAGCGGGAAGAATTCATAATTAAAAATTTTTTTTGTAAGAACAGAAATTGGAGGTTATGCAAAAATAAATAAATTCAAAGCAGGCGTAACGAACCAACAAGCATTTTATTTTCAGTGGTTGGCAATTGCGTGCTCAGTTGCATGCAACTTGCACGTTGTTGTTCACTAAAACTTCTGTTGTGGACACAGCTTCAAACAAATATTTTAATAATTTTTTAAGTTTGACATTAAATATCTTTTAAATGGAATGGTAAAAAATTTTTATGTTTTTTATAAAAGTTCATTTTAGTTCAATAAATAACACTTTAGTTTTTTTTCAAAATCTAACGATTAGTATAAGTGCAAAAATTAAAAATCTATAATAAACTCATGCTTTCCCTATACCGTACATGTTAAAGATCGAAATTTTAATTTCTCTTTTTGAGACTTACAGACGGTCAATTTTATTTTAATAGGCCTTATTTTGTAGATAAATATCCAAAGAATAATTGAGTGAAATTTAAAAAAAATCTGACGAAAATGAATCGACGCGACAAATACAAATACAATAAATGATGAAGAAACTTGCATTTTTTAAAAAAAAAGTCGGGTGTTAAAGGATTAAATTAATTTTTGGCTTTTAAAACACATAAGAGTGTGTATGTGTGTGTTTATTAAAAAGGAAAAAAGTTAGTTTCTCGAAAAATATATGAATCATTTTTTAATTACGTACCCTTCTAATTCCTGAGATTAAAAAAATACTTGTCGCAAAAGAGTAAAAAGATACAGTACCATAAAAGAATTATTAGACTGATGGCCTACTTACCTTTTAAGGAGTGAGACTGTACGGCGCCTCTATATTTAGCATTCTTACTCACACCATAAATGCTTTCACACAATTTAAAGAATAAAGTAGGTCAATTTCAAGAATTTTCAATTTTTTTCGTAAATTTGTCTCATTCGATTCCATAAAAATTTATTAATTTTAATTTAATTTTTAATTTATTTATTTTAAACGATTATCGGAAGAGTAATAAATAAAACAATATTTCGTTAGTTGTGCAAGGTTTCGGTGTATGGCCAGGTAGATTTTACTTTGTGTTTTGTTTGAGTAAAAACCTCAATTTTATTTTATTTGTAAATTAACAATTCGACGATATTTCATAAAATTCATAGTGTAAGCTAATTTTAGAATGTACTTTTTCGCATAGAATTTTGAGTTAGTATTTTATTGCATGGAAACTTTAATAAGAATTGTCTTGCACTAAAAATTGAATATTGTTTCAAAAAAAATTGTTTCATTGCGTTTAATAAAGTGTCTTGATGGTGGCATCAAACCGAGACACCGAAATGTTGCACAAGTAAATTTTAAATTTAGTTTACAAGCTTATGGGATATATTACAGTACAGGAAAATATACAAATGCGAGATCGATGCTGTGAAATATTTTTGTTGAATCAAAATATATTAACTTAATTCGGTATCAATTAAATTGTCAGGGAAATTAAGATCCAAATCAGGAACAAGGACCTCCATCGGTTCTTTAATAAAACTGTCCAAAGTGTCTCCGGAATGAAAACTTTCCCCATCACTACCACAGTCCTGTTATGAAAAAAAATTTCCATTATAAATTTATTCATATAAATCAAAAATAAAGTTGAAATATATTTTTAATTTTCAAAAGTAAAAAATGTATAGTATCTCATGAGATACTTAAGGGCCAAAAATAAGTTTTTTTTAATTTTAACTATCAAGTACCCTTTAGATCAAGCTGGCAAAAATATATGTTACTCTTAGGATGTAAGAGAATGTAAAAAAATATATGGCGATTGTGCCAAGTAAATTAATAAAAAAAATAAAAATTAAAAAAAAAGAATTTTTTTTACCCCTTCTGCTGCAAAAATTTATCACAAAATTTTTTTTAGATGCACTTTTGCTTCCTTTTTAACATATTTCTTGGAGGACTTTAATGGTTTAGTCAATTCAGAGAAAATTTAATTTTTAATTTTTTCAAAAAAGTGCCACAAGTTTTTCAAAAATAATTTTTTCGAGTTGATACTTGGGGAAAAAAAGTTTCATATAGAGACTAATTAATCCTGAAAATATCGTGGAAATTTTAGCGGGGGCCGCAAAACAATGCTTATCCGCCTACGGCCTTTCATTAAAAAATTGTATCATGTAGAGGTCATAATGATAAAAAAAGTAATTGTCCTAGGTTTTAAGGGGGCAATCGCAGTTGTAACGTCAAAAAATAGACATTTTTTAAAAAATTTTTGTCTTGTAAACCATTAAACTTTTTTTAAAAATCGATTTTTTTCTAAAAGTACATCATTTAGATTTGAGTTAACAAAAAAAGAAATTAAAAATATTAAAAAGTTCCAAAGTTATGTGCCATTAAAGTAACGTCCTGCGAAAAAACAGAGTTTTGCCGTGATCACCACTATAGAAATCTGATTAGTCCGAAATTAAAAATCGAAACGAATTTACTTTTATTGAAAGATTATCTAGTACTTAATCGAAGGATTTTGAAGGAAAAAAATATTTGAAAAAATGTTGACCTGTCAAAGTTGAACATTCGATTTTTTTCTTTTTTCGTCAACTTTGGCAGATCGCCATTTTTTCAAATATTTTTTTCTTGTTAAATCCTTCGATTAAGTACTAGATAATCTTTTAATAAAAGTATATTCGTTTCGATTTTTAATTTCGGACTAATCAGATTTCCATAGTGTTGATCACGGCAAAACTCTGTTTTTTCGAAGGACTTTACATTAACGGTACATGACTTTGGAACTTCTTAATATTTTTAACTTCTTTTTTTGTTAACTCAAATCTAAATGAGGGGCTGGATGCTATAATGTGTTACGCGTGACATTAGACGGATAAGTTTTGTCCAAGAGATCAATTTTTAAAGTTGTTCAAATTGCAAATTTAACAATTTTTTTTATAGAGAATGAAATTCTGCATCTTTTTTCTCTTATAAATTTTTTTCTAACTATTTTCCTTTTCGAAATAAATTGAAAAAACCTCATTTTTCAGAGAAAAATAATTTCAATGTTTTACCACTTCAACTCGTGATAATTTGGTTAATTTTTAATATTTTTTAATGAACCAAAAAGGAAATTAAAGCTTGGAATACGCTGAAAACAAAAAAGTTCATGCCAAAGAAAATATTTTAAAAACTAAAAATATATGAATTTTTTTTGTAATGTAATGCAGAAAATGTGTTTTTCAATCTTTAAGAGCTTCGTTTATCTAAAAAATTTTAACTCTTGACAAACTTCCAGTGAGAAAGTTGTTTATTAATGTATAGAGAAGTTTTCTGTGAAGTTGCAGTAACATTGGATATATACCTTAAAAGTTATTAATGTTTAAAGTTGTCGCGCATCCTGGCGTAGAACGTTCGTTTCGCAGTGAAGTTGAGTGGCATGCTATATTCACTCGCATGGTATACAAATCAATGTTTTTTATACCTTAAAAATGGAAAATAACAAATAAGTGTTTTCCTTTTGTTTCTTTTTTACTCAAATAAATAAATCATAAAAATATTTTTTAGATAGTTTATTTTCTAAGTTAAGTCTTGTCGTTTGTAAACAAGTTCGACTTTGAGAAACTGCGCAAAAGCGCGTTTATAAAAACGTTTTTTTTCGTTAGTCAACGCACACTAAAAATTAGAAAAATGGATGGAAATAGTCAATTATTATTTATATAAATAGTGATTATTTTATTTAATTATGGAAAATCAAGAACAACAAGTGAGAGGTAGAAAGCGAAAAAGAAATGTTTGAAAGTATAAAAAGAACAAGGTAAGAAATAAGAATAATACATGGTTAATAATAATAACCAGTTTTTTTTCTTTAACTTAAAAATGAAAACAAAACAAAATAAGTTTTTAAACACTTTTAATTACACTGAATATTTTTACATTAAATAACATTAAAAATTTTTGACTTTCAAGAATTTTCAAATGATGGTTTGATATTAGTCATCATCTTTCTTTTTTGTGCATTTCATTTTTCTGAAATAGTTATTTAAAAAGTGTTGTCCATTTGAAGAAACGTATCTTAATAAACTTTGCACGTCATCCTTTTTGGCTTTTGTATTGCCAACATTTGGTGAGGGAAATTGTTTTACATTTTCTAAATTTGTTTTCAATCCAATTTCGAAATGTAAAGGATTTTCCAGTTTATAATTATCATACATATTTACAGTCGAATCAGGAGAATAGTGAACGACGCAGCCGTTTGTAATTTTACGATTTTTTGGGACTGATACTTTGTTTTTAAAAATTTTATCGAAGTTGTACACAAAATCGTTTGCACATTCAACCATCGTAAACTGTGGATCGCGAGAAGCTGCAATAATTTGGCGTATTCTTCTGGTGTTTTTATTCTTTCCATAGATTTTTTTTCTGTGCAAACGTCTACAAAAAAATTAAAAAAAAAAATTTTTTTTTTTTTTTAATTTTTTTCTATTACAAACGTCTGAACCAAAATTCCGGTCACATGAGCAAAAAGAATGACCGCGCACAGGAAAAACGTGCCAGATTTCTACTTGAAGTTCGACAGACAGCGCTAATAAAAACGAAAATACCGTGTAATTGCGATTTTGGCCTGGACACGCGTTCGAAAAAAAAAATTTTTTGTGAGTTGCATTTTTAAACTCTTTATCAACGATATACTTAAGAAAGCTGCACACAGTATTCGCGCCTTTTTTAACAAGTACCTTCCATGTATGAGAACAAAACTTTTGTTTGAATTAAAAATGTGAATGTTAAACAAATACAACCATAACAGGCGTTTGTAGAATTGTTCGGAAACTGGTAATTTTGGGAGTGGTAGATTCTGAGCATAATCAAACTCGCAACAAAAAATGTTAGATTCCGCCAAAAGTTTTTTTCTCATTTCATAATAATCTTTTATCTGCGATTTGTGAGAAGCTATTTCCTCAGAATCTACTCCATGCGTTTCACTCTCAAAACACTCATTACAAACGTCTGTTCGTGGCTGTTTAAAACTGAAATTGAAATGTTTTCTGTATGTCGATTTATCGATGGGAACTTCGAAATCTTGCGTAACGGCAAAATAGAATTGGAGATATTCTTCATACATTATTTTTAAATCAAGCTCCGGATTCAAAAAATAATTTAATGCTGTTGATTCTCGGGAGTAGTGAGATGGTTGATTAGGTATCGTTTCGCAGTGAATTTGAATTAAACCTTTTAGTTCTTCTGTCAGCTTCAGTGTTTTAATATGTTTTCCTCTCAAGTCGTTGAAATTAGAATTCTCCAATTTTTTAGTTTGGACAACCTGGACTCTACTTCTTCCAATGTTTAAAACTTCAGAGAAAAATTTTTTGCAGACAGGAATATCCGTATCTTCTAGGGGAAGAAAATAACCCCACGCAATTATTCGTTGTGGAACTTTTGGATTCCCTTGTTCAGTCTCTCTACATTTCATCATAGTACTCAAGAATACCGTTTTTTGATTGTGATCCTCTAAATTCCAATAAATTCCAAATAATTTTTCTTGCTCTTTTAATGGATATTTTTCAAAGCATTTTTCTCGACAACAAAAAACTATTTGTTTAAAAATCTTCTTGGGGACAGATTTTTTTGAGACTGAAATGTATTCTTCTCCCTAAAATATTAAACATTACGTCACTAAAAATCTTCTTAAACTTTTTTTATACTATTTATAGTCAAAATGAGTGGAAGTCATTAATAAAATTACTAATTTTTTTATTTACATTATCTATATGTTTATTTTAATTATATTTATTTTTATTTTTTAACATAATTTTTTTATAATAGTATTAATTATTATTATATATATATACCCGTGCAGAAATTGCCCCATTTGTCTCTATTTAAATAGTGTTGCCGCAAGACGAGACAAGACGAGATTCTTTTCAATCTCGTCTCGTCTTGAAATGTCAAGACCAACAAAGAGTCTTGTCTCGAAAAAGTCTCGTCTTGAGACATAGAATCTCGTCTCGTCTTGAAGTCTCGATATTTTTTCAATTAATAATGCTACTACAGGTTCGGAAAACAGGAAATTTAATAAAAAATTAGGAAAACTGAAATTATTCTAGGAAATCAGAGAATTTTATCAAAAATACTGGAATTAGTATTAACTTCCTAGAATTGAAGAAAAAGTTTTAATTTTTTGTGATCAGCAACCTTTGAACATATTAAAAACATTTAATTATTTTTGAATTTTCCATGTTCTGCTTATTAACTTTAAAATCAACCACAAATATTAATGCTAAACTTTAAATTTTTTCCATTTCTGACAGTAAAATTGATCTTTACAGAATTTGAAATTGAATTTATTTTAAATAATTTAAATCTTAAAAAAGTTTCCTAAAATTGTTATTTATAAAATATTCAGAGAATAATTTTACTTAAAAATTAAAAAATAACTGGATTTTAGAATAGTTGAATTTACATTCAATTTGTATAAATCATGGAATTTCAAAAGGTTTTAAATTTATCTTTAGACTTTGCTATAGTGTTGCATTCGAGCGAGAAATCGCTCGAAAAGAACGAGAATAATCTTGTGAAGAAGACAATGAAAACAATTAAATGTGATTTAACATTCAATTATTTTCATTGTCTTCTTCACGAGATTTCTCGTTCTTTTCGAGCGATTTCTCGCTCGAATGCAACACTACTTTGCTATATGATCAATAATTTCAAAACTATTTTCTTCCTTTACATTGTAAAGACTTAAATGGTAGATTGAAAAATTGCGAAAAAAGTTAAGTATTAAAACATTATTGGCGATTCAAACAGCTAAACTAGCGCATCTGGTGGCCGACTTGGAATTTCCGGCCGGTGTGACTCTGTGTATTAAATACGGTGAACTCCATGAGTTTTGACAGTTCGCTTAAATTGTTTTTACAAAAAGTTTAAAAGTAATTTCATAAGTGTGAATAAAAATTGAAATTTATAATGATAGATGAAAATAAATATGCACCTTCACAACAAAAGAGAAACTAAAAACGACACAATTTCTGCGTTTCTCAGTGCTCTACATTCAAAAATAAAAAAAACCATCTTTACAGAATACAACTTAATATTTGAAGACGCAAACAATTGGATTTAGCAATAAAAACAGGGGCCAAGTGAATGATAATATTATTTTTACAGCAATTATTTCAAACCTTTATTATTATATTACAAGTCTTAAGTTTATACTCCATGTTTCAGGTTATGTCTCTTTACAAGATATATATAGACTTTTATTTTATTTTTTTAAATTTCATATTCATACAGGTGTACAGGGTTTGAGGTCCAATTTAAAAAAAAAACTATTGTACCATCCCGAAATTTGCCCACACGGTTGTGTGATAAAATAATTATCGCTTACCTAAAACTGTGCGAGTATAAACTTACGACTGAGAATAAACGCAGAAATAGTGTCGTTTTTAGTTTCTCTTTTGTTGTGAAGGTGCATATTTATTTTCATCTATCATTATAAATTTCAATTTTTATTCACACTTATGAAATTACTTTTAAACTTTTTGTAAAAACAATTTATGCAAACTGTCAAAACTCATGGAGTTTACCGTATTGTAATACAAAGAGTCACTCCAGCGGCAGTTCCAAGTCGGCCACCAGATGCGCTAGTTTAGCTGTTTGAATCGCCAATATTTTTTTCCACGTATAAAGATTTTAAATTGATGAAAATGTTGGTCTTGTATTCACATTAAACTAAAATTTTAGGTTTATAACTAAAATTCAGAGAGTAATTTCAAAAAATATATAGATGTACTATTACTATATTTTATGGTATGATGACTTATTCAATTTCTAGTTTTTCGTATTTTTCTAATCCGACACTGTATTTAACAATAGTTTTTGTGTCTTGAATCTTGTCTTGGTCTTGACAGTTATGATCTCGTCTTGTCTTGAATGGACAAGACGAGAAAAAAATACATCTTGGTCTTGGTCTTGACGATGATTGTCTCGTCTCGTCTCGAAAATCTCGAGTCTTGCGGCATCACTATGAATTATGGACAATAACTTTGTAAATATGTCAATAATTTACCTCTTTTCCTTTATTTATTATTATTATCAGTATTATTATTATTATTATTATTAATCGTGAATTATTCCTATTTCTTACCTTGTTCCTTTTATACTTTCGAACATTTCTTTCCCACAAGTCTTCGAGACTTTTTCGCTTTCTACCTCTCACTTGTTGTTCTTGATTTTCCATAATTAAATAAAATAATCACTATTTACTTCCATCCACTTCACAATTCACATTTAAAACATTATCCGAGTTTAAAGTACTATTTTTTCTAATTTTTAGTGTGTGTTGACTAACGAAAGAAAACGTTTTTATATACGCGCTTTTGCGCAGTTTCTCAAAGTCGAACTTGTTTACAAACGACAAGAGTTAACTTAGAAAATAAACTGTCTAAAAAATATTTTTATGATTTATTTATTTGAGTAAAAAGGAAACAAAAGGAAAACACTTATTTGTTATTTTCCATTTTTAAGGTAAAAAAACATTGATTTGTATACCATGCCACTATGGGGAATTTGATCGAAATCGCGGCCAAAATTACTAAACGGTTATCAATTGCTTTAGGCCTTGGTATATTGTCCAATTGTCAAATTGACGATTTGACAATTGACAGCTGTCAATTCAGTTGTCAACTTTTCTGAAAAGTGATTATTTTTTACGAAAATGGCAGTATAAGGGTTTTCGGAGTCACTGATTACGAATATGATGTCAAATTGAGGATTTGACAAATTAACAGCTGTCAATTCAGTTGTCAACTTTTCTAAAAAGTGATTATTTTTGACGAAAATGACGTTATAAGGGTTTTCGGGGTCGCTAATTACGAATATGATGTCAAATTGACAATTGACAGCTGACAATTCAATTTTCACCTTTTGTGAAGTGATTATTTTGGTGAAAATGACCTTTCAAGGGTCTTCGGGGTTGCTGATTACAAATATGATGTCAATTTGAAAGCTGACAGCTGTCAAAGCAAATGTATGATAAGAGCTAATAATAAAATTTTCAATGAAAAATAATATATATTATGAGAGAAATTCATATTATTTATATTTTTCGTGATTTTTCGAGATGAATGGTAATAACCTGGTAATAATATGGTAGAATACTTTAAATAAACATTTTAAATAATCAATTTAAAACAATGTAATTCATAAATATACAACATTAATAAAAATTAAATGTGCATAAACTTTAAAAACAAAAATTAGTATTTTCAAACATCTTATTGATAAGTGTAGCTATCATCAGCATCAGAATCTGTTAGGTTATCAGGGTAATCATCGTTGCAATCATCTTCGTTATTAAACTCAGAACAGGACAGCAATTCAATTACTTCTCGAGGAAGATCTGCTCTTTTATGTTGTTTAATACGCCTTGTCAAATAGATTGAAGAAATCAAAGGATCAGAGCTATCCATAGCGCGGTGAAAAACATCAGTTAAATTATTTATACGGCTATTTTTTCTAGAATGATCTATTCTGTCCGACTTATATATTTTGTGCCTGCATTCTGTTGCGTCTTCTGCAAAGTATCCAAGAGGTAGGGCAGAATTTTCCATAATTTGGCGTGAATGCACAAGCATCTTGTGTACTGTAGGTGTCATGGGTAACCACGGATATTTTTCAAAATACCTGTGGGCTGTATCAACACAGTATTTGTACACAGTATTTTTACGCCAGGATGCGCGACAGCTTTAAACATTAATAACTTTTAAGGTAGGTATCCAATGTTACTGCAACTTCACAGAAAACTTCTTTATATATTAATAAACAACTTTCTCACTGGAAGTTTGTCAAGAATTAAAATTTTTCAGATAAACGAAGCGCTTAAAGATTGAAAAAAACATTTTCTGCATTGCATCACAAAAAAATTTATATTTTTTTTAGTTTTTAAAATATTTTCTTTGGCATGATCTTTTTGTTTTTAGCGTATTCTAAACTTTAATTTCCTTTTCGGTTTATTAAAAAATATTCAAAATTAACCAAATTATCACGAATTGAAGTGGTAAAACATTGAAATTATTTTTCTCTGAAAAATGAGGTTTTTTCAATTTATTTTGAAAAGGAAAATAGTTAGAAAAAAATTTATAAGAGAAAAAAGATGCAGAATTTCCTTCTCTATAAAAAACAATTGTTAAATTTGCAATTTGGACAACTTTAAAAATTGATCTCTTGGACAAAACTTATCCGTCTAATGTCACGCGTAACACATTAAGGCGCTCGCCCACCTCTACTGCCTGCATTAGAGTAAGAGAGAAAAAACATGAAATTTGAATTTTCTGACTTATTTACTCTCATGTGTTACCATGACAACTATGCATGCATGGGCATGCATGCAGAGGTGTGCGAGCGTCTTTATAGCATCCAGCCCCTCAAATGATGTACTTTAAGAGCAAAAATTGATTTTTAAAAAAAGTTTAATGGTTTACAAAAAAAAAATTTTTGAAAAAATGTCTATTTTTTGACATTACAACTGCGATTGCCCCCTTAATAACGTGTTCCAACACTTCCCGAGTATAATGAGATCTCATCTAGATTTCTTAAAAAAGTAAAAAACATCTCCATCAACTTACAAAAAATGCTTTTTTACAAACTACAGTATGGAATATATGTGTCGCGATCTGAAGAAAGGGATCTTAGAAGCAAATCACTTTAAGGTTACACGCATAGAAAGGGTTTGCTGTGGCAGCAAACTCTTCGTTGCCACAGCAAACCTTGTTCGTTGAAATAGGGACAGCGAAAAAGTTCGCTGTGAGATCAAACAAGTTCGCTATGACAGCAAACTGGCATAAATTTTTACTGATGTTCGCTGCCACTGCGAACTTTTTAGCTGTAGTAGCTAATTTTCAGAGATTTCACAGCAAAAATTTGTTTACTGCTGCAGCCAATTCCTTTCTTTCCGTGTATGTTAGTGTTACTTTTCGGTTGATTAAAAGTTTCTTTTTACATTTTACAAATAAAAATTAAAGTTTATTAAATATTTCAGTTATAATGAAAACTTAAAAATTAATGATTCACATTAACAGTCGATCCCTTTTTTGTATTTTCATTTAAAAAATTGCAAACATAACCTATAATTTTTTGCTCCTAAGGTGCTTTTCTTCAGATCGCGTCACATATGTTTATTTAAGTGTACCACTATTCAAGAATACAAATGGAAAATATTAGTTAAAAATATTAAAAATTACAAGAACTACAATTATTTTATAAAAAAAAATTTTGTCATTTTTCTGAAAAATTGTCTACTTTTAGTATTTTTTTTTTATAATAAAATATTTATAATGAAACATTTCAATTTTAGAAGCTTCTTCTGCAATGTTTAAAGAATATTAAACAATTTTTTATGCAAATTTAATGTTAAGTTTATAAATGGTAGAAAAATTTAGAATTTTAAAAGATTAAAACAAAAAATTATTTAAGAAGTAAAAAAATGGACCAAACGCTTACATTTAGAACAGAATTTGATGTTTCAAAAATGTCGTAGGTAGAGGTATTCAAAGCAGCTAAGGTGCACGTATCTCTACAATCTCTGAAAAGTGTGGGATGATAATTCACCAGAGATTTTATACTTTCATCCAGCAGACATAATCTTTCCTCTTCATTTTCTTTCTCCTTGCGAAGTAATTCAGTTAAACCCGATATGTACAACATTGCTAATTTTAATGTTGTTATTTTGGTTAGTTTCTCATTTGTTCCATCGCCTTGCTATAAAAAAACCAAAATACAATTTTTACTATTACTTTTATTACTGAAGAAAATTAATTTCAATATTTAATTTCCAAAATGTTTATTTTTAAATTCAATATTTATTTATGAAAAATAATAAATTAAACATTTTTATTTTGAATTAAAAAAATATCATTTTACTTATTTTATTTATTTTTCGAATTATTGAATTGAACTGAAAGAAATATTGATATTTTAATAAAATTAATTATTTATGCAAATTTAATTTTAAAATTGATTGGCACGAATAGTATAAATAGAAAGGAAACACTAGGTAATTAGAAATAAACATCAAAAAACTCACCGCGACTACTAATTCTGGCAAATATGAAGGCACTGCTTTCCGAAGAGTTTCAAAAGCCAAATTAATTTCCTTCATTCGCGATCTTTCTCGTGCATTTGCTGTTTTTCGTCTATATTTACTCAAAGGTGGTGGTCTATGTTTCACACTAAGTTTCCCACGATTCACTTCATTTTTCCTCCCATAATTATCATTAATTGTGGGAAATTCTTCATTTTCAAAATCATCAAATTTAAATTTCTTCCGTACACTTTGACGTGGTCGTAAACTGTATTTTTCACTTGCCATTTGTTTTATTTCACTTGCCATTTGTTTTATTTCACTTTTCATCTCCCAAATTTAGAATATTCATTAAAACTTTGTCTTTGAGGATTTTTTTTTAAATTTTACTTTTATCAAATTTCTGTTTTTTAGTTACGATAATAATGATAGTTCAATTAGTTTATTTTAAAAAAAGGAAGTTTTTGATAAATTTTTGACTCCTTTTTGCTTTTTGATTTATTAATTACAGAAATTAGTGTGTAATTATGTTTAAAATAAAAAATAAATAATTTCATAATTTTAAAACTTGTGTCTATCCAATTGCAGGTTTGTAAAGGACTGGATACTCTCAAGTACAGCCTTCACATGATAATCTCAAAGAAATTTCAGTGGGAGAACGAGTTCCCTTTTTGGTAAAGTTTGATCACATTTATCTATATATTTAATTCAAACTTAAAAAAATTTCCTTTCTTAATAAAGATTCATTATTAAAAGTACAATTAATTAAAATAGAATGCAATTTTTATTATTATTATAACACATAATTATTTTAACAGTAATTTTTATAGACATTACATTGTTCAATTTCTTTAGTCGGATATTTTTTCAATTAAACCATTTTTTTGGTATTACAACATATTTTTCCTATTAAAAATATTGTGTAAACTTCACTTTACCAATCTTAGTTCATTTGTAATAATCCGTATACTGTAATAAGAAAGGTACTAATTTAGTACCAATTTTGGTACTAAATCGTAATTTGGTTCTATTTTAATACCAAAATCAGCTCTAATTTAGAACCTTTTTTTACAGTGTACTGAAAAACTACGTAGTATTCATAGTGGTCTCTTATACGTTAAAACCAATGACTTAACCAATATCATTATCGGCGTCCCGTGCAGAAATTGACCTACTTGACGCCTAAACCTGATCAGGGCCAGACGTGGCAACCCTGGTCAGGCCCACATCAGGAAAATCTTAGGGAACAGAGCAGGGCCACGTAGGATTTAAAGTTTGAATTTATACTCTCTAATTAGTGTTTCATTTCGATCCGAGAATTTAATTTTTTCGAGCGATTTTGTTCGTTGTCGTCTTTGATTTTCGAACGATCATCTCGTTTATTCTTTTGTTAATTGTCAAATCGTATCGTCTAATTTCCTAATCGACCGATTAATTATCGACTGAACTTCTCGACTTTCCCATAACTGACAGCTAACAATAATAAACTAATAACCTATTTTAAAAAAATTTTAATAACCAAAAATATTTGAATTCTTTGTGTTTAATTCGTTTAAAAAATATAATTAAATTTATTTTGGTTAATTAAGATTAGTGTAAAAAGTTAATTTAAGGTGTCTAGAGAATTGTGATTTTTAAATTCCTAGACCAAAAAGTAAAATATTCCTGAATTTATTTTTTAAAACAATAATAACTATAATATTAAAATATTAATATTTTATGATAAAGAAATTAAGAAAATCGACTTTAAAAAGTCAATAGACATTTTCTTTATTTAGAGAAATATAATATTAATTATTATATTAACTAATAAGTCGATAACATTGGAAGTTAAATTTAAATTTAAAATTAAACTTGTTTTTTATTTTTCTATTACGTATAGACACATTTTTACATTCTCATCACATGAGAAGGTATTATTTTACAAAGTATTTTTATTAGTTTTACTTGTGTATTAAAATAATAAAAATTAAAAATAATCATACCTAAATTGAAAAAGTTTAATTTTTTAGGTGAAAAAATAATTCTTTAATAAACATTAATAAAAATTTAGTTTTCTCAACATTATTCAAAAGTTGACGAAAGACCAGTTTTCTCCTCTTGATAAAATTTTTCTAAATTTAATAGTTTAAGTTGTGTAAAAATATAAACTTATATTAAAATTTTTCATAAAATTTTACAAAGTAGCGAATATTTAAAAAAATTCACTGTAATTTTCAGACTTTTTCCTGGTCTAACTAAATTCCCGGTTTTCCCGAAATTCCTGAACGCTAGACATTTTGTAATTATATAAAACTGTTACGTAAATATAAGAAGTAAATTATAATGCATTTTTCAGTGAAAAATAATAAATTATAAATTATTAATAAACAGTAAAATAAAAAATGAATAAAAAAATTAATTATAAAATAATAGTTAATAATATGAATAACAAGTTATAAAAAGTTAGATAAATATGTGAAGTAAATTAAGGAGTTTTAGAGTTTTAATAGGAAGAAAAATTTTACGTCAATAATTTACAGAATATATATTCAGGCTTTTAATTTGTTGAAATGATTTTCATAACATGAACAAGTCGCTACAAACAAAAACGTTTAAAGATAAAGAATTTTTAAAAACTTAAATCTCATTATTTATAAATAATGTAACATATTCATATATCTCATTATTATTTGAGTTTACAATAATATATAATTTTATTAATTTATTTTCAATACAAAAAATACGTTTTTAATATTTAGAACGAACTTCTCGTTTGATCGGAGAAATCGCTCGGTTTAGCGAGATGTTCACTTCAATAAGACGAGCGAACATGACTTCTCGGTTATCAAAACAAAAAGAAAATCGTTTTTTGGTTCTTTTCTCGGATCGTGTCGCTCGAATGAAACACTAAGTCTCTAAATTTGAATAAGCGTTTGACTGTTTCACAGCGATAAGTATACAACTAATTCCAAAAAGCGTATATACGCTAATAATTAGTGAAATTTCACTGATTTTTTAGCGAAATTTAACTAATTCACAGCGTATATACGCTAATTGGAATCAGTTGTATACTTATCGCTGTTTCAGATTTAGAAAGTATCTTTCTAAGATTTTAATGCATGAAATATGTTATTATATATAATATAATATTATATATATATATTATATATATATATATAATATTATATATTACATATAGATTATATTATATTATATTTATATTAATAAAATTAAAAATAAATTAAATAAATTCTTATAATTTATTTTACACAGATCGACAACGACCATTTTGAATGAAAAAATCTCATTCTTGATTTTCAAAATTATATTTCACTATTTTAAAAATATTGCTCTACATTAAGCAGGGCATATATTATTTTTAATTATGTAATTTATTTTTAAATATTTCAATTATTTGTTTGTAATAATAAATTAATATACTTAAATCTATACCTACACATAGTAATAAAAATAATAATAACAACATAATAATAAATCAATCAAAGTAAAATAAAGTTTTTAAAAATATTAATTAACTTAATTACATAAATTAATGTAAATAACCTTGCAGAAAAAAGGATATAACCGACCCGATCAGTGGGGTCCAGATTTGGTCCTGATAAGGCCCTGATGTGGTTTTTTAATATTTATTTCTAAAATTATTTATCATTTTAATAATGGAAAAACATTTAATTTTTATGTAATAATAGCAACACACAAAAAACCCAGTCTCATTTTTGTTGCATCTCAAAATGAGACTATGTTAAATGCCATAGAACGTGGCGCCACCTAAGAGTCTCATTTTTGTTGCAACTCAAAATGAGTAGCGTATGATACTCATTTTGAGACTAGGTTTTTTGAGTGAAATTGTTTGTTTTTGTTTCTAAATATTATTTTGAATAATACAAAATACTATTCTTTAAACTCATATTTAAAAACAATTAATTGTTTGGTATTAAAATTTGTAGGCAATAATTTTATATTATTTAAAATAATGTTTTTAAATAAAAACAAACAATTTTGTTATTAAAATGTATAAATAGGTTTTTAATGTGAGAAATAAGTATTAAAAAGATACACATCAGGGCCACAAATGGGCCCCACTGACCAGATTGTTTATACTTTTTCTGCAAGCGTATTAACTTTAATTTATGTAATTAAATTAATTCATATTTTAAAAATTTTCTATTTTATTTTGATGGTAAAAATAGTCCAATTTTAATAAAATATACTTATATTAATATTTTCAGAAAATTTTTTTATTAATAATTTTAAATCATAATATTTTGTTATTATTATTATTATTAATATTATTATTATTATTTCTATTAAAATTATTAAGTGTATAGCTTTAAATATATTAATTTATTATTAAATAATACAGTCCCAACATTCAAATGGTAGTTTGAGTAGAATAACTCCTAAGCTTGCGTGGCTGTGCGGTTAGTGATTCGACTTGCGTCATCGAGGTCTAGGGTTCGATTCCTAGTGCGTGCGATATTTTTCCGTCGTAGTTTTTAAGTGTTTTTGTGTACAATGTATGTTTATAATGTAAAGCTAAATGTAGATTTAACGAATAATAATAATTTATTAATTATAGTAATAGTAATAATATTAAATTAATCAAAAACTTGGTTTATTAAAATTGGTAAAAAAAGTTGAATAATTCAAAAAGTATTTTTTTTTAAATAAATTCAAGAAAAATAAATACAGAATAATTATTATTTGTAATAGCAAGTTTGCCAAATAAGCTTGTCGAAAACTTTCCTCACAAGCTTGCAGCAAGCTCTTATCATACTCTTGTAGCAAGATTGCAGTGTAAGCTTGCAGCAATAGGACATTTTGTTACTTGCCACAAACTTGTCACGAGATTGCTCTGTAAGCTTGCACACCTTGCACGGCAAGCTTAATGCAAGTTTGTGGCAAGCTTATGTGCTGATTGACTACTAAAGTGGGGAAAAACTGTGACGGTATCAATATATTTCGTAGTCTGACTATTAAAACACGCCCGTGTGGAAAATGAAAATTGGTCCTAGCATGGTCCTACCTATTTTGCCCTGTTAATAGCTTGGACCTAAGTAGGCAGTGTAGTTTGGACTAACAATGGCTGGTGATGCGATTTTAGCCTGGTCCTAACTTGGGAGCCTAGTTAGGACCAGTTTGTGGGTCCATTTTTGGACCTAGAAAGGACCATCTCAGACAGTATCTTCTATTTCATTATAATTTTAATTAGTTTATAATATTTGTTAAAGAAATAACCTAAATTTATAATAATAAGTATTAGTTTTAATTAATTATTATTTTTTTCAATTAAATGATGATCAAAAGCGAATTCATAAATAATGTTAGTACTTATATGCAGAGATTAATATATATTCCTCTAATATATACATTAAAAATTATAAAAAATAAGAAATTTGTTAATTAAATTATTTTACATTATATATAATCTTTAAATTGCATACTTATACGAATATAATGCAGAAAAATCGGAATAAACGCAAACCTAAAAAGCAAGTAAAATCTAACGCACGCGGGAATCGAACCTATGACCTACGGACTACGAGACTAACGCCCTAACCACTATGCTAATGAAACTAGTTGAGATCAAAATTTTTATTGTCAGTGACTTGTTACCCCTGGGGTGCCCGGGTGCAGAATAGGCCCCCTGTTACCGGCTACAGGTCGTAAGAGGCGATCATATGAGGCTCGGAGTGGCGCCACTGCTTGCGGTTAGTACTCGATTCGTCCCAGGCTTTCTTATAGAGCAGTGGCATACGATGATGATGGGCAGTGCCGTGGCGGCCCTTCACCGAAGGGCCGCAAATGTTCTTACCAAGTTTGCGGAGATCGGCAGATGGTCACTTGTTGACCATCGGCGTTGGGGAGCGTAATCTCTCCCAGTTACGCTCGTATGCGAGCCGTGTGGTTATACCAGTATTGGGAGGTGCTGCACGTATACTCTACCTAGACGCTGTCAGTGACTTGTTGACTTGCTTTTGATGATTCAATATAGTATTTATTGACACTAATACACCATAATAAATAAAAAAATAGTTTAACAACAACAAGAATAAAATAATATTCAAATATAAAAATTCAAAAATTAATATTTTTATATTATATCAAGAAAAAAATATCTATACATTTTCGTTAAAAACAGGTTTTTCATTCAATCATTCAATCATTTTTAACATTAATTTGTTGGTCTAAAAAAATATTCGTCTTTTGGACTTAGAAATTTTTGCTAATGAAACTAAGAAGTCCAGGTAGGTCCTAATTTTGCAATAAACTAATTTAAAAAGTATGAAATATAGATATTTTATAATTTTAACAATTCAGCATTTGTTTAAACAAAAAATTGTTGTTATTTATTAACTCTTGAGACAATAAAGCGTCTAGACACTTGTAGTCTTTTAAAATTTTGCAATTAACTAATCTGAGTATTTACTTATTGCAAAATTAGAAAAAACTACTAGTTTCTAGGTTGATTGTGTGAAAAGTTAGTAAATAACAATTATTTGTTTAAAGTTTTAAACAATTGCTGAATTAATAAATTAACTTTATTTTATAATATTTGTATAATTTTGTGATATATGTCAAACAATAAATTGTTTAAAAAAATATGAGTATCAATTAATTTTATAAATATTAATTGAGAATAATATTTATCAATTTTTACATGTTTTTTCTGTATCAATTTTGACACTTTATTTTCCTAAAAAATTTTCTAAGTCACAAATGGATCTCCTAGTTAGTACCGAGTTAGGACCAACCTAGGATATATAAAAAGGGGTTGCCAAGTTAGGTCCAAGCTGGGCCAAAAATCATTTTAGGCATAGCATGGTGATTTCTACACGGGCGGAACAGAACCAGACTTTTAAAATGTAGTAGTCAGTTGATGAAAATTTAAAATTCATGATTTCACTAAAAAACAATGTCGAATGTCAGTGACAGGGGCAGACTGTCGCCATCTCATACTAATAAGTCAGGTAGAAATATATTTCGACGCCTCCTGTTCATATAATGCTTATTGAACAACGAATGCAAGATGATTCTTATTCACTTTTTGGTGCAAGACAATGCTTATTCGATTTTCCGTGCAATAAAATGCTTATTCAAAATTGTGTGCAAAACAATTGCCACTGACAGAACAATAAATGTAACCCTAAATCTTCCTATTAATATTAAATTGCAATTAAATAGCCGAGAATTTCAGTTCGTGTCTATTCCCTCTGGCCACGGAAACGTCTTTTTCCTAGAAACGTTCCTAAAACGTTTTATGTCCGCTACATAACGGCTTAAGAACGTCCAATGTTCTAAAAACGTTTTTAGAACATAAAACGTTCTTGAGACGTTATGTTGAGGACATGAAACGTTCTAAAAACGATTTAGGAACGTTTCTAGAACAAAGCCGTTTCTGTGTCCAGAGGGTTGTTATAAGAAACTTTAAACACGGATCTTATCACAGGTATTACACGCATAGAAAGGGTTTGCTGTGGCAGCAAACTCTTCGCTGTCACAGCAAACCTTGTTCGTTGAAATAGGGACAGCGAAAAAGTTCGCTGTGAGATCAAACAAGTTCGCTATGACAGCAAACTCGCATAAATTTTTACTGATGTTCGCTGTCACAGCGAACATGTTCGCTACCACTGCGAACTTTTTAGCTGTAGCAGCTAATTTTCAGAGATTTCACAGCAAACATTTGTTTACTGCTGCAGCTAATTCCTTTCTTTCTGTGTAAGAAATATTTTTTAAGCAATTGCAATTATAAATTATACTGAATTGAAAATTTTATAAAATTCATAGAAAAAGCTAATTTCAGAATGTACCCTGCCGGAAGAATGGACTAAAAAAGTACTGAAATTGTACTGGCCTCCAGTACAATTTCAGTCCGTTTTTTTTCAATGTTTCGGTAGACATTTTTAAAGTCCTTTAATAATAGTTTCAAATGTAGGTTATGTCAACAAACCATTGTTAACAGTTTGGAAGTGAAAATAAGAAAAGGTTAACAAAATTTTCAATGAAATTCCCGTTAAATTTTAAACTTATATTGCAACCCCTGCTTTAACAATAAACCCGAAAGTCTATTGTATGGGATTATAATTTTATGGCTTAAAAAGTTTACAATTTAAATAATTCAATTTTTCAAACAAAAAAATTTGAATCTGTGATGTTTTATAATTACAAATATCTAAAATTCATTATAAAAAATGTTTAATTAAAAAAGTTATAAACTATCTCGCAAATTCTAATTGTTACGTAAAACCGGATATTATTTTTGAATTTTGATTAACATGAATATTTAGCATACATAATAATTACTTGTAAAGAATCTGAGTTCTTGAAAAACAAACATAATGTTAAAATATAAATAAAAATTATTTTTAACATTAACAATGAAATACTCGTCCTTCAACTTAATGACGGTCTAGCTATAAACATCACCGAAAGCGACCCTTTTTCAGGTAATTTTCCCCAGTACAATTGAGGAGGTCAATCAAATAACTCGATTTACGCTCGGCTGAAATGTTGTGAAGCCAGTCAGTCGGGTCAAAAGGGAGAAAAATAAAAACTCAAAATTTTGGTTTTTAAAGAACGGCATCTTGTAGATAATAAAAAAATACATCTTTTTTCTCAATGAATTTTTTTTGTAGAGCAAATATTTCTCATATTAAAAAATAAAAACCAAAAAATTTGTGTTTAGAAATTTAATTAAGTTTTAAAATGCAAACGGTCTTTTTGCATGTAAAATGTTAATGAATTCGCTCGGAATTTTTTGTACATACTCATTTGGGTCTGCTAAAAAAGAGAAAGTCATAAAACATTTCAAAATTATTTTTTGTTTAATTGTTTTTTTATTATAAACAATGACCTGTCAGCAATAAGGTTATCTTATTTTCGATGAGAAAAAGTATCGAGGGAAGTTTTGAGTTGAACAAACTTCCAGTGAGAAAGTTGTTCTATATTATTCAACGAAGTTTTTCTAAAAATTTTAAATAAATTTGTTTAAAAATAACAAAGTTATTCAATTTTTAAAAACTTCCTGCCGCGTCACGCATACGCCACAAGAGACAGCGCCGAGGACAGCGCCTTAACTTAGGCAATGTGGTGGCAATCTACTAGCAACAGCTGTGTACCAATAAAAAATATTATCTTAATATTTATTACATAATTATAATGTTATATTAGAACTATTGACAAAGACTAAAAATGTTATAAAAAATATTGTGAAGAACCTTTAAAGGTTGTTGTAAAATAAAAACATAAGTAGAAACGAAAATAGTATAATTATTGTATTATTTACTGTAATATTAATAATGATAATGTTTATTTAACTAATTACATAAAAAGGGAAAATGAAAAATAATGAAATAACCATGTTTGCATAAAAAAATTGTTAAAATAAATTAACAACATAGCTGTTGCTAGTAGATTGCCACCACATTGCCTAAGTTAAGGCGCTGTCCTCGGCGCTGTCTCTTGTGGCGTATGCGTGACGCGGCAGGAAGTTTTTTAAAATTGAATAACTTTGTTATTTTTAAACAAATTTACTTGAAATTTTTAGAAAAACTTCGTTGAATAATATAGAACAACTTTCTCACTGGAAGTTTGTTCAACTCAAAACTTCCCTCGATACTTTTTCTCATCGAAAATAAGATAACCTTATTGCTGACAGGTCATTGTTTATAATAAAAAACAATTAAACAAAAAATAATTTTGAAATGTTTTATGACTTTCTCTTTTTTAGTAGACCCAAATGAGTATGTACAAAAAATTCCGAGCGAATTCATTAACATTTTACATGCAAAAAGACCGTTTGCATTTTAAAACTTAATTAAATTTCTAAACACAAATTTTTTGGTTTTTATTTTTTAATATGAGAAATATTTGCTCTACAAAAAAAATTCATTAAGAAAAAAGATGTATTTTTTTATTATCTACAAGATGCCGTTCTTTAAAAACCAAAATTTTGAGTTTTTATTTTTCTCCCTTTTGACCCGACTGACTGGCTTCACAACATTTCAGCCGAGCGTAAATCGAGTTATTTGATTGACCTCCTCAATTTCAGTGCTAAAACGCAGCAAATTTTCACTGAAATAGCACTGAGCTCTCAGTACTAATTCCCCAGTACAATTTCAGTCCATTCTTCCGGCAGGGTACGTTTCCGCATAGAATTTTGAATAAGCATTTTATTGCACGGAAAATCGAATAAGCATTGCCTTGCACCAAAAAGTGAATAAGAATCATCTTGCATTCGTTTTTCAATACGCATTATATGAACGGGAGGCGTCGATTTTACCTATGACGGTTGATAACTTATTTGAACGCAACCTAATCTAATGCCTAACATACTGATAAAGTAACGCACACTTTAATCGACGGAACGCATATACAATTCATATCAAGAAAGTAAGTCACTGTTCTTATATACTAATCCAAAACATTGTATTGACACTTGGGAGAAAATTTGTTAAATGCTGTATTAAATAATATTTGTTTGTTAAATAAAATTCACAAAATCAATTATATTTAAAATTAACCCTACTAAAAATAAAATCAGGAATCGTCATGAATGGTCAGAATTTCTGAACATTCCTGATCAGTCTCACTACTTCTGTCGTTTTCGAACGTTTCTCACAATTCCTAACCAAATACTTCCCAAGCTCCTCCCACTTTACTCCCACCATTTTCGAAGATATGACCATTTCTGAAATTCCTGACCATTTCTGAAATTCTTGACTATTTCTGAAATGTGTTAACACATAACCTATAAAAATTTTGGTACATCTTTCTAATTTTGGAAAAGTCTCATGAAAATTTATATATGGGGCAAAATTCCTCAATTGTCCTAACTTAAAATTGAAAGTCTTCAAATCGGGTTGATTTTTGCACAAACTTTAGTACTATAGGGGAGTACTTTATCCACAAAATATTAAAATATTTTATTAAAAATTGTAGAGGGGGGAGGGGGTTAAAGTTTTTGGTAACGTGTTAACAGTGGATTCTTATAGCTAATGTAGCTAAAAAACAGTAGAGTGGACAAAATTTTGCCCTATATGTTTTCGAAAGGTTTTTTCCTCCTCTTTCGAATGGTGTAAAAAAAATTTTTTTTTATTAACAATTTAAGTTAATTTTTTCAAAATTAAAAATATTTTTGACTTTTTTTTTAAAATCGGCATTTTTTTTTCTTTTTTTTGCATTAAAATAAAGCTTATTATATGTACTTTCCATACCCCTTTGGTAAAAAATGCCGTTTTTTTTGTTTTCGAATTATTAATTATTTAATTAATAAAAATTTGTTAAAAATTATTAAAAAATGAAATACTTTTTAAGCAAATAAACTTTTTTTAATTATGAGCTTATCATCGTAAAGCTGCTTAAATTCCGCATCCAACGAGTATAAATACATCTATTTTTATAAATAATTGTTTAATAAACAAATAATTGAAAATTTATTTATTAATTTTTTGAAAAAAAAAACAATTTCTTTCTTCATTTTTGCTTTAAAATACAGATCAATATGTGTACATTCAATACCGGTTTAGGAAAAAATGACGCTTGATTAGTTTTCAAATAATTAATCATTTAATTAGTTAATTAACTCATTAATAGTAGTAAAAAATTACTAAAAAATTAAATATTTTTCAAGAAAATAAACTTTTCTTAATTACGAGTTTGTCATCGGAAAGCTTACCAAATTCTGCATCCAACAATCATAAACTCAACTGTTTTTTATAAATAATTATTAATTAAATAAATAATTTATTATTTATTTATTAATTTTTTGAAAAAGGGATATTTTTTTATTTTTCCTTTAAAATAAGGCTTAATATATTTATTTTCGATACCCGATTAGGAAAAGTTACAATATTTTTTGTTTTCGTATTATTTATTAATTAATTAATAAAAATTAGTAAAAAAAATTAATATTTAAAAAAAAACTTTACTTAATTTTGAGCTTTCCAACGTAAAGCTTAACAAATTCCGCATCCAACATGTCTATTTTTTATTAATTAATTAATAAATAATACGAAAACAAAAAATATTGTAACTTTTCCTAATCGGGTATCGAAAATAAATATATTAAGCCTTATTTTAAAGGAAAAATAAAAAAATATCCCTTTTTCAAAAAATTAATAAATAAATAATAAATTATTTATTTAATTAATAATTATTTATAAAAAACAGTTGAGTTTATGATTGTTGGATGCAGAATTTGGTAAGCTTTCCGATGACAAACTCGTAATTAAGAAAAGTTTATTTTCTTGAAAAATATTTAATTTTTTAGTAATTTTTTACTACTATTAATGAGTTAATTAACTAATTAAATGATTAATTATTTGAAAACTAATCAAGCGTCATTTTTTCCTAAACCGGTATTGAATGTACACATATTGATCTGTATTTTAAAGCAAAAATGAAGAAAGAAATTGTTTTTTTTTCAAAAAATTAATAAATAAATTTTCAATTATTTGTTTATTAAACAATTATTTATAAAAATAGATGTATTTATACTCGTTGGATGCGGAATTTAAGCAGCTTTACGATGATAAGCTCATAATTAAAAAAAGTTTATTTGCTTAAAAAGTATTTCATTTTTTAATAATTTTTAACAAATTTTTATTAATTAATTAATTAATAATTCGAAAACAAAAAAAAACGGCATTTTTTACCAAAGGGGTATGGAAAGTACATATAATAAGCTTTATTTTAATGCAAAAAAAAAGAAAAAAAAATGCCGATTTTAAAAAAAAAGTCAAAAATATTTTTTATTTTGAAAAAATTAACTTTAATTGTTAATAAAAAAAAATTTTTTTTACACCATTCGAAAGAGGAGGAAAAAACCTTTCGAAAACATATAGGGCAAAATTTTGTCCACTCTACTGTTTTTTAGCTACATTAGCTATAAGAATCCACTGTTAACACGTTACCAAAAACTTTAACCCCCTCCCCCCTCTACAATTTTTAATAAAATATTTTAATATTTTGTGGATAAAGTACTCCCCTATAGTACTAAAGTTTGTGCAAAAATCAACCCGATTTGAAGACTTTCAATTTTAAGTTAGGACAATTGAGGAATTTTGCCCCATATACATATAAAATCTTTCAAATTTATTTTTTACATTTCAAAATACATTATTCTATTATAAAAATTGTTCTCTTAACTTGACAAAAGCTTTCATTTTTCAAATGGGTATAATTATTGAATTAATTATACAGCAAAAGTAGGTAAATAAATCAAAACATTCGGACCATTCTTTTAACATGATTTAATATATTTATTTAATGTATATTTATAATATATTTATTTAAGGGGAGGCACCACCCCCAACTTTGACCCCTTGAAATTTAAATTATTAAAGTAGGTTATATTTTTTTTCTTGCACCATTTTTAACCCTAAAATATATAGGATGGTCAAAAATTTGAAATTTTAATTTTTGAAGAGGTTAGAATTTTTATCTTTTCAATAATTCCATATTTTTGCAAATCCATGCGAGAGGTTGCTTAAAACTATAAAAGAAGCTTGGAAAAAAAATTTCGTGAAAAAATATTGAAAATTGTAAGAAAAGATGAGTTTAACAGGAATTAGTATACTACCCTATTGAAAATTGAGACATCGTTTCCAACATCAAAAAAGATGTTAGAAACGTCATAAAATTTAACATTTGAGAAGACGTAGGTAATTACGAAGTTTTTTATGTTGAAAACGATGTTGGATTTTGGGACTAGAAATTATATCTTTTCTGACATCATTTCTAACGTCGTTTCTGATGTCAATTTATAATTTTTTTCTTCTGATGACTTAGTTAACATCTATAATTAGTCGTGATCAATATAAATATATTCTGTTTCTTAATTTAACAGTTGTAAATAGTTAATGAAATAAATTAATTTAAATGTTTGTGTCTCACAAAAAGTATTTTATTATTTCTAGATTATTTTTTGCAATAGTATACTTCCTATGTTTATTACTTCAAATAAAAAAGTAAAATATCAGTAGATTTTTCTTGTTATAAATACAATTTTTAAATATTACTGTTATCGCAGGATTAGGCAAATGTTTAAATGTATGTATTAAATTTTTTTATTTCTTAACAACTGAAATAATAAATTTAAAAAACGTATTAAATAAGAAATATGAAGATTTCGACTATATCAGCATATAGTGACATCTATTAGATGTCAATTGAACTCTTTGGTTTAGAGTTAGGTGTTACTTATGATAATTACTTTCGATATGGTTGTCGATAAGTAATTAATTTTTTTTTTTTTTTTTTTTAAATTAATTTTGATCTGAAAAAATAAGCTGCGTGAACGAATGCACTGTGCATCTGTGAGGACTCGAACCCCAGTTCATAGCTGCCTGTCGCGGGACCTACGCCTATCAATGCACCTTGCCAACACAGCCTGGACGATCACGCTTCTTATATTCTCAGATCAAGCCCATCACTAGTCGAGAGCTATATAGTTAATGTTAGAAATTTATTCGCTGACAGAATATTTTGAAATATGAAGATTTCGACTATATCAACATATAGTGACATCTATTAGATGTCAATTGAACTCTTTGGTTTAGAGTTAGGTGTTACTTATGATAATTACTTTCGATATGGTTGTCGATAAGTAATTAATTTTTTTTTTTTTTTAAATTAATTTTGATCTGAAAAAATAAGCTGCGTGAACGAATGCACTGTGCATCTGTGAGGACTCGAACCCCAGTTCATAGCTGCCTGTCGCGGGACCTACGCCTATCAATGCACCTTGCCAACACAGCCTGGACGATCACGCTTCTTATATTCTCAGATCAAGCCCATCACTAGTCGAGAGCTATATAGTTAATGTTAGAAATTTATTCGCTGACAGAATATTTTCCTTTAGTTTTCGCCTTGCTATCTTCGAAAGAAACCGCGCAATATACCACAGTTTTAGCGGCTATTAATAGAGCAGCTGCGGAATATGGAATTGCAAATTGCAAGCCACAAAGGATTATGGGAGATTTCGAGAAGGCCATCATAAATGCCTGTGACATGATGTATCCGGGAATTCATTATTCTGGTTGTTTTTTCCACTTCTGCCAGTCCATTTATCGAAAAGTTCAAGGGGAAGGACTGCAACAGCAGTACAATGATGCAGCTGATAGAGATATAAAGCTTTGGACTCACATACTGATGGCACTAGCATTTGTGCCAGAAGATGACGTCCGGTTAACATTGCAAACAGTAGAGGAGGACCTATTGTTGATTACCTGAAAGAGTATTACGTCATTGGGCGACCAGGTGCTGGTCGAAGAAGAGCGGTACCACCTAGATATCCTGTATCATTGTGAAACCACTATAGATCTGCTATAGAAGGCCAGCATAGGACGAATAACTCCAGTGAAGGATGGCACAACCGATTCCGTCTTCTGATGGGAAAACATCACCCAGACTTATATTGGGGCTTTACAAGAATTTCAGAAAGAACAGGCTGATATAGAAGGCATGATAGCCGAATTGGGTCTGGGGAAAGCAGTTAAAGCTGCCCCCAAGAAGAAATGGATCGAACTGCAAAGTCGCCTTCGGTCAATTGTGCTACAATACGAAGATTACAAATCATCTAGAACAGTTCACGATTATTTAAAATTACTGGCACATAATATACATATGTGATTGACTCCATTGTTACAATTCTTTTTATTTTCAGAGATTTTTATTAATTTTTTTATATTATTTCAGAATTTATAAATAAAAACATGTTCTTCTTACATTTATTTAGAAATTTCATTATCGGGGTTTGTATTTTCGGGAAAATGGTTGTCGGGAAATAAGATTCGGGAAAATCATCTGTCGGTAAGAAGGCTTGTCGGGAAATAGTTTGTCGGGAAATAGGAATAGGGAAAAAGGACGGGAATCATTGTTCTAGTATTCCTTTAAAACAATTTTTTATGATAATGTAAATATAATAATAAAATTATGTGCCTCGATCTGAAGAAAGAAACCTTAGAAGAAGAAAAATTGCAGGTTATGTTTGCTATTTTTGAAATATAAATACAAAAAACTGTCAATATGAGTAATTCATGTTTTAGTCTTCATTACAACTAAATTATTTTTAAACACTGACTTCAATTTGCAAAAAGTACAAAGAAACTTTCAACCAACAAAAAATAACACTATCATAAACTTTCTTCATATCGCGTCATTTTAATGAATATATTTATATATGTACAATTATTTACATAATTTTTAAAAATATGAACGAGAGAATGTCAATTAATTAAACTTTCAAACAGTCACTGTTACACTAAAAAAAATTGTTAATAAAGAATTGTATTAATTTAAAATTATTTGTACTTAAGGGGTTACACCACTGTAGACATTTATAAAAGAATTTAATTTTTTTATTAGCTTAAAAAATTTTTTGAACCTTCTAGAATAAGGAAGAAAAGGATTTATACATGTCTGAAATCAATTTCATTGAAATTTCAAGCTTTTTTACCGGAGAAGAATTTTAACTTACATAAAACATGCAATACAAAAATGGCTCCAGTGCGGACATTTTCGGATATTTATTAATTAAAATTATTCATTTTTAAGTTGAATATGTAAGTTAATAACAACTTAACATATTTTTACTATATTTCCTTTCCTTACATTTAAAAAAAATTATTGAACAAATGCTTCTTGTAGCCAGCTGTAGTGGTGTTGCTCTTTTAACGCGTTTTCCTGAAAACACAGTTTTTGAAATCTGCAAGCACTATAACTCAAACAATTTTCTACATTTTTAATCGGGTTTTTTATTACATTTTTAAAATTAAATTTTGAACAGAAATACGTAGGGGTTTTTTTATAAGTTAATTTACACAATTGTTATAAACAATTAAGTGTCGTTTTTTTTGCTCAAAAAATGAGTTTTTTCTTCAAATGCTTGCCAATTACACAAAATTCAATATTTTTAAAATCCCCTACGTATTTCTGTAGCTATTCTCATGTAGATTAAGAAAAATTTTTTTTGTTTCTAGACTGAAATTTACATTACTTATACTGCTTGCCGTAGAGCTCCTGGAAAAAATATGCATTACTAAAATGGTTCCTGTGCCGCCATTTTTAAATATTTATTAATAAAACTTTGTAATTTTTTACTTGAATATGCAGTCAATAACTTCCTAAAACATTATAACTATATATCCTTTCCTTCCATTAAAAAAAATTCCTGAAGAAACCTTGTTTTTGAGGTATTTACAGTAGTGTAACCCCTTAACCAACAAGATTTAAAATTTTGTTTTTTAACTAAAGAAATGACCGAAATTATAAAATTCATTATGTATAATGCACTTTATTTAATAATGAGGCTTCTAAGTACAAAAAAGTAATCTGGTATACATAATTTTGTATATATTTATTCTATTTTGCAATTAACTTTGGTTATGTATCAAATTGCATTTGTTTAAATTTCTCAAAATAGTAAAAAATGGACTTATCCACTTTTGGCCTCTTACTCCTTATTTATAATGCAAAAAAATTAGTAAAATCGTTTTAAAGTAATTGTAATTTGACAAAATGTGTTTAGAATAATTGAATTTTTTAAAAATATAAGATAAATAATTAAATTTTTAAAGAATTTTAATTATAACTATTTAAATATGATTTTCTCGAAACTTTAATAAGAATCTGAAGATGTAAATTTTCAAAAAATTTAAATTTCTTTGTTGGAAGATAAGTATTTCTTAATAAATTGTAGCAAAACAATTCTGAGAATATATTTTTTTTAATATTCCAATGAAATTTTTCGAAAATAATTGAATTTCTTAAAAGAATTTTTGTATAATTTAAAGAAAAAGTAATTAATATTTTAAATGCCCAGACAACCAGCGTACTAGTACTGTACCAGCCATGTACCTTCGCACTGTACCAGGTACTGTACTGGTATGTCGTACAGATAATGTCAGAAAAGCATTGTAAATTGATAACCTAAAATCTCAATTAGTTTGGCGTACTGGTATTGTACTTATTGTTATACTTGTACGGAGTACTTTGGCAATTTCATAATTATATCCGTATGACATACCGTTATTATACTAGTATCGTACTGGTATGTACATACTTTATTATTTTGTGCTAGTACAATATGAGTACGATACCAATACGCTGTACTGAAAAATAATAATTAGTACGCTTGGCTATCTGGGTAATTGTAAAATAAATATTTTTTTTAATAATTGTATCTTCTAAATTATTAAAAATAGTTCTAATAATTTTAATGCTTTTTATTATTTTTTGTACCTACACTGAAAAAAATTTTTATTTGATTCAAATAACCGATTACTTAATTGTTATCAAATAAATATTTACTTGAATGAAATAATTTTTCTTTGAATAAATTAGATAATATTGGCAATTTATACTAAAAATGTGGTATTTTGTTGTAATTTTTGGAAAAAAGTCGAAAAAATGCAATTTTTAAAAACAAGTCGAATAAAGTCACATTTTTAGAAAATAGTCGAAAAGGTCATAATATCCGAGACCTGTATAATTTTTAATTTGAATAAAACATTCATTAAATAGGGGAGAGTGGGGCAAACCGGACCGATGGATAAGCCGGACCCCCCTCAATATTTCCGAAATGGCGAAATTGGCAAAAGTCCTATTTAGAAATTTGAAACAACCATGTGTAGTATACCTTATTTTTTCAATTTGACATTTTTTACTTTTGTTTGTGTAACGCTGGGAGCAAAAGTTTTTTTTAGTTTTTTTCTACACTTTTTCAATTTTTTTCTTAAGGGAATTCTGAGGAAATCGTGTAATATTTCCAAAAATGAGGTCTTGGGTTTTGAAGGTACACACCTCAGGAATGTTTATTCTTTTATTAAAAAAAATATTTATTTAATTAAAATTCAATCTCGAATTATTATTTTCATTACTACAACCATTGTTTACATGATTCTTTACGTTTGTTTATTATTGTAGATTATGTAAATGCAATATTATAAATAAAAAACCAAACGGTCCGGTTTGCCACATGGGGGGTCCGGTTTACCCCATCTCCCTTAAATATTGCGTATTATAAAGTATTTATTGAATTTAGGTTTCATGAAATCAATGTTAGACTTTATTACAATTTGTTGATATTGAAATACGTTAAAAAATAAAAATTATTTTTATAAAGGAAGGAAGCAAATAGAGAAAAACAGGTGACAACATTTTTTGTGTTTCGGTTTAATTCATATTAATGAATTTTGTTTACGCCTTTTATTTATTTTATGGACACCCTACTGTTCATATTATGAGTAATTTAATTTAATTTAGTTATTTAGCAAACAGTGACAGCCACAAGACTACATCCATGTTTTTCCGAATTGGTGTTTCAACTTCGTATCAAATTTTCTAGCCTCTGTAAGTAATGTTTCGGCATTTCATTATACCAATCTGTACATAGCTTTACAAAACGGAGAAATAGATCTACCACAAAATTCTACACTTCCCGGGACAAATATAAGAATGCCATATTTCTTTATTGGAGATGAGATTTTTCCACTTACTCCGTATTTAACCACTTCAGCGGCATGGCGTTCCATGAGTAAGTGTCAGAAACGGCAAAAAAATGCGAAAATGGCATTCGTATTTAAACTTTATTCCTGAACTCTGTAAACAAATTAAGTCAACCAAACCAAAAGTTATTTATTATTTGAGATTATGAATCTTAAATGGATTTAAAAAAATTCAAATAGGCGGATTCAAAATTATCAACTATTTTGGCTGAATATTGGAACGCCATTCGTAAAAAGTATTAAAAATTGGCTACATTAAAAACTTAAAAAAAACTATTAAACATCTCTACAAAATAATTTTTTTGTCCTATTAATCTTCATTTATCTCAAATAATAAGAATATTTTATTATGGCAAATTTAACTTGACTACAGACTTTTGAAATCGAGTTCAAGTAGGAACGCCATTTTCGCATTTTTTTGCCGCTTCTGCCACTTACTCATGGAACGCCAATCGGAACGCTATGCCGCCGAAGTGGTTAATGAAGCCTTTTTCCAGAAACCTAAGATTTAACAGGAGACAAGAAAACTTCAATTACAGGTAAATTACCAAAAGTGTATCTGTTAATCAATCACATGGTAAATCGTGATGTGTTAAAATAACACCAGAATAAATTTAAACAATCTGCAACAGGGTGGATTCCACGTCAGTTCAACACACTTATTTTCATGACTTGTTGGGATTTGGCTGTACTTTTGCAAATTTATTACTTTTATAGTGATAAACAACTCCACCAAATATTTTTTCAAAATTTTAAAAATTACTAAAAATATGACATTTTCAAAATTTTTGTCTTTTTTTTTAAAGTGCTATAACTTCGGTTCTAATTAACCGATTTTGGATTTTAAAAAAAGAATTTCGTTGGTTTTAAGTATATTTTAAGACAAAATTAATATAAAAAAGAAAAATTCAAAAAAAATTTTTTTTTGAAATTTTGAAAAATTGAAAATCCGTTTTTGAAAAAACATCGTCTTCGATTTTTTTCAAAATTTTACTTAATGTTAGGGCAAATGTGCATTAAATGTCCTGTAAGTTTCAACTTGGGATCTCAAAAGGATTCAGAGTAAAAAAATAAAAAGTAACCACAAATTACGAACATATGGGGCAAAATTCCTTAACTGCCCAGGTAAAAAAATGAATTTTTTCTAAACTTTGCTAAAATGTTACTATTATTAGTGGAAATATAAATATTAATTTTTTTTAATTTGATAAAATATTTTTTGAGTTATATAGTTTCAAAATTTAGATTTTTTTGAAAATATCTTTTTTTCGATTTAATATATTGATTAGTAAAATTAATCAAATTAAAAGTGTCAATAGAGATTTTTAAAGGGGTTTTCACGGGCTAGAAGCTGGTGATGAAAAAAACTTGTTTTCTGCCAATTTAACCTTGAAATTCAAGGTCAAATTCTTAATTTCAATTATAGTAGATCCCGGTTAATACGATCCCGTTTAATACGATTTCCCGCTTAAGACGCTCGTTTATGGTAGTCTCTGCAATTAAACATTATACATTTTATATCCCACCTAATACGTTTTCCCGCATAAGATGCATTCTTAGTACGGGTCCTACAAAATTGTATTAACCAAGTTCTACTGTATCTCAAAATAGGTGTTTTTTTTGTAACCTATACCAATCGAAAGCTTATATTTTTCGTATAAGCCTTGTAAAAATTAGAGTGGGACACTGGAACTTTTTGAAGAAATTAATTATAAATCATTATTTTCTATGTAAAATAATGATAAATTATTATTTTCCTCAAAAATTCTCATGGTCCCACTCTGATTTTTACATGGCCTATAGAAAAAAAGTCACCAGCTTCTACCTCGTGAAAACCCCTTTAAAAATCTCTATTGATACTTTCAATTTGATTAATTTTACTTATCAATATATTAAATCGAAAAAAAGATATTTTCAAAAAAATCTAAATTTTGAAACTATATAACTCAAAAAATATTTTATCAAATTAAAAAAAAATTAATATTTATATTTCCACTAATAATAGTAACATTTTAGCAAAGTTTAGATAAAATTCATTTTTTTACCTGGGCAGTTAAGGAATTTTGCCCCATATGTTCGTAATTTGTGGTTACTTTTTATTTTTTTACTCTGAATCCTTTTGAGATCCCAAGTTGAAACTTACAGGACATTTAAAGCACATTTGCCCTAACATTAAGTAAAATTTTGAAAAAATCGAAGACGATGTTTTTTCAAAAACGGATTTTTAATTCTTCAAAATTTCAAAAAAAAATTTTTTTGAATTTTTCTTTTTTATATTAATTGTATCTTAAAATATACTTAAAACCAAAGAAATCCTTTTTTTAAAATCCAAAATCGGTTAATTAGAACCGAAGTTATAGCACTTTTAAAAAAAAGACAAAATGTTAAGAACTGAATTTAAATAAATAATTAAAATAAAATAATATTATTTTAATATTAATCCAAATTGCCCTTAGATAACGAAAAATTGCTCTTCAGCAAATAAAAATAAGAAAGGTAGTAGGTTCTTCCTGTTCGTAAATATTAATTTCATCTACGTGACAATTTTGTCATATAGATAGAAATAGAATTTGTAAATGAAAATCCTTTTGGAAAATAAGGATAAATAAAAAAACAATCAATTAAATATTTGTAATATATAAATATATATTTTTATAACTCTTTATATTCTGAATATAACAATTCTCTTTTTAATCTGAACAATAAATAATTTCCCAAATATTATATGTAATTAAATTGTGTACATGTTCGTGTAAATATCAATTTTTTATTACTCACTTTTTAAAAAATGCTCGTTTCTTTCTTTTGTATTAATGGTCTGTCAGTGTTGTTGTTTCTTTAAGCAAATTTTTTTCTTTTATTTAAATAACTTTAATGTCAAATTTAGAAATGTAAATTGAGACTACCTTTGAGTCTTTCAAAAATTAAACAAAACAAGTCTATACGACTTGTAAAAAATATCAATTGCAGGTCTTCTTGCCTGACTTAAAACTGCCCAGATTTCCCTGTGTCGATTCTTTATATTGATCAACAATTAGGTGGGGAAAATTCCTTATTTGCAGTTTATTACACTTAGTTAATGCTAAGTGAAATTCTGCTGGGTTGCAGAGTTTGGTAATCAGTACATCTAAAAACGCATTGCTTTGTTATTGAGAAAGAATTTAAGATGACTTAGAGAAACTTCAGCTGATAATATTAAGATTTAAGCAAAATTTCAATCTTGCTTAATTCTTTGTGCTAATTTAAAATGTGGGTTGATAAAAATTGATTTGTGTTACAATTGATTTTTTAATTATAATTGTGTATTGTGTAATGATGTAGAGTGTGTTACTAGGTCAATAAATATTACTTTAGTGTATTTTATATAATGCAAATTAAATTCGCTGATTTGTATAAAAATACGAATTTGATCGTAACAAATGCCCCCCTTCTATTAGGCTGACGTCCCTTGTCAGCTGTTGAAGTCGTATTGTGATAATGTAGTTTTTTTTTTGTTAAAAAGAAAAAAAATTTTTTTATGTTTATAACTCTTTCGAGTTTTACAGAAATTATTCTTGATATTGATTTACATAATTTTCTGAACAGCTTATACAACAAAAAAGAATATTATTATTTGTTTTGTATAAGACATGACAAAACGTGGTTGAGTCTTCCTTTTAATAGAGTTGTTCATGTTGTGGTCCAGTGATGTGTCCTTGGTGTATAGTGATGTTGAATAACTCTTTCGAGTTTTACAAAATTATTGTCCTTATATTTTACATAAATGGTTTTCTGTAGAATAAGAAAAATTTGTTATAGATAAAAAAAAGAAAAGAAAAGAGAGAGAGAAAAAAAAATTGTATTCATTTAATCGATTAGCTCTTATGTATTTAATAAAACAAATTACAAAAAAAAATATTTATTTTTTAGAAATGTGACAACAAAATGTTGTTATATTCCCCCTTTTATTAGGCTGACGTCCCTTGTCAGTTTTTTTATAGATATTTTTGTTGTTGTTTGATAACTTTTTGAAACGATTCTTTTGAATCAGGGCAAAACTTTTGTGATTTTTCTCTTTTTTTTTATTTTAATTTTTTTTTAAAATAATTACTGTTTATTTGAAACGATCAAAGAATTGTTCGTATTGAATGTTTAAAAAAAAAAACTTTTACGTAGTAGAATATATGTGTATGTAAATAATTTATGTATGTAATACATAGACACATATATATATATATTTTTTATGATTCTGATTGATGAAAAAAAAATGTTTGCAATCAGTGTGTATGATAAAAATAAAAAAATTATATTTAAAAAATGTGTCTAGATTATGAAATAAATGGTGATAGAGAACATTATTTTCCTTTTTAAATGAGTCAGTTTCTTTTGTTAATTGTTGATTGATGAAATAATAGAAATAGATTAAATTAAAAGAACTAGAAATAAGAATTTTTGAATAATATATAAATAAATTTGATGATTAAGCATTTTGGTGTCGTGTTTTTTTTTATACTGTAAAAAAAAAATTTTTTTATTATTTTTTTTTATAATGCTATAGTTTTAATATTACTATTCAATAATCCTTTTTATCTTATTGTTTTCCTTAAATTAGTTTATTGTTTATTTTCTGTATGTTATATAAATATTTGTCATTATAAAAGTATGATTTTTTTTTACTGATATTATGTTACTTATTTAAAATTAAAACAACTTTTATCCGTTAGTAATGATTCTGTTATGTATATGTAAATATATATATATATGTTATTATTATTTTTTTTAAATATAAAAAAAATTATAAAAATCCCCTTTCAGATTATATATTATTGAAATGTTCTTAAACTACTTTTTTTAAAAATATTAATTTTTGTTATTAGTTATATAGCGGTTTGTGATTTGAAATACTTTACTTGGTAAGTGGTATTCTAAATTAATATTTTGGTTAATATTAGCTTTTCTTAGATAAAAAAAATGTTTTTTTTAAGTTAATGAAACAAAACATTTTTTTTAATAGATCTATTATATAATAAATTAGTTATATGCATATGTGTGTATGTATTGTTTAAAAAAAAAATTATATATACAGTTAGTGACGTTAAATTAGTAATAATTCGTATGATATTTACTAGGTTAAAAATGATTTGAAATAATTGTCGCGTTGTAAAAAAAAATTTTAATAATATATTATATAGAACGGTATTTTATCCCTTGGAATTACAATTTACATATTTAAAATATTTACATGTAATTAAAATGAATTAATTACGCTATGTCACGGTACTTTCTGGGTATAGATTGGTTCTTCCAAATTTTTTTTGACATTAGTTTTTTTGGCAAGGTTGATGTGTCACTCGTACTTGCTTCTTCTGAGTCTGGATAGTTATTTTGTGCAACCCCTGCTGGAAAAGAGCTACTTTCCTTTGACAAAAATGCAGCAGAAAGTGGTCAATTTCTGCACATTTAAAAGTGTGCAGGAAAGTGTACTTTCCCGCACACTTTTGATAAAGTGTGCAGGAAAGTATACTTTCCTGCACACTTTTTTGTAAACAGTATAATATACACTATAATCAACATAAAACTATATTTATTGATTAGAAATGTATAAAAATAACTTTTTTCGGTAAACAGGTGTTGCACAAAGTACTGTGTGCAACACGTACGAAAGAAGATTTTCCGACTTCGTGCAAATTGCTGCCCTCGCTTCGCTCGGAGCAGCAAACTTTGCACTCGTCGGAAAACAGCTTCTTTCTGTACTTGATGCACAATATACTATTGATGGTCTTCTTGTTGTTCTTTGTTTTCTTTCTTTTGTTTCAGTTGTATGTTTTCCTGTTTTCTACGTTGTCTTGTTGTGATGCAAACATGGTTTTTGCATTTAATGATTCCATAGATCATTAATAAAAAAATGATTGTTGAAGAGATTCCCAGTAGAGATATGGTATAAATGATTTTTCTAAATGATTGATTTTTCTTTCCATATTTGTGTAAACTTTGTGTCAGCAATTCTTTTTCAATGGCTTGAAGTTTTTCGTCTGCTTCCATTTTCTTCCAGATGGGATGTGTGTCATTTTCTTCTGTGATATTGTAAGATATTTTTGAAGATTTTATTATAGGTGAAATTTCCTCTATTCGTAGTTCGATTTTTGGTTCGTAGTGATATATTTGTTTATTTTCTTGGATTTTTAATGTTGGTAATTTAATAGTATCGGTGCTTAATTTACATTCAGTAGATATTTTGATAATTCCTGTATCTTTTATTTGAAAATGTTTAGTGCTTTGTTTTTTACATATTAGATATGCAGTTTCTTCTTTTGTTAATGAAAAAAACCAACTGCCTGTTGTCATAATTGGTTCCCAGAAAGGTTGTTGGTTATTTGTTAGTCTTATGTCACATGTTCTTAAGGTTTCATTTGTGGGTGCTCTTAATAATTCTGATTCACAGCTGGGCGCTAACGTTATGTCATATACTCCTTGTTGGGGTGGACAAATTAATCTTCTTTCTAAATTGTGACATTGATTCATTTCTTCTTCTTCCATATAGAAATAGTGTCTTCCTTCTTTGCTTGTTGCCAAGTATCTTGCATGTGGGCGTATATATGCTCGGTTTTTTATGTTTCCTAAATTTTGAAGTATTGGTAATTCGTGCATTCTGTATACTACATAATTTTCTTTTTCCAGTAAGGGTATGTCCAAAGCGATGATAAGTTTTCCTTCTTTTATTTGTAAGTAGGTATGTGAAATAGTTCTTAATGTTGCTGTATTCATTCTATCTATGGGTATAGGAAAATCTTGATCCCCTAGAAATTTCTGTGCTTCAGTGGCAATATTTTTTAGTTGTTGATTTGTTAACATTTTTGGGTGTAATTTGCCTTCTCTTGCATCATACTTGATGTTCAAAGTCTGTTCTAGGCCGTGTGTGTACAGATCTATTGTTTCTATCCATTTCTGCATTGTCAATTGTAGTTGAATAGTATAATCTAAAGTGTTTAGTTTTGTGTCCTGTTTTTTAAGGTCATTTTCTATGACTTGTAAAAAATGTTTTGTTTTGTTTGATTCGTGGTATTGTTGTTTTGTTATTTCATATAAATTCTGTAGTTCTGCTCGTACAATATGTGTTTGTTCGCCTACCAAATGCGATATGTTCTTTTGTGCTTCTCCCAATTCTGAAATTAATTGATCATATCTTACACCTTCGTCGTATGTCAGTACTCCAATAATGGGCCCTACTAGTTTTCCTACAATAGATAATAATGGAGTACTTCTTTTATTGATTCTTTTCTTTTCATCGTTGTAAAATTGTTCTCCTTGTTGTTTTATTTCTTCTGTAATTTCTTCCAATTGTTTCCAGAGCAATTTGGTAGTAAATAATTTCCTTTCGATCGTCTGATATCCTAAGAAATCTTCGCATTTTGCTTGTAACACGTTATCGCAGGGTTCCTTTAAGTTTTTAAAATTGTTTTCTATGTCCGGTAGATGGGATTTGAAATCTTCGGTGTCAAGTAGAGTAACTGTTCTCCAAAAACCTGTCACTCTTTGTAAAGATGGCATTATTTCGTAGTATATTCCTGCACTTTTGTTTATTGGTATTATCTCGATAAATTGGTTTATGCTTTCGGTCCATACGTTGTTAACTAACCAGATAATTAAAAGTATTTTCCTTATTGATCCACACATTTCTGTAACCAATAAATAAAAGAAAGCTTAGAAAATTTTATATTATTAAAATCAAATATGTTTGTATTTTTTTTTATGCTATGGCTAATTTTGCTAATTTATCTGCTTCCTCATTGCCTACTATTCCACAATGTCCCTGTTCATGGATTAATTCTACCGAGACATTTTTCGAATGTATTTTCATTTTTTTAAAAATATTTTTACTGATTACATCTTTTTACCGATTAGTTTTCCATCCATTTAATTCCCATTTTGGTAACCAATTTTGTATACCTTCTATTGCAAATTTAGAATCTGTATGTATTCTGATTTTTCGATATCCTATTGATTTTGAGATATCAATTGCTTTTATTATTGCCTCTATTTCAGCACTATTGTTAGTTTGTTTGTTAAGTGCCTTTGCACTGATATTTAGTGGGTGCTTATGGTTGAACCATATTCCTATTCCTGCTTCAGCATTTGGTTTACCATTGGCTTTACAAGCTCCGTCGGTGTAGACATGAATATACCCTTCTTGGTCTATTTTCAAACCTTTTTCATCTTCTAGTCATAAATAAGCTTTCTTTACTTGGTCTTTATGTTTTCTAAATCTTTTTCCTTCCGCGTCACAGAGAATTAAATTATTATTTTCTGTTAATGAAATTACTTCATATGGGCCATGATAATAAGGTTCAAATTTGCCTGTTCTTACTTCTTCTTGGACGTCTACTACATCTCCTATTTTTATTTGTAATGGTCTTGATTTTGAGTCATATCTATCCTTTGAAATTTCTTTAGCGTTATTTAGGTTGTTTGCTGCAATGTTCCTTATTTCTATTAGTCTCATTATTAGTTCTTGTATGTAATTTTCATAATTCCTTAGTTTTTCTTCTGTAGGGAATGCTGTAGGGGTTCTGGCTAAATTGCCGAAAACTAATTCGTACGGAGTGAATTTTGTTGCCTCATGTACCGATGTATTATAGGCAAAACTTGCATATGGTAGTAATCTATCCCAATCATCACTGGATTTTGCATAGTGTCTGATGAATTCTGCCAATACTGCATGACTTCTTTCCAGAGCTCCGTTGGTTTGTGGTCTATATGCCGTTGTCGTTACTTGAGTAACTTTAAACAGTTTTGCCAATCTTCGTAGCAAATTGCTGGTAAACATCCTTCCTCTGTCTGTTAAAATTGTTTTTGGAGCACCGTAAACCGAAAATAAATTTGTAGCTATTGCGTGTGCGATCGTAGTTGCACTGATGTCAGGGATTGGTACAAATATGCAATATTTACTTAACTGATCCTGCATTGTTAGAACATGACAGTTGCCGTTTACTGTAGTTGGTAGTTTGCCAACAGTGTCTAGTGATACTCTATCAAAAACTTCTAAAGGGGTGTCGGTAATTATCATTGGTTCTCTATTTTTTGTTCTTGTGATTTTTCTCTGTGCGCAGCTTCTGCATTTTCTGATATATTCTGTGATGTCTCGTCGTAGACCTGGCCAGGTGAATTTTTCTCTAATTCTTCGATAGGTTTTATTTACACCTTTATGTCCGGCTATTAGACTATCATGGTATTCCGAGATTATCTTTTTTCTGTGTTCTTCTGGAGGGATAGTAATTTTTCCATAACATAGGCTGATTTTTATATTGGTATTGAAAAATACTTTGACTAGTAATTCTATCCAGTTTTCTCCTAGAGTGTCTAGTAATTCTCCATATCTAGCTATGCGAAAATGACCAATGTTGTTTTTTAGAAGTATATATTTTAGATTTTCAAAAATCTCCTTTAAATTTTCTAGATTGATGTCATCATCGTATCTGTTGGATATTATTACTGAAATAACATTGTATTTTCCACGTGGGGTGAATAGTATTTGACCTACCCTTGGTTTTTTATTTTTTACTTCCAACAGATCTATACCTCCTATGGCTGCCATTAATTTGGTTATTTGACTGGCTGGTTCTGCATCTCTGCTTAAAAAATGCACATAGTTATCTTTAACGTTTGTTATTGCGTTTCTGTCATATTTTATTACTTCTAATCTTTTCATGATTGGTTCTTCTTTTTCTATGATCGGTTGTTTTCTCCAGAATTTTTCGTCATCTGTGAAAGGTATAGTAATTCCCAATCCCAATTTTGTTTGTGGTTGCAATCGAATTTTATTTGTGTTTGTTTGTTCTTTTCCGACCAGTTGTCTAGGGACCATTTTTGTTTTCCTTTGCTCCATTATTGTTGTGTTTTACTCCGTGTCTTCGACTATAGGATTTGGTATGTACGGGGTTGATTGAGCAGTGGGCTTACTTCGAAATTCAGGAGTGTCAAAGGTAACTGTTTTTTTGTTCTTGGCGACATTTTGTTCTTTATCATTTTTCTTGGTGACTTCCGTTGAATTTTCTGTTACTGTTTCAGAATTGGGTGATGGATTTTCTATTTGTTCAGTGATTTCCCGGAGTTCTGCAATTATTTCTTCAATAGCTTTACCCTCAGCTTCTATTTCATTTGCTAGATTGATATTTTCTGAGCTAACATTTCGCAAAGTTTTGTTTTTGTCTTCTTTTTCTTCAAACATTTCGTTGTCCCAGTAATAAGTTTGATGGTTTGCCAGCGATGAATTAAATCTTTTAATAGAGTCTTTTATATCATTTATCATTTGCTTATCTGGTTTGTTAGTCTGTTTTGCATTTGTTGCTTCGCTCATTGTAATATCTTCTTCATCTTCATCTTCTGAACTTTCTACAGTAGGACTCATGTAGACTGCTATCTCTTCTTCCTCTGGTATAACGGAGTTCGTGATAAAATTGTCGTCGCTGGATTCTTGAGTGTCTGACTCTAGTATTGGTTCACTTAGGGAAGGTAGTACACTACAGTCTTTTTTCAAAATGGGGATGTCTTCTGGCTCGAAAACTGATTCATCTTCACTAGAATCTTTGCTGGTCGTGGAGTCTTCTTCATGTGAATTGTCACTTGTGTTATCTCTTATATTTGGATTTTGTAATTTCTTTCTGGATCTTAATCTTGTGGCTATAGGACCTTCCTCTTTTAAATCCTGTGCTACTACTACTTCGGATTTAGTTCTGCCTACTGGTCTTCCTCTTTTAGGTTTGGTTAAAATATCTTTTATTGGGATCCTTGCTGATGAAGAATCTGATTTTGCTCTGGTTGCTCTAAATCCAGTTTGTTTATATTTAACGTTTGTCTTTTCTTTTAGTTGTTTTTCTTTGTTTTTATCTATTAGTTTATTTAGTGCTCGGTTAGCTTGTAGCTTGGTACTTGTTGCTCCACTGCTAATTGGAAATAATCTCTTTTCTGTGATTTGCACAGACATTTTCTGTTTAGATTCATTATCTGTGTTTTCACTCTCGCTATTTTCAGTTGACGTTTCTGTTTCTTCTTTCTTAGTTGGTTCATTTTTAGAATAAGGGTTTTCGGATAAACCTTTTAACCATCTATTAATCTTTCCTGGTTTACATTCAAAGTCATATTGATAGTCCTGCAATCTTAGCAACCATTTTGTCATTCTGGCTGTTGGCTTGAGAGCGTTATTAATTATTCTGAGTGGTTCATGATCACAGGATAAAATAAATTTTCTTCCATAAAAAAAAGGTCGAAAATTTTCAAGAGCGTGAATTACTGCTAGGCATTCTTTCTCTGTGTGATCGTAGTTGTTTTCTGCTGCTACTAACGTTTTTGAGAAATAAGCTATCGGCAGATCCATACCATTTGTTTCCTGTGTAATTACCGCACTTACTGCATGATCGGAAGAGTCTGTAGTTAATTTGAAAATTTTTGAAAAATTTGGATGTTGTAAGATAGGGTTCCTACACAGAGCTTTCTTTAGTCTTCGTAAACTCTTCTTTTCTTCTTTGCCCCATTTGAAAATTTGATCCTTTTTTAATAGAACGTATAAGGGTTTGGCAATTTTTGCATAGTTGGCTATGAATTTTCTATAATAACCTGTTATGCCTAAAAATTCTTTGATTGATTTTGCCTTCTTTGGTGTTGGAAAATCCTTTATGGCTGCTAACTTCTTAGGATCTGGTTTGATTCCTTCTTCTCCTACTATATGCCCTAGATACGCTACTTCTTTTCTTAGAAAATCGCATTTTTCCGGTTGTAAGGCTAGTTTTGCTTCTCTGAGTCTTTCTAGAAGTCTATTTATTGTTTTATCATGTTCTTCTAGGGTAGCTGAAAATACTATAATATCGTCTAGATATACGAAAAGTTCTGCTCCTTGTAGTCCTGATAATACATTGTCCATTAATCTTTGAAATGTCGGCGCAGCATTTTTTATTCCCATTGGCATTCTTTTGTACTGGTAATGCCCTCTGCTGTAGGAGAAAGCTATTTTGTGTTGGTCTTCTTCAGCCGTGCCTATCTGATGGTATCCCATTGCTAAATCAAATACCGAGAAGTATTTTGCTCCCCCCAAGCGTTCAAGTATAGTACTAATCAGGGGCATTGGATAACTGTCTCCTTGCATTTTTTCATTTAGGGCACGAAAATCTATTACCAATCGCCATTTTTTATTCCCTTGTGCGTCAGCTTTCTTTGGGACTATTAATACCGGTGAATTATAACAAGAATTGGAATCCACTAATAAATCGTCCTTGTACATTTTCGTTACAAGAGTTGCTCCTGCTTGTTCGCATTCGGGCGACTGTCGATATTGTTTACACTTGACAGGTTTTTCATCGCTTAATGGTATATAATGTTTTACTAATGGTGTGAGTGGTAATTTATCTCCTGGCAGTAAAAATCTGTCTTGCCCTGTTCGTATCCATTTTTTAACATAGTCCAATTCTTCTTTATTTAGGTGATCTAGATTCATTTTATCTAGTACTAACTGTGTCCTTTTTTCTTCATTACTTAATGCTTCGTTTGATTCTTTTGTTTTTAACACATCTTCTGCTTTCGCACATTCAAATGGAAAGAGTTCTTGTGGATGTATATTGACTGTTATATCTTTACCAGTAGTGTTTATGGCCATTATCTTACAGTGTCCTTTCTTTTGTGTTACTAAAGCTTCACCGAGCATTAAACCTTTTTCGGACTCTATTCTGGGTAGATATCCTTCTTTCAGATCGCTTTTAATAACCGGAATATCTATAACTTGTCTGCTTCTGGCCTTAATTCTAAAAATTCGCGGTACAGGTTTAACTTCCTTCTTTAATTTTATTTTTTCTTTACAAGATTCTGTGTCTATAAAAGGGATTGGTTCCACAGGTTTGGATTGAGTTATCACCGAATTGTAAAAGAAAGAAATGCTTGCTCGTTCCTCTCTTAAATATGGTCTACCTAATATTCCATCCACATTTATAGGAAACGTGGACTCCACCACATGAAAAGGATGTTTTACTCCATTTATATTTATGTCTATCGTACCTAACGTAAATACTTTAGTTGGAGACACACCCGTGAAAAAAGTGATGTCAGTGACGTTAACAGGTGCGTTTCCTTTTAATGCTGTACTTTTTATTAAATTGATATCTGCGCCTGAGTCTACAAAAAATTTTGCTTCATTTCGGAAAATGTAATCTCCTCCTATTTTAATTGTTGGGCATTCAGATACTTCCTCATTTACTTTGAAAATAGTTACTGATCTCGGAATCTCACTTCCGTTTGACGCGGTTTTTGATTCGAGTTCGTTGACGCGCTGTTCCAACGAACTTGTTCCCAGTTTAAATCATTGGATTGGTTTTCCTGGGTTTGTCTTTTTCCAATGGATTGTTGGTCCGGGATTGCACTAACTTGATTATTCGTGTAACGATTAAAGTTATTGTGTGGTGGTCCATTTGGGTTATATAACCTTTTATCTGCATAGTTACCACTTCTATGATTTCCTTGTGTCACATTATAATTCCTATAATTGTTTTTAGCATGGTTCCTGCTTTCGTTCCTTCTGTATCCTAGATTATTTTCAGCTCTTGGATTATTGAAACTGTTTTGTTGGTTGTAAGAGTTCATCCAACCTGGTCTCAACATTGTATGATTCTGATGTGTAAAATGACTTTGTTGAGAAGGGTAGTTTTCATAAATAGGCCGTACTTTTCTTTCTTCTGCCTGCCTAGCATATCTGAGAGCATCGTCTATGTCATCTGGTTCGTGAAATTCCACTGATCTTGAGATATCATCTGGTAACGCATTAATAAATGATTTTAATGCAGTTTTTTCAAAAATTTCCATAGATGTGTTCACGACTTCATTGGCAAATTTTTCATATAGCGCCGCTCTTAATCCGCTCATAAAATTTTGTAGTCTATCGTAAAGTTCATTTATACTTTCATCATGATACATCTTTAACTTTACAATTTGTAAAAGATAACTTTCATATGGTTTACCTGGTGCAAAACGTTCTTTTAATAAATCGATTAAATCAGTTAAATTTGGGAACACTTTTCCTCTAGTGCATTCCTTAGCACTGCCTCTTAGTTTCGTTAGAATATCCGATATTAAATCTGCTTCATAATTTGCATTAACTTTTGAAGCTGCGTGTGCTACATCTTCAATAAAATCTCTGACTGTCATGTTTGCTCCATCGTATTCGGACACGTGCTTCATTGCTCTTTCTAGACATCTGTCGTTTCTCAAATCTTGTACTACTATAATACTTGCATTTTCATTGTTTACTTCTGGCATATGTTGTGGTGCAGGTGGATCCTCTCTAAAACCTATGTCTGTCCTATTTCTGTGCACGTGAGACACTGTAGAATTATTTGGATTCACTTCTCTTTGTTCTGGTTGACCAGTACCATTGTTTCCCGTAGTACTCATTTTATTTAATTTAACTTTTCATATACTACAAGGAATAATTCTCTCTCGTGATTTTGTTGTACCTATAAACCGAAACTAGCCTGATAAGCCGTTATTAAAGGATGTGAAATCCAGCCTGAACTTCCTGCTTGTTTCCAACCTATCACCGCTATCGTTGAACTTTCCGTATTCGATTCTAATAGTTTGATTACTTGAAAATAAATTTCTTGACCTTGTAATTCTATGATTATTCCCCCTACAACACAAAATTGTCTTCCGAACAATGTCACTAATTCTGACTCACAAGGCCAAAATTCTATCGCTAGAATATCTGATGATATATAATTATGTTTTGTTTCGGATGTTATTAAAAACTTCACACTTTCTTCTATTAAATCAGGACTGCCTAGTGTTATTTCGAATACTCCTTGAGTTGCTGCGGGTATTATTCTGCTTAAAACCCTAAAATCCATGAAATTACTACTAGTTTATTTCTATCTCAACGACACTAGCGTTATCGGAATCGTAATATTCAGTGACGTTTTCGTTGTCCTCTATCGCTTGTCTTTGTTGTAATTCTTCCCTATGTGCTATAATTCTTTCCTCTATAGCTTGTTCAATTGTTAAATCAACTTCTACAATATTCCTATTGATATTTATAACTCCTGTAGCTTTGGGTATTTTTGGTTCTTGAATTGTAGGAGTTACTCTACATACAGGTCTGAATTTCAAAGTTGTATTCACTAAATTGTTGTAAATTTCAGAATGTAAAGCAATTTTAGGACAAAATTTTTTTATTCCTCTTTTTCCTCTTTTACTTTTACAAATTCGTTTAGTAGATGAAATAAATGTTCCTTGATTAGGCATAGGTATAATGAACGTCAAACTCTTCTAACAACGGAACGGGGAGACTATGGTCCGTTGTGAGATGTATGACTTAATTCAATATTGATTAAAATTTTATATTTAAATAATATTGAATTGATTCATTTAAATACAAAATAACAGAATATTCAATGCTACAAAACTTTTATTTTCGCTTGAAGAAATAAATTTCTAAGCGTTTGTAAAAGTTGAGCGTATGAATGGTACAATATATTTTTAATAATTTAAAAAAATATATTGAATCACACTTCCATAATTTTGGGGAGATAATTAAACGAAATAAAAATAAACAAATTATTAAATGTGAACACTTATTTGTTTTTTTTTTATATAAAAAAAATGGAATATAATATTCTTTTAAAAAAATAATATTTCATGAGGAACAAAAATATTTTAAAAGAAGATTTTATTTTAAATATTTTTTTTTACTGTGATAATTTTATTTTTGTTTTTATAACTATTGTTCTTTTATATAAAAAAAACTGTCTTTTTTCTTTTCTTATTTTGTTGACTCGGAATTTATTTTGTTTTTTAATAATACTTTAAATTCATTCTTAAACATATAATTCCTTCAAAACAGTAACTCTTGGATAATAAAAAAAAATAATTAGCCTGATGTTTCTTTTTAAATTAAAGAAAGAAAAATTACTACATACAATATTCAGACTTGCGAAATTTCATTGATGCTTACTACTCGCGTACGCACGGCCTTGTGTTGTAACCTAATCCCGTTTCGTATTTCTGCAACTTACTACAATTTTCAATACTAATTCTTTCAACTCGATTAATATTATTCAATCGACAAAATTTTATGAATATAAAATTCACTTCACAAAATTCTGTTTTTTTTCACTAAAGAGATGCAGCTATAAATTGTGCCCGATAAATATATTCTTTATTATGTTCATTCAACTATTATTTTATTTCTTTTTCGCCTCAAATACAATTTTGCTTATTTGCAAATATCGTTTATTTTTGCACTTCAATTAAACGTTTATTCTTGCAGTTTCAAACTATCTAGATTCTCTACCATTTTTTCAATATAAGTATTTTTATTGTCGATAATATATTTCGATTTGTTTTCCACAAATAATACGCGTTTGACTAAATTCACTTGTTCTAAATCGTATTTACTTCTAACTGCTCTTGCGTATTTTATTCCGTCTTGTTTATTTTTCGTATTTTCTAAACTATTCATAGATAAACTACAAAACACAACACAAATATTGTAACAATTATATGTTGATTTAAATTGATTATTTATCCGTGGGAAAAATGTTTTTAAAAATTGTTTTATTTGAACCGTGAATATTTTCTAGAATTTTAATCCCTTCACTTGCCCAAGTGGCTACACACTTCCGGCAAGGTTAATTCAGGGAGTTGGGCACGTTTATTGTAGGAACCAGAGCTTGCCGATGCAAGGGTGATTACTTTTGCCTTACAGTTCGATGTCAAACGAACTAAAAAAAATGTCTACTACCCGCACAATATTAACGTTTAGTTTATATTCACTGCAAATAAAAAACAATTAAAATTTCACATATAAATATATATATATATAATCAATAATAAAATCAGTGTAAAAAATGTGTAATGTGTGTAAAAAAAAATTTTTTTTGAAAAAATTTTTTTAAAAAATTTTTTTTTTCAAATTCTACCCCTATAATATACAGGGAAAATCCCACCGCTGCCACCAGTTGTTAAGAACTGAATTTAAATAAATAATTAAAATAAAATAATATTATTTTAATATTAATCCAAATTGCCCTTAGATAACGAAAAATTGCTTTTCAGCAAATAAAAATAAGAAAGGTAGTAGGTTCTTCCTGTACGTAAATATTAATTTCATCTACGTGACAATTTTGTCATATAGATAGAAATAGAATTTGTAAATGAAAATCCTTTTGGAAAATAAGGATAAATAAAAAAACAATCAATTAAATATTTGTAATATATAAATATATATTTTTATAACTCTTTATATTCTGAATATAACAATTCTCTTTTTAATCTGAACAATAAATAATTTCCCAAATATTATATATAATTAAATTGTGTACATGTTCGTGTAAATATCAATTTTTTATTACTCACTTTTTAAAAAATGCTCGTTTCTTTCTTTTGTATTAATGGTCTGTCAGTGTTGTTGTTTCTTTAAGCAAACTTTTTTCTTTTATTTAAATAACTTTAATGTCAAATTTAGAAATGTAAATTAAGACTACCTTTGAGTCTTTCAAAAATTAAACAAAACAAGTCTATACGACTTGTAAAAAATATCAATTGCAGGTCTTCTTGCCTGACTTAAAACTGCCCAGATTTCCCTGTGTCGATTCTTTATGTTGATCAACAATTAGGTGGGGAAAATTCCTTATTTGCAGTTTATTACACTTAGTTAATGCTAAGTGAAATTCTGCTGGGTTGCAGAGTTTGGTAATCAGTACATCTAAAAATGCATTGCTTTGTTATTGAGAAAGAATTTAAGATGACTTAGAGAAACTTCAGCTGATAATATTAAGATTTAAGCAAAATTTCAATCTTGCTTAATTCTTTGTGCTAATTTAAAATGTGGGTTGATAAAAATTGATTTGTGTTACAATTGATTTTTTAATTATAATTGTGTATTGTGTAATGATGTAGAGTGTGTTACTAGGTCAATAAATATTACTTTAGTGTATTTTATATAATGCAAATTAAATTCGCTGATTTGTATAAAAATACGAATTTGATCGTAACACAAAAATTTTGAAAATGCCATATTTTTGGTAATTTTGAAAAATTTTTTTGGTGGAGTTGTTTATCACTATAAAAGTAATAAATTTACAAAAGTACAGCTAAATCCCAACAAGTCATGAAAATTATTGTGTTGAACTGACGTGGAATCCACCACAGTTTAATCCCTCTAGGATTAATTGAACACCAGAAAAATAAAAACAATCCATTTTGGTTATCTTTTTTTATTACTTTTACTGTGTATAAAATTTTACTTGAAACCAAACATAAAGCCAATGATTTGTAAAAATTCGACGAATTCAACTTCACCAGGGACAATAGTTAGTAACTAACTTACTAACTAACAAACATTCTAACTAACGAACTGACTAACTAAAGTCTTAATGTACTACTAACTAAGTAGTTTAATTAGTTAGTTGTTAGTAGTCGTTGACTTGGTTGTGATTTGAAGTAAAATTTAAGTCATAGTAAAAAATAACACCGAAATCGATTACACAGCCACACAAAAAAATTTGTGTTCCGATCTAGAGGTCTCACTATGTGTACTTTATGTTTTTGGGGTCGCTGAATCCGAATCCGAGGTCCATTTAACCCCATCAGTTCAGGGTTTTGATATAACCCCAGAAAACCAATATGGCGGACACCTTTTGAAAAAATTCATCAGATTCGCTTGAAACTAGTTACTCGGGGGTTCTAAGGGTCGCCGATTACGAATTTGATGTCAGTTTTTTAAAATTCAAAATGGCGGATCTAATATGTCGGAAACTTTTTGTAAAATTCGTCGGATTCGTTTGAAAATCGTTACTCAGGGGTTTTGGGAGTCGATGATTGGGAATATAATGTCAGTTATCAAAAATTCAAAATGCCGGATGCAATTTGTTGGACACTTTTTGTAAAATTCATCGGATTCGCTTGATAATCGTTACTCAGGGGTTTTAGGGTTCGCTAAACCTGAATTCGAGGTCTATTTAACTCCATTACAATCAGAAATTTTTTCTAACCTCAAAAAATGACTTTATTATTACATTCATTTAATTAAGACCAATTTTCTAAATCCTTGTACCGTCGGCACTGGCATTACCCGATGTACTCCGCGGGGAGGTTGCTCGATCGGATTTTGAACATCATGTATGGCCATTAAAAGGGCTGATTGATAATAAGAATGCTGCTCCAAAAACGGATTATATTTTAAAGGTTTTTTGAACTATATCGTGTTCTTTTCTCTTCAAACGATCTGTGGAGACGATTTCTTTTACGCTTGTTGTTCTGTTCAAATGATTCTCTTTTGAGCCTACAGCAAAAGTCTGCCAACATATTGACATCCCACGTTCCCTGATAGCGAGTTTCAACAATTTTAATGTCTTGGTGGAATCGTTCACCCTATTCTTCGCTGACGTGTCCTACGTTTTCCGGAAATTTGTCAAGATAAGAGTGTAGGAAATGCAGTTTCAAACTTATCAAGCACCCTAACTTCTCATGGTTATTTATCATCTTGGCCACTATTTCTTTATATTGTGAACTTTTTCGATTTCTCAAGAAGTTTTATACAACCTCTCGAAAACTCAACCAAGCTGCTTTCTCCACATTATTCATCTGACTAATAAAGACATTATCCTTAAGCAATTTTCGAATTTGAGGACCGTCAAAGATACCTTTCTTAATTTTGGCCTCAGAAATTGTAAGAAATATCGCCTGTAAATACTCGAAACATTTACCTGTCTTATCAAGAGCTTTAACATACTGCTTCATAAGACCTAACTTAATGTGCAGAGGAGGAGGATGGATCTACGAGCGATTCATTAATGACATTGTGCGATCCAGGTGTGAGGGACTTTCTCATAGGCCAATCTCTTAACTTCTAATGCTGTTTTCTAGCTCTACTATCCCATAAACATAAGTAGCAGGAATATTTTGTAAATTCAGACTGTCTTTGATTCTAGGAAATCATGCTGCTTCATAAATGAAGCCAATAACTCCGCACTATCTTTTGGCAAACTTAAGTTGCGTATGAGATCATTTAATACAGGATGTGAAACTAGCTTTGGGACTGATTTTTTAGTGTCTGCAGAATAGTCAGAGTCGCTATCGTCATGGTCGCTTTCAGGCTCGTATTCATCAACATTCGTGAATTCATAATTTCTCACTGCGTTATTGCTCTCGAAATCAGTTTTTTCTTCTTTGTTGTTGGGTAAAATTGGAGCCTTTACTGATGTTACTGTTTTATAATCGATGTTGTGTTTACTTTTAGTAGTGTAATTCTGACTAATTTTATTTGAGCAAAGAAAGCAATCTTCTTTACAAAGAGGTTTCTTCTATTCTGCTGGATTGGAAAGTTTGATTTCTTTTTTGTCTTTCTGCCAACGGTTAAGCATTAATTTACAACAATTACAAATTATATTGGGAGCCCATGCATTCTTATCAATTTCTGAATTAAAAATCCCCTTGTATGTGACTTTGACGTCATCATAAATTTGTTTTCGGAATAAACTGATTTCGTACATGCAGCAGATATAACAAAACACATCGCGATTACTATCACAGTCATGACATAGATTGTTACTTTGTCTTGTCGCAGTATACTCTACATTAGCCAAGTTTCCTACCAATGAAAAGCTGCAGTTGTTGGATGACAACGCCTGAGAGCCCGCTATCTTACCCTCAACCGCCGATGCCATGACAGCATCAAAGCCGTTATCCAGGGACTTAGCCGGATAGCGGACAATCTCCTTTGCCCACCGTCACCACGTGGAGGTGCCCTGGATGCAGACACACGCAAGATATATATCAAAAGTGGGTTTGATCCAAACCGTTAAAATAATGTTGTCCCTTTTTTTTTGAATTTTTGAAAACTGACATCAAGTTGGGATTCAGCGACCCCTAAAACCCCTGAGTAACGATTTTCAAGCGAATCCGACGAATTTTACAAAAAGTTTCCGACATATTGGATCCGCCATTTTGAATTTTTAAAAACTGACATCAAATTCGTAATCGGCGATCCTTAGAACCCCCGAGTAACTAGTTTCAAGCGAATCCGATGAATTTTTTCAAAAGGTGTCCGCCATATTGGTTTTCTGGGGTTATATCAAAATCCTGAACTGATGGGGTTAAATGGACCTCGGATTCGGATTCAGCGACCCCAAAAACATAAAGTACACATAGTGAGACCTCTGGGTCAGAACACAAATTTTTTTGGTGTGGCTGTGTTATTTTACTTTTTGGTGTTAATTTAATCTGCAACGCTTTGTAATGTATAAAATTATAGAAGTTTCCCTGACTTTACAAGAAACTCTCTTACATTCCCTGACCGTTAGTTATAGGTATTGTAAACATATGGATTTGAAAATTGTTAAAGAACTTTTAGTGAAAAGTTCTTAAAAATAGTAATTGAATTGAAATGATGAAAATAATTATAAAGAAGACATTTGTATAATATAAAGAAATGATATTATGTTTTCGACATCTTTAAATATTATTAAATATAAAGAAATTGTATTTTAAGTGAAAAACAGTTTTTGTCTTTAAATCGTTAATGACAATGTGACGAAGTGTTCGTCAATACGCCGTTTATTTTTGACTGATTAGTATTTCGTTTTTAGGTTCAGTTAATAGTCGTAGAACTAGGGCATTCCAGTTTCCGAGCAGAAGAGAAGAGCATCATTCCCGAAATTTGTTGAACGATTATTATTAATATTAGTTTTATTTATAGGTTTTTAATTGTGTAATAAAATTGATAATATATATTGAATTTGGATTTATTTTTATTGTGAAGTTTGAATTGAGTATTCGTGACCAAGGACCTGAGAATTAAATGTAAGTATTGGACCATTGTTTATGTTGTCGTCGATTCATAACGGACGTCGAAGGTATCCAACGTTAGTCTCGGACTGGACCTCCCCTGAGTATCGCTAATTATTAGGGGAAATATAAGAATTCGAGGCAACACGTGCTGAGTAGGAAATGACGTCGCGACGTGATTTAAGAGGTTACGTTGCTCACACAACGTGCGTGGTGGAGCAAAAATGGCGTTCGTTTTCGTTTCTCTTTAACACGAGGTTGCTTTCGGAATCAGTCGCGATGCGGAGTTTTGTTTTATCGGACCGATAGACCACCGGTCAGAAATGAAGCATATTTAATTGTGTGAAGTAAAATAATTGAATAGAGAATTTTAATTATGTGATTTTGTAAATAAAAGTATTATTTTCGTAAATTGAGTGTAAATTTTATTGTGGTTGTACTAGACCGTTCTTGTTATTTCTTTCGTCCTTCCGCTCAATTTTTTTTGACCTATGACCAATGACCAGTCATAGACAGGAACTTCTGTTTATGTATTATTGAGCAAATTTAATTTTTTACGAAGATTTTGACCAGAAATTATAACCGAATAGAATTAGATGGTGTCTGTTCGTGTGTTTTAGTAGAAGTTGACGCGAAGAAGACAATTATTTTGTTTTAAATCAAATAAACTAAAATTAAAAAGAGCAATTTAATAAGTACTATTTTAATTTCGTGAAGAGTAGTTTTAATAATTTTATTAATCCTGTCGAATTGGGGCGAGTTATATTCCCTTTGGGGGACATTATATTGTTAACGGCGACAAACATGGTGTCGTATCGCCGACTTTGCTCCCGATTGATGGAAATACGGGAAGCGAGAATGATTTGGTCCGGTATTCTAGAGACACCTATTGAGGAAGTTGTTACCGAACTTCGTAGTCAGTAGTGTAGTCTCAAGGGAACAGCGCAGGTGTTACGCGAGCGATTATTGCGACTGCGCGCTAGAATACTATTTAGGGAGAGAATTTCGATGCCTTGGATGGAAGAATTTGACCTTGCCGAGTCCATCGAGACATGGCCTCTGGAAGCATTATCGGACCAATGCGTTCAACTTCAGCCGGAAACTGGACTCATGACCGTGAATTAGAGGGGGCAACGGAGGGTGATGACCGACCTGTTGCCAAGACCTTATGATGGTCAATCGAGTGACAGCAATCCGAGTAGTGGGGATGGCCAACGACCGGAGACTAGTAATATAGTGGTATCAGTGGCTAATAATGGGTCAGTAACTACCATGGATGGAGCTGTACCGACCGTGGATACCCCAGTGTATTTATCTCCAACCAATACTTCGACCAATGTGACCTGCACGACTTCTGGAAGTCGTGTGTCGACCAATCGAACGCCGAGTGTATAGAGCCTGAGTCATAGGGATACAAGGATGCATTTCGGACAAGATATGGGCGCGATGTTTTCTCATCGTAGCAATACTAAAGTGAACTTAGTATATCCTGGAGAGCGGAACAATGTGTTCGATCTGAGGAAGGATAGTATGAATAATTATGAAGTTGCAGAACCACCGTTTCAAACGAACGACGTGACCGGAGGAGCGATACTCAAGCGTCCGAAAAAACAAATGAGCCATATAGATCTTACTGACCAGTTTCCAGATCAGCAACGTGAAGAAAGTATACACGTCAACAGAAGAGTCTTAACCCCATCTAAAAAGGAAGAGTAGGAAAGGCGAGCGAAATGGGATCACCGACCGAAGAAAGGCTGTGCCCAGTATTTTACGACATTCAGCGAGTATATGGTTTAGAGTTAATAAATATGAAATTAAGACCTGGAAGACCTTTAAAAAATTGTTTTTGAGAGAATTTGCTTCAATTATTGAAGATGATGACGTTTGGGACGAATTAAAAAATAGAACTCAAGCCTAAGGCGAAAGCATATCAGATTATGTGATGAGTTTACGCTTGATTGCGGGACATTTCTGATATCTAGCAACCGAGGACGAGTTCTTAAGGATTGTATATCGAGGGTTGACCCCGGAATACCGTCGTTATTTGTCGGCCCATGATGTTAAGAACGTGGCCGAAGTAGAAAGAGTATTGAGGAGATACGAGAGGATCAAAGATATCGATAGAAGATACAACCCTCCACCAACCAAAGACCAGATGAGATTTCCTTCAGCGGTCCCTAGAGGAACGACCAAACCCTCTAAATTGGACGCGCTGTTGGAAATCTCATTTTCAGATTCGGAGAAGAAGACTAGTAAAACGAGCCTGAAAAAGAACAAGAAAAGTGTGAAGAAGACCAAATAGACCGCATCGAGTGAGGTCGAGAACGTCTATGCCATATTACCGTCAGGGGGGCAGACCAAAGGAATACAGTTCGGACAATCAACGTGGCCTGCGCAAGTCATGCCAAAAGCATCAGTAATTAATTCTGGACAACCAGTGAGAGGAAATTATGGCGCACGAAATACAGGACCTGGTATTGAACAACGACAGTTTATTGGAACTTGTAATGTTTGTCAATTAGTAGGTCATCGAGCATCACAGTGTCCGAATAGGATCTGTTATACTTGCCAAGGTAAGGGCCATTATGCAAAGGACTGCCCGAATCTTCAGCTCCAACCTTATGGTGGATCGTGCCAAGTTTGTGGGACCCCATGGACCGTATTCGCACACTGTCCAAATTGTGTTATGACTAGACAAATTTTGGGAGACGCACAAGGGGGGGAGTGAGCAACCCTCCCCCCAATTTTGAGTCAGGGTCGGAATACGAACATGTCAAAAGTAGGAGAAGAGTGTTTTATTCATCTTAAGGACATGGAATATTCCGATATGGAGACCGAAACAAAGAATTGCGATCATGCAATAGTAGAGGGAGTTAGAGAGACCGACCTGAAGAAATTGACGAATTTCGAAGACCATTAGCGCATGATGAAAGCGCCAGAGGTGGCGAAGTGAAGGAAGTAAGTGAAGCAGAGAGAGAGAGAGAGCGAGTGTGCGGGAAAATTTTGAGAACTACAGTGTTGACAATCAATCACCACGTGTAGTCCAGGGGAGGGTGGAAGCTACAGTGGTTGTAGCAGGTCCTCTTAACGACTACGAGATTATTGATGGCTCAAGGACAGAGAATAGATATTTTCTGAACGTGTTTATTGCAGACCAGCCTTATTTGGCATTGCTTGACCCAGGAGCCATGATCTCAGCGGTTGGACCGGAGCTGGCTTCTAAATTCAAGGAAAAATTAAAAGAAACAGACTCGGAGATTCAAAGCGTGATTGGTGGATCGACACGAACCTTGGGTAAATTGCGACTGTGGTTGTCAATCGATGGTTGCACACAGTCATTTGAACTTAAAGCAGTAAGTTTACTGACACAGGATTTGATCCTGGGGATGGATTTTTGTCGCGAAATGGACATGGATGTCCAATTGGGCAAAGGACTGTGGAGAGTGAGTAAGCAGGGTTGGCACGAGTTTAATATATAGTTATAGTTAGTTATAGTTTTTATATTACTGCGGAATGCGCGGGTATTTGCGAGTTAGATCAAGACCAACGACGAGACGTTCAAGAGATAGTGGATGAATTAGTCATACCACCGGGACAAGAACACGGTGTGACCTAGTGTCGACGCAATTTTGGATAAATTGAGGAGAGCACGCTACATCTCGAAAATAGACCTAAAGGCAGCATATCATCAAGTACCAATGGCGGCGAACAGTAAAAAGTACACAGCGTTCACGATTCCAGGTTTTGGGTTGTTTCAATTCAAGAGAATGCCTTTTGGATTGACCAATGCACCCATGACCTTTCAAAGACTAATTGACGCCCAGTTTGGAACTGAATTCGAACCAGTTGTATTTGGTTACCTCGATGACATTATCGTTGTGACCGAAGGTTTTGAGGAACATTTACGATGGTTGAGAATAGTGCTTACGAAACTCGCAAAGGCAGGACTTGTTGTAAACCCGGAAAAGTGCGAATTTGGTTGCTCGATGGTGACTTATCTTGGTTACGTTTTGGATAATAAGGGTTTACGACCAGACCCAGACAAGATAGCGCTGATAGGGAATTATCCAGCACCACAAAACCAGAAACAGTTGAGACGTTTTTTTGGGAATGGTGGGTTGATATTCACGGTTTATTGAGAACGATAGTGACCTTAAAGTGCCATTATTGCGACTATTGCATAAGGGCAAGACTTGGGAATGAGGAACAGAGGAAGAGGAGGCATTTGAGACCTTGAAAGAGAAATTGGTATCGGCACCAGTTTTGGCTAGACCTGACGTTACTAGAACGTTTACAATCCAGTGCGATGCTAGTGATTACGCTATTGGAGCGGTGTTGACCCAGGAATCAGAGGATGGTGAATATCCAATTGTTTTCATTAGTAAAGCCCTGACAGCAGCAGAGAAAAAATATAGTGTGACCGAAAAGGAATGTCTATCAGTGCTTTGGGCCATAAAAAAGTTCCGACCTTATGTAGAGGGAGCAAGTTTCAATGTGATAACTGACCATAGTGCGCTGAAATGGTTGAAGAATCTCAAAGAACCGTCAGGAGAAGCGCATGCGGAAATTTCAGCTGGTCATTTGGGAATCGATAAGATCTATCGTCGCGTGACCAAGGATTATTATTGGCAGAGAGTTTGGTATGATGTGCAGCAGTTCGTGAAATCTTGCCCGGAGTGCCAATTACACAAAGTTTCGCAAGAAGGACCGATGGGGTTAATGGGCCAGAGTCGGAGTCAATGTAAATATTTAGTCGTTTTTCAAGACCTGTTCTCGCGTTGGGTAGAAGTTAAACCCTTGAGGAAGGCTGATGGCAAATCCATCGCATGAACGTTTGAGGAGTTAGTTGTGTTCCGATGGGTAACGTCGAGATTCCTTTTGACCGATAACGGGAAAGAATTCGACAATAAAGTGTTAAAAACGACCTTGGAAGAGTATGGTGTTCGCCACCTTGCCACTCCGCCCTATCATACCCAGGCGAATCCTGTTGAAAGAAGTAATCGTACAATCAAGACCATGATTGCGACCTTTGTTGGTGCTGATCACAGAGACCGTATGAGGAGGTTCACGCGTTAAGAGATTTAGTTGCTAAATTCATAGACCAAGAGAAACAGAAACAGACTGCGTATTATAACCGAAATAAGCGAGTGGCGGTTTTGTGCATGGGCGATCAAGTGTTTTGTCGTACACACAAGTTGTCAAACGCAGCGCTGAGATTTTCGGCTAAATTAGCTCCTCGTTTCGAAGGACCATTTAAAATAGTGAAACAACTTTCGGATTCCGCTTACGAATTGACAAATCAGAATAATCGTCGTGTGGCGAAAGTGCATAGTTCTGATTTAAAGCGATAATGCTCGCGATACCTCCTCGTAATAGTAAGGGAAATATTTGAATAATTATAATTTATTGTCTTTGTTCTTTTAGTAATTCGTGGATGTCCAGAGAAGTTAATAAGCAGTCCTCACCACCTCCGACGAAGAAGACCAAGTTGTCAGACGAAGAGATGCCACAAAAGACCTTCGCGAGAAGACCCGGTTGGTCTGGTAGGAAAGAGGTGCAGAAACGAATGTTGCCGAAATTTGAGGGAGGATCCAAGGGCATGGCTAAATCCAAAGACGACGATAGGATGAGGAAGATTCTGGCTCAGTGGAATGAGAAATTTGGAGTCAGAAACGACCATAAGACCACTTCAAAGAGAGCTGAGGAGATCGTTGCAGTGAGCGAGACCCTGGGGCCTCTTTTATAAGACCATCGGCGACTGTGACGAGTTTTGAAAAGACCAAGTTTAATCAGTTAGACCAGCCCAGCACTTCGAGGAACTTAGGTACAGTTCCTAAGGTGATTAAACCGAAAAAGAGTGGATTACCGGCAAAGGATGAAACTTTATGTAGAAAAAAAGGGGAGAATCGCAAGGAATGGGAAAGTCGTAAGGCGGTGGCGGATCTGTTGGTTGCGGTGGATGATTCTACAATGGAGGCAACTCGGAAGGGAGACAAGCTGAAGTTGTTGCTGAAGGAAACGCTAGCTTATCAGCGAGTTGTCCACAAACCTGAGTTACCTGCTCTGCCGATCCAGACCAGTGGTACGATGTTTGGAGATCTTGACCGGATTCCGACTGACCGAGATTTGGACCCCCCACCAGGAGCCTGTTTTAACTGTTGGCGGAAGGGTCATCGCCAAAAGAACAGCCCAAAGCCAATGGAGTTGATTTGGCTGAATTGCGGGCGAGCAGATGTTAAGGTTTTTGAGTGCCCTCATTGTGCTCGACGTTATGAAAAATTTATACGAAGTAAATTTGGAGAGACGAGGACCAGCGACCGATCTCCTGAGTGAACTGCGAGAGCTTGAACGTTTGCTGACAGGAGTGCCAGCGGAAATGGCGCAAAAAGCGAGGATCATTTTCTTGCAATCTAAGGGCCTTTAAGTTTTCAATTCAAGTCGTTTTCTTGAGTGATGACGATAATTATTAGTTAACTTTGTAATTGGGATTAATAACGAAGTAATATTTTTAGTTTATTTTTAGGATCGTAATAATTACCAATTAATAAAGGTTTTTTTCTATTTTCTTATAAACAATTGATGGATCACTGACCTCTGACCCTGGTTTATATTCAATGTAATCGGCAAACTTACCCGGGGTAAGTTTGGCCTTGGAGAGGCGGAGGGGGTTTGTGACAAAGTGTTCGTCAATGCGCCGTTTATTTTTGTCTGTTTAGTATTTCGTTTTGAGGTTAAGTTAATAGTCGAATTTAATGTTGCCGGTCTTTATGAGTCGTTGATCGCGAATTGTGGACGAGTTTAAGGATTTGCAGGTATGACCATAGGACCGACCGAAAAGAGGGGAGCAGTGCTGAGAGCCGGCGGACTAGGGCATTTCAGTTTCCGAGCAGAAGAGAAGAGCATCATTCCCGTCATTTGTTAAACGATTACTATTAATATTAGTTTGATTTATATGCTTTTGATTGTGTAATAGAATTGGTAATATATATTGGATTTATTACATTCTCATCAAAAATGAGAAAGTCTTGGATTTGTGCGATTTTGAGCTATGTCTAGTTTTGTTAAATCTTTACGTTTCATGACCCCCTGATTCAAAAAAGATGGTTTTTAGAAAAGTGTCTGTCCGTCTGTCTGTAGAAAAATTTGTCGTCACGATAACTCGAATAAATCTTTATGAATCGTCTTGCAATTTAGCACACTTTTTTAGTCCACTAAAATGAAGCCTGAGTTCGTTGGACAGCCCATTTCAACAAAAAACAACAAAAATACAACATTTTAAAATTTTCAAAATTTTGAATTTTTAAAAATTTAAAAAAAAAATTTTTTTATTTTTTTCTTTAAAATATGCGCAAAAACAAATAACTTTTCTTTTGAACACTTTTTTGTACAACAAAAAACAAAAAAGTTATTCCAAAAAAGGTGCAAAAAATTGAGATTTACAGTGAGTGAAGCATTAGCCGAAACATGAAGAAACATTAGAAACATATAAAAACCTTCTGTTTTTTCTTATAGATGCCAAAGTTACGTGAATATACGAAACTAGGAACAAAAAAGAACTCAAAATATGCAAAAATTTTGCTCTTTTTAAATTTTTCCGTAAAATTTGCTTTTTTACATTCTTATCAAAAATGAGAGTCTTGGATTTGTGCGATTTTGAGCTATGTCTAATTTTGATAAATCTTTACGTTTCAGGACCCCCTGATTCCAAAAAGATGGTTTTTAGAAAAGTGTCTGTCCGTCTGTCTGTCTGTCTGTCTGTCTGTAGAAAAATTTGTCGTCACGATAACTCGAGTAAATCTTTATGAATCGTCTTGCAATTTGGCACACTTTTTTAGTCCACTAAAATGAAGCCTGAGTTCGTTGAACAGCCCATTTCAACAAAAAACAACAAAAATACAACATTTTAAAATTTTCAAAATTTTTAATTTTTATAAATTTAAAAAAAAATTTTTTAATTTTTTTCTTTAAAATATGCGTAAAAACAATTAACTTTTCTTTTGAACACTTTTTTGTACAACAAAAAACAAAAAAGTTATTCTTAAAAAAGTGCAAAAAATTGAGATTTATAGTGAGTGAAGCATTAGCCGAAACATGAAGAAACATTAGAAACACATAAAAACCTTCTGTTTTTTCTTATAGATGCCAAAGTTACGTAAATATACGAAACTAGGAACAAAAAAGAACTCAAAATATGCAAAAATTTTGTTTTTTTTAAATTTTTCCTTAAAATTTGCTTTTTTTACATTCTTATCAAAAATGAGAAAGTCTTGGATTTGTGCGATTTTGAGCTATGTCTAATTTTGTTAAATCTTTACGTTTCATGACCCCCTGATTTCAAAAAAGATGGTTTTTAGAAAAGTGTCTGTCCGTCTGTCTGTCTGTTTGTCTGTAGAAAAATTTGTCGTCACGATAACTCGAATAAATCTTTATGAAGCGTCTTGCAATTTAGCACTCTTTTTTAGTCCACTAAAATGAAGCCTGAGTTCGTTGGACAGTCCATTTCAACAAAAAACAACAAAAAGATAATATTTTAAAATTTTCAAAATTTGGAATTTTTATAAATTTAAAAAAAAATTGTTAATTTTTTTCTTTAAAATATGCGCAAAAACAAATAACTTTTCTTTTAAACACTTTTTTGTACAACAAAAAACAAAAAAGTTATTCTCAAAAAAGTGCAAAAAATTGAGATTTATAGTGAATGAAGCATTAGCCGAAACATGAAGAAACATTAGAAACATATAAAAACCTTCTGTTTTTCAAATAGATGCCAAAGCTACGTAAATATACGAAACTTAGAACAAAAAAGAACTCAATATATGCAAAAATTTTGCTCTTTTTAAATTTTTCCGTAAAATTTGCTTTTTACATTCTTATCAAAAATGAGAAAGTCTTGGATTTGTGCGATTTTCAGCTATGTCTAATTTTGTTAAATCTTTACGTTTTATGACCCCCTGATTGCAAAAAAATGGTTTTTAGAAAAGTGTCTGTCCTTCTGTCTGTCTGTAGAAAAATTTGTCGTCACGATAACTCGAATAAATCTTTATGAATCGTTTTGCAATTTGGCACACTTTTTTAGTCCACTAAAATGAAGCCTGAGTTCGTTGGACAGCCCATTTCAACAAAAAACAACAAAAATACAACATTTTAAAATTTTCAAAATTTTTAATTTTTATAAATTTAAAAAAAAAATTTTCTTATTTTTTTCTTTAAAATATGCGCAAAAACAAATAACTTTTCTTTTGAACACTTTTTTGTACAACAAAAAACAAAAAAGTTATTCCAAAAAAGGTGCAAAAAATTGAGATTTACAGTGAGTGAAGCATTAGCCGAAACATGAAGAAACATTAGAAACACATAAAAACCTTCTGTTTTTTCTTATAGATGCCAAAGTTACGTGAATATACGAAACAAGGAACAAAAAAGAACTCAAAATATGCAAAAATTTTGCTCTTTTTAAATTTTTCCGTAACATTTGCTTTTTTTACATTCTTATCAAAAATGAGAAAGTCTTAGATTTGTGCGATTTTGAGCTATGTCTAATTTTGTTAAATCTTTACGTTTCATGAACCCCTGATTTCAAAAAGATGGTTTTTAGAAAAGTGTCTGTCCGTCTGTCTGTCTGTCTGTAGAAAAATTTGTCGTCACGATAACTCGAATAAATCTTTATGAATCGTTTTGCAATTTGGCACACTTTTTTAGTCCACTAAAATGAAGCCTGAGTTCGTTGGACAGCCCATTTCAACAAAAAACAACAAAAATACAACATTTTAAAATTTTCAAAATTTTTAATTTTTATAAATTTAAAAAAAAAATTTTCTTATTTTTTTCTTTAAAATATGCGCAAAAACAAATAACTTTTCTTTTGAACACTTTTTTGTACAACAAAAAACAAAAAAGTTATTCCAAAAAAGGTGCAAAAAATTGAGATTTACAGTGAGTGAAGCATTAGCCGAAACATGAAGAAACATTAGAAACATATAAAAACCTTCTGTTTTTTCTTATAGATGCCAAAGTTACGTGAATATACGAAACTAGGAACAAAAAAGAACTCAAAATATGCAAAAATTTTGCTCTTTTTAAATTTTTCCGTAAAATTTGCTTTTTTACATTCTTATCAAAAATGAGAGTCTTGGATTTGTGCGATTTTGAGCTATGTCTAATTTTGATAAATCTTTACGTTTCAGGACCCCCTGATTCCAAAAAGATGGTTTTTAGAAAAGTGTCTGTCCGTCTGTCTGTCTGTCTGTCTGTCTGTCTGTCTGTAGAAAAATTTGTCGTCACGATAACTCGAATAAATCTTTATGAATCGTCTTGCAATTTAGCACACTTTTTTAGTCCACTAAAATGAAGCCTGAGTTCGTTGGACAGCCCATTTCAACAAAAAACAACAAAAATACAACATTTTAAAATTTTCAAAATTTGGAATTTTTATAAATTTAAAAAAAAAATTGTTTATTTTTTTCTTTAAAATATGCGCAAAAACAAATAACTTTTCTTTTGAACACTTTTTTGTACATCAAAAAACAAAAAAGTTATTCCAAAAAAGGTGCAAAAAATTGAGATTTATAGTGAGTGAAGCATTAGCCGAAACATGAAGAAACATTAGAAACACATAAAAACCTTCTGTTTTTTCTTATAGATGCCAAAGTTACGTGAATATACGAAACTAGGAACAAAAAAGAACTCAAAATATGCAAAAATTTTGCTCTTTTTAAATTTTTCCGTAACATTTGCTTTTTTACATTCTTATCAAAAATGAGAGTCTTGGATTTGTGCGATTTTGAGCTATGTCTAATTTTGATAAATCTTTACGTTTCATGACCCCCTGATTCCAAAAAGATGGTTTTTAGAAAAGTGTCTGTCTGTCTGTCTGTCTGTCTGTCTGTCTGTCTGTAGAAAAATTTGTCGTCACGATAACTCGAATAAATCTTTATGAATCGTTTTGCAATTTGGCACACTTTTTTAGTCCACTAAAATGAAGCCTGAGTTCGTTGGACAGCCCATTTCAACAAAAAACAACAAAAATACAACATTTTAAAATTTTCAAAATTTTTAATTTTTATAAATTTAAAAAAAAAATTTTCTTATTTTTTTCTTTAAAATATGCGCAAAAACAAATAACTTTTCTTTTGAACACTTTTTTGTACAACAAAAAACAAAAAAGTTATTCCAAAAAAGGTGCAAAAAATTGAGATTTACAGTGAGTGAAGCATTAGCTGAAACATGAAGAAACATTAGAAACACATAAAAACCTTCTGTTTTTTCTTATAGATGCCAAAGTTACGTGAATATACGAAACTAGGAACAAAAAAGAACTCAAAATATGCAAAAATTTTGCTCTTTTTAAATTTTTCCGTAACATTTGCTTTTTTACATTCTTATCAAAAATGAGAGTCTTGGATTTGTGCGATTTTGAGCTATGTCTAATTTTGATAAATCTTTACGTTTCATGACCCCCTGATTCCAAAAAGATGGTTTTTAGAAAAGTGTCTGTCTGTCTGTCTGTCTGTCTGTAGAAAAATTTGTCGTCACGATAACTCGAATAAATCTTTATGAATCGTTTTGCAATTTGGCACACTTTTTTAGTCCACTAAAATGAAGCCTGAGTTCGTTGGACAGCCCATTTCAACAAAAAACAACAAAAATACAACATTTTAAAATTTTCAAAATTTTTAATTTTTATAAATTTAAAAAAAAATTTTTTAATTTTTTTCTTTAAAATATGCGTAAAAACAATTAACTTTTCTTTTGAACACTTTTTTGTACAACAAAAAACAAAAAAGTTATTCTTAAAAAAGTGCAAAAAATTGAGATTTATAGTGAGTGAAGCATTAGCCGAAACATGAAGAAACATTAGAAACACATAAAAACCTTCTGTTTTTTCTTATAGATGCCAAAGTTACGTAAATATACGAAACTAGGAACAAAAAAGAACTCAAAATATGCAAAAATTTTGCTCTTTTTAAATTTTTCCTTAAAATTTGCTTTTTTTACATTCTTATCAAAAATGAGAAAGTCTTGGATTTGTGCGATTTTGAGCTATGTCTAATTTTGTTAAATCTTTACGTTTCATGACCCCCTGATTTCAAAAAAGATGGTTTTTAGAAAAGTGTCTGTCCGTCTGTCTGTCTGTTTGTCTGTAGAAAAATTTGTCGTCACGATAACTCGAATAAATCTTAATGAAGCGTCTTGCAATTGAGCACTCTTTTTTAGTCCACTAAAATGAAGCCTGAGTTCGTTGGACAGTCCATTTCAACAAAAAACAACAAAAAGACAATATTTTAAAATTTTCAAAATTTGGAATTTTTATAAATTTAAAAAAAAATTGTTTATTTTTTTCTTTAAAATATGCGCAAAAACAAATAACTTTTCTTTTAAACACTTTTTTGTACAACAAAAAACAAAAAAGTTATTCTCAAAAAAGTGCAAAAAATTGAGATTTATAGTGAATGAAGCATTAGCCGAAACATGAAGAAACATTAGAAACATATAAAAACCTTCTGTTTTTCAAATAGATGCCAAAGCTACGTAAATATACGAAACTTAGAACAAAAAAGAACTCAATATATGCAAAAATTTTGCTCTTTTTAAATTTTTCCGTAAAATTTGCTTTTTACATTCTTATCAAAAATGAGAAAGTCTTGGATTTGTGCGATTTTCAGCTATGTCTAATTTTGTTAAATCTTTACGTTTTATGACCCCCTGATTGCAAAAAAATGGTTTTTAGAAAAGTGTCTGTCCTTCTGTCTGTCTGTAGAAAAATTTGTCGTCACGATAACTCGAATAAATCTTTATGAATCGTCTTGCAATTTGGCACTCTTTTTTAGTCTACTAAAATGAAATCTGAGTTCGTTAAACAGCCCATTTCAACAAAAAACAACAAAAATACAACATTTTAAAATTTTCAAAATTTTGAATTTTTTTAAATTAAAAAAAATTTTTTTTTTTTTTTTTTCCTTAAAATATTTTATTTTATTTTATTCAAGTTTCAGCCCTCAATCACAGTGATCATTAATGGGCAATACAACAAAATAATAAACTATGATAATTATAAAGCATTATTTTAATATTTAAATAAAAATAAAGTCTTTGGGAAAAACGATGTTTGAAAAACAGTAAAAATTATTACATTTCTGAATAGTAACGTGTTAGTAGATTGACAATTACTGAAATCGTAGAATTAAAGATATCTATATCAACGAAAGGATTTCTATAAAAGAAGTTAACAGTCTCAGTGATATTAAAAATAGGCGCATGAAAACTCGTATACGAAGAAGGTAAAACATTGAGAAAAGGTTGATATTGTCTGCTATTTAATCTGGCAAATTTAAAATTTAAAAGAAATAACAGTTCTGGACAGTCAATGGAGTTATTGATAATATTAGTTATAAACTTGAACTTAGTAATATTACTGCGTTGGTCGAGTGTAAGAACATTGTGTTGTTTACAGAGTAAAGAATAATCGGAGCCTCGAGGAGGGTAATTGTTAGATTTAATTAGGGTACAATATTTAAGAAATCGTTTTTGAATTTTTTCTAAGAGAAGTAGATCTTTTTTAAAGTGAGGTTCCCAAACGAGCCAAGCATATTCAATTTTACTTCTAACAAACAGATTAAATAAAATATTTAAAACTTTAATATTCTTGAAATTACGAGTGATTTTAAAAAGATTGATTAAGGCCCTAGATGCAGAGCTGTAAACATCCAAAATATGATCTCTAAAATCTAAATTATGTGAAAATATCACTCCCAGGTCTCGAATTGAGTGTTTGCGAGGTATTGTCGTACCCTGAATTGTGTAGTCAGATATTATTGGGGATAAATTTGATTTGAAATAAGATATAACACAACATTTAAGTGGATTAACTAGAATCTTATTACAGTTGCACCAATTTGACAACGTATCAAGATTTTTTTGCAAGAGCGCCACATCACTCAAAGAACATATCTTAGCAAAAATCTTGAAGTCATCAACAAACAATAATTTCCCAACATCGAGGGTATCCACAACGTCATTGATATAAATTGTAAACAAAACTGTACCTAAAACAGAACCCTGTGGTACGCCCGATGTTGAAAGAAACGGCTTAGATAAAAATCCCTCACAACTCACAAAGTTTATTCTATTGGTTAAATAAGATTTTAGGGTCTCGATTAAGTTGGAGGGGATATCCAAACGTGATAATTTGTCAAATAAAATAGAATGATCAACTTTGTCAAAAGCCTTGGAAAAATCAGTGTAGATTACGTCAACTTGATTGTTATTTTCAAAAGAGTCATTGATAAACTGCGTAATAGATATAAGATTTGTTACTGTTGATCTTTTTGCTACACATCCATGCTGAGCTGTTGACAATTGTGAAGACAATGCAGAAGTTATTTGTGAAGCTATGGATTTCTCAAAAATCTTAGCAAAATTTGTTATTACTGATATGGGACGATAATTGATAACACTGTCAATATTTCCCGATTTAAAAACAGGAACCACTCTTGTTGTTTTCCAACCATCAGGGAAATAACCGGTTTTTAGAATATTATTAAATATCTTACATAAACAATCACAAATAAAGGGACGACAATCCCTCAACAAAAACGAAGGAATATTATCAACACCAGATGTAAAAGTTGATTTCAATGACGAGGTTTATGTTTGTTATATTTCGTCTGTCTCCAAAATTGCTTGGGATCAGAGAATATTTGATTCTCAAGTGTTGTTTGGTGATTAATAAAAGCTGAATTAATTTTGCACTTTAGATTTAAATTAAAGGAATGTAATTGTGATTTTAAATAGTCAGAATGGTTAAGACGATAGCGTCTTAATAGAGTACGCTTTAATTTTATATCATTTATAATATCCCCTGTGAACCACGACGGATACTGTCTCCTACGAGTCTTTAAATTTGGTTCGAAAATAGGAATGTGTTTGTCCATCAAGTCATTGAAAGCTTCAGTTAAACGCAAAGATTGAGAATCTATATTCTTGTCTTTAAAAATATTTTCTTGGTCGAATGAAAGGAACTCTAAATAAATGGATTTATAGTAATTGTCAGGATTGACCATTGGAAAAAAAGCTCTAGAAATATTTAAAGTGATTCGAGAAAAAATGAAATCAAGTAACTGTCCAAAAGTGTTTTTGACATTATTCTGTTGTGCTATGTTAAAAGTACGAATGAAACTTAAGAGAGATTCTGACTTAATGTTGCGATGGAAAAATTCAGTAGTGTTTGATTGGACCAAATATTCAACAAAATGGGGAGTATTAAAATCCCCAAGAACTAGTAATTCGGAGTTAAGTAAAAAAGATTGATCTTGAAAACATTCAAATATTTTACAAAATAAATTATTGTTAAGCGATGGTGGGATGTAAAGTAATAATAATATAAAGTTTGTATTATTAATAAAAACTTGAACAGCTACAAAATTCACAAAATCTTTTAAAGAGTCAGATAAAGAAAGGTTCACTTGCGATGTACGGATAGAAGAGTCGATAGCTACAAGAACACCTCCTCCTCTTCGTTGAGTTCGTTCATTCCTGAAGACCAAAAAATTTGAAACGGGAAAATATTTTGAAATGTCGGTGAATGGAGTAAACCACGTTTCAGTAAGGCAAATAACATTGTAAGAAAACATATCCGGAAAACCAACCACAGATGATAATTTTGTGTTTAATCCTCGCACATTTTAATAATAAAAAGTCAATTGGCGTGATATTATTGAGGATTGACTACTCTTGGGCGAATGGGAACAATTGATGGAATTCCATTGATATGGCGTATTGTTAAATTGGTCTCTCCTTGATTCAGTCTCTCTTGTAGTATCAGTTTGAGAGCTCGAAATTGATCCTGCTGTATTTTGGTTCGATCCGCCGCGAAGATGAAATTTTTGGGAGTTTGATTGAGTTTTAAGGTTGCAGCGGCTTTTCTGGCGGCGTCCAAAAATTCGGTTGCGAGGTGCGATGATGTGAACTGCAATTTTAGAGGTCGAGGTTTAGGCCTTGAAGTTGAGAATTTTCCAACTCGAAAAATTTTCAAATCTTTAGGAAGAGAAAAAGAAGGTTGAATCACCTTAAAAGTGTCAGAGACCATCTGATGATCATCATAAAAATTGTAAGTATTGTTAATGATAGGTTCCGTTAAATTAAAAAGAACAACGTTGAATTTTGCCTTCAAGCGACGTTCAACTTCGGAAAAAACATACTCACTTGAATTGGTGCAATTTACTTTTTCAACCTCATCAAGACGGACAATAACATTAGATAAGGAAGTTTCAACCGTTGAAATCCTGTTACTATGATCCCCCAAAACATTTTTAATATCATCTAGGGATTGATTAACCCCGTCAAAACCTTGTCGAATATGCAGAGTGAGTGCTTTAATGTCATTCGATAAAGTAGCGATGTCATTTTGTGGACTGGGTGGAGAAGGAGATCTGGATCTTGAAGTGCCACAACATCTGGCAAAACTCTTGTCAGGCAGAACCTTGACAGTAGCAGCGCAGCTCTGATGATATTGAGAATCACATCCAGGGCAAAAAACAGCATCCTTCACATTTTTATTACACTTTTTACATATAGTAGTCGTATTGAGCAATTTTGGCGGCACTTTACAAATTTAAAAATAATAAATACGTGTTGAGCAAAAAGGTGGGTGACAATATTAAATGATACGTCACTGATGAGTGTAAATAGTGTCACACGTTTAGAAAGATAAAGTCACTCACAGTCAATATCTTTAGGATGGGTAATAATCACTCACGACAAGAAAGGAAAAATTGTCAAAATACGTCTAATTATAACATAATGTTAAGAAGTAAATTATGTCAAAATTCTTCGGATCAAAAACGCAACCAGAAAATCACCATAGGTTATTTCAAGAAACACAATTTAACAACAAAAATTAGAAAAGATCACAGAGCGATCATAAACACGTGTTGCACGTCGATATAGACAATATGCGCAAAAACATAAAACTTTTCTTTTAAACACTTTTTTTGTACAACAAAAAAGTTATGATTTTTTGAAAAATTTTCAAAAAAATTTTTTTTTTATTTTTTTCCTTAAAATATGCGCAAAAGCAAACAACTTTTCTTTTGAACACTTTTTTGTAGAACAAAAAACAAAAAAGTTATTCTCAAAAAAGTGCAAAAAATTGAGATTTACAGTGAGAGAAGCATTAGCCGAAACATGAAGAAACATTTGAAACATATAAAAACCTTCTGTTTTTTCTTATAGATACCAAAGTTACGTAAATATACGAAACTAGGAACAAAAAAAAACTCAAAATTTGCAAAAATTTTGCTCTTTTTAAATTTTTCCGTAAAATTTGCTTTTTTTACATTCTTATCAAAAATGAGAAAGTCTTAGATTTGTGTGATTTTGAGCTATGTCTAATTTTGTTAAATCTTTACGTTTCATGACCCCCTGATTCCAAAAAAATGGTTTTTAGAAAAGTGTCTGTCCGTCTGTCTGTCTGTAGAAAAATTTGTCATCACGATAACTCGATTAAATCTTTATGAATCGTCATGCAATTTGGCACACTTTTTTAGTCCACTAAAATGAAGCTTGAGTTCGTTGGACAGTTCATTTCAACAAAGTACAACATTTTAAAATTTTGAATTTTTTTAAATTAAAAAAAAAATTTTTTTTATTTTTTTCCTTAAAATATGCGCAAAAACAAACAACTTTTCTTTAGAACACTTTTTTGTACATCAAAAAACAAAAAAGTTATGATTTTTTTAAAAAGTTTTTGGGCCTGAGAGTGTGCAGTCCCATTCTGAAAAAGATTTCGATTCTAAGAATTGGAAATCGGAAGCAAGAATCGATTTTTACAAAAAATCGATTCCATTTTTTTTAAATTTTAAAAAAAATATGTTTCAAAATTTTTTTCTCAAATTTAGAACAAAAACAAGCAACTTTTCTGTTGGACACTTTTTTGTACAACAAAAAACAATGAAAAATTTTTTATAAGTTTTTGGGCCAGGTTTTTTTTAAGTTTCTGGTCCGGATGTGGCTAAACCGTTGACTTCTAATTGGAACTGAAAATTTTGTTTTTGAATAAAAATTTTTTTTTAACTTTGAACATGATTCAAATGTTTTCCTGTAATTGTTATGCAGATCAATTTTTTTTTATTTTTCAGTATTGTTAAATTATAAAATTTTTTATAGAATTTTGGGTCCTTTTTATTTCTACCAAAGTTATTTGCATTGCAAATATCTGGACATTTTTGAAATAATTTGTTTATGGAATAATATTTATTTTAAATTTTTAACAATAATTTTCAATTCAGAAATAAGTATACCCTTAAATTTTCAACCGATTTGATTGTTTTGTGTTTGAAATTAAATTGGACGTCACTGAAGGCCGATTTATAAGATATTAATTGATTATAATTTTTTAATTTGAGCAAATTAATATAATTTTTTGAAAGGACGTTTATTTCTTTATTCGGTTAATGCACATGATCTAATTCAGTTTAAAATAAATTAGTTCGACCACCAGACAATTTATAATAAGACATAAATTATACAAATTTAAAAATTTTTTCAAAATGTCCAGAAAATAAATTATTTCTATTGCATGAATTGTTCTTTTTGTTGTTGTACTAAGATTATTAAATTCTTATGTTGTTTGTACGGTTTATACTAGAAATGCAGGAATCTGTATTTATTATTATTTATTTTTCTCTTCGTATAGGGTATGGTGATTTATTAAATATATATAATTTTTTTCTTTCGATGAAAGTAGAATTAATGTTATGATAATCTTCAAATTAACACACATTTGATGAGAATGTATACCTTAAAGTCGTAGTAACTTTAAGACAAATAAATCATTTAGGGGCTCAAGGAAGATATGGCGTGTCTGATACGTAGTCTTAGTTGATTGAGTCAGATCTACAGCGAAATGTTTATTGGCTAGGAGTCAGTATATTGTAGCTGAATTTTTTTAAAACATATAGATAATATTTTATATACAAGAAGGATGAGAATGTGTCCGCCCGAAGGGCGGGCAGATTGTTTTTATTCTAAAGTTTGAATTGAGTATTCGTGACCTGAGACAAGAAAATTAAATGTAAGTATTGGACCATTGTTTATGTCGTCGTCGATTCATCACGGACGTCGAAGGTATCCCACGCTAGTCTCGGACTGGACCTCACCTGAGTTTGCGTTTTTTTCGATTTGTGGTTTCTGTGTTTTCTAATAACCGACTGATACTGAATTCTTTGAATTAAAGTCGCGTTACAACAAACGTTGTGAAAACTTTACCCACGTTATTCATATGTGTTATCAAATAAAATTTAAGCAATGTATTTTTAAGTATTTATTTTCTTAATGTCAATGATTGTATAATTGTTAGAAAAAAATTATTTTTTCTAAACTTTGGACTTACAACATTTTTTTTCATTATAGACAGGTGTTAAAAATTGTATAATTATGACAGGTGATGCTACAAATTTACTATAGAGAGCACGAAACTTTTTTTCTTTACATTAAAGGGCAAAGTTCCAAAATTTTAATAATAATTCAATTAAACTTTCAAAAAATTAATTGTACAGAATTCTCAATTACCAGTATGAAGAATTCAAATTTTAAAAGATTGTAACTTGAAACCTTTTTAAAATTAAATAACTTTCTTAACATCCATGTTATAATGCTTTCAATAGTCAATTATTATCTAAAATTGTTAATAAAATTAAAATTTTTAATTAATTTTTATTAGAAAGTTCTACGAGAATTCACTTATTTTAATACAAAAAAGTAAATAATTTATTAAATAATTCAATGTTTCTTAAAATTGAAGTTTTATAAGGAATTATATCAACAAATTTTTAAATAATTGAATTCTTTTGACGAATTTTAATAAAATTTTTAAGAATATTTGTATTTTTGAGGAATTTGATTAATATTGTATTAAAAATAATTGAAATTCTCCCAAAAAGTTTTAATTATTTACGGAAATACATGAATTATTGCGAAGATATTTATGAGAAATTTGTAAATAATTACAGTCTTGTGAAATTTTGAATAACTAGCCAAATTATTTGCGCGCAAGCGCGCGAGAATGTTGTGCTACAATGTTTATTGTGAACAATTTCAAGTCATTTTAATTTAAGTAATTTTTAAATAAATACTAATTATGACACATAACTGAAAAACTAATTAGAATTAAATTTTCAAAATATATTATATTTTAAAAATTTAAATTATAAAAAAATCTTTAACAAATTTCGATACTAATTTCAAATTTGGCATCAGATTTTCAAAATTGAAAATAATTATACTTTCTTGTACGAGGACAATTGAATTTCACAAAAAATGTTATCTGATACCTAAATTAAAAAGAAACTTCATTATGAAAATTTTAATTATTCTAAAGAATAGAGAAGGTTGAAAAATTATTAGCTATATATAGGTATTTAACTTTTCAACCAAAGAATATAAACATTATTTTTTTAGAGAATTTTCACTACTTTTAATTCGCTAATATTATAAAAAATTAATTTTATTTAACAAAATTTTATGCAATTTATTTTTCCCAATAATTCAATTACTTTAAATAATTATAAAAATTGTAATGTAAATTCAATTTTTTCAAAAAAATGTTTGATTAAATTCTAAGCATGAATTCAATTATTTTCATAATCGTAAAATTTAGTTACTTTCACAAATAAAGATTTCGTCAAGAATTAAATTGTTTAAACTAATAAAATTTTTATAACATTTAAAAATTTGTTATTTAAAACAATATTTATAAAATTCTTATGGCGATTTCAATTCCTTTCAAAAGTTATAAAATTTTTTACAGAAATTCAATTCTTTTAAAACATTTTAATAAACTTTTCCGCAATAATTCAATTATTTTCAAAAATTTAATAAAATTATTCGAAAAAATTAATTGTTTTAATTATTGTCGACAGTATAAAGTATGAGTGTGTATTGTAAAGAGTGGGGACGAGTTCACAGTTCTTAAAAACTAAAGCATAAGAAGGTGTGGTCAGATTAATTAGTTTCTATTCAAAGTGATAGCACGTTTGTCTTCCAATAAGGCTCAGTAAAGAATTGGAGGGATTATCTCCAAGTTTTTGTACTTTTACTTGTTAAATAAATAAAGTAAGGTAGGCTCTCAGTTGAGTAACCAACTCACCAAAATAATAATATTAGTTGTTTCTTACGGCGACAACATAATTGGTGGCAGCGCTAGGATATTCAAAAAATTTTTGGAAGTTCATCCAGATTTTGAGTATCCAGAAACCAGAGCTAGTTCCAGATAAACAAAGTGATTATTTAAAGTGAACGATAAAGTAAATAAAAAGCAGAGATCTACAGAGTGACATCCAGAGTTATACAGATCTACAGAGAGGTATCCAGAGAGTTATCCAGATCTACAGAGAGGTATCCAGAGTTATCCAGATCTACAGAGAGGTATCCAGATTTACAGAAGTATTCAGAGAGTTATCCAAATCTACGAAGCAGAGTTCGAGATTATCCAGACCAACAGTAAGGTATATAAAAGAAAATTACGAATCTTTAGAACAAGAGTATAAGTCCACTTTACGTACGTTGAACGGCGACCTTCATAGGGTGTGGCTAAGTTTGTTTTAAAGCGTCGGTATACCCCGTGATTTTATGAGTATTGCCATAATTAATAAACAAAAAACGAATTTCATATTCTTGTGTAGTCCTTGTAGCAGGATTGCAAGAAATGAAATTTTAAATTAGAAAACGCGAACGGATATAAAATAAAAATTGTACGAAACGATATAGGAAATTTATAAAATTAAACTCGATTTAAATTCATATAGAAAAAGTAGGGAAAACAAAACAATAGACACAGACAGTTCATCCCTTTTAATATCACTGACTGACAGACTAAAATAAGACAATATTCTAAACATCATGCCAGAAACATCAAGTGCTTCAAATGACAATTTGCAAAATATTCTTGCAAAAATGAAAAGATTCAAAACGAGATTAGTAGCTATGGAACAACCAGTTAGAAGAGAGGAAGGTTTACTCTTAAATGAAAACGAATTAAAAAGCGATCACGAAAAATTACAAGAAATTACAGAATATGATTTTGGAAAAAGCATAAAATTAGTACCAGAATTTAACGGAAGCAGTTTGGAAAATTTCATTCACCTGATAAGATTATCTAAAAGAAAAACGAAATGAAATGAGAGACTAACATTACTACATGCAATAATTGCACAAAAATTAGTAGGAAGAGCAGCAAATACAATTAGAGCAGATGCGGTTAAAACGTTTACCGATTTTTTTGAGAGATTAAGAATTTTATTTGGAGAAAAAGATAATTTAGAATCACTTCAAAGGGCTCGCGATTCATGTATAATGGGCAAAACTGAAGGTTTAGAGTCATTCACCTCAAGATTTATGCAGTGTCAGGATAAAATCAGGCAGTCTATAGATAGTATGAATATAACACCTCAAGAAACTTTCGTAAGACAGGAAATAAAAAAAATGCAAGTGTCAGCACATTCTTAAGAAATATACGTGAAGAATTTAAAATTAGAATCCGTCCTCAGAAACCGAAAACGCTGAATGAATGTTTTAATATTGCCTCAGAAATTAATGTGAATTTGACAGATAAAAGAAGAATTTCTAATTTTACCAGAAACCCAAGAATTGAAAACCCAGTACCAAAACCAAGATTTAGCAAACCGAGAATTTTAGAAAAATGCAACCATTACAAAAATTTAGGACAAACAGAGGGTTTTTGTAGAGGAAAATTAAAAGGTTTACCACCACGTCAAGAAAATCTCAAAATTTTCAGTCACGACCAATCAACACCAAACCACCAGACCAAGTGCAACTAAGCGAAGAATTTTCTTTATCGGAGAACCCGTTAAGCACGACTTTCCACCGATACCAAGAGAACAAAGAAGACACAACACACCCATTGTGGCTTTAAAATTTGATAAGCTAGCATCAGGAAAATTTGTAGTTGATACAGGATCGAATATATCAATTATAAGAGAAAGTATGTAAGAAGGGAAAAACTTTAAAAAATACGCGCCTCATAATGTTTTAACAATCGAAAACAATCCTATAATGTTCGAATATTCTATTTGTTTAAAACTTTACGGTAAAGAATCAGTTTTTCAAGTTACAAAGGATGAAAATGCATTTAGAAAAAACGGTTTAACTAGTATGAATTTACTTTACGATCAAAAATTTAAAATTGACTTAGAAAAAGGTATTTTAAACTTAGGTCCTAAAATATTTCATCCACAATCTAGTGCAGATAAGAGAGATAAAATCTGTTTCATTAATTTTGAAGGAGGATATTCAGCTGTTACAAAATACAATTATGAAGGAAAACCGATTTTCCCACCTAATGTAGCAAAAATTGAAAGTATGTATGATGCTTATGAAGACTTATGGATAGATTCTATAAATAAATTGAGTGACGAAAAAATTTGTCAATTTAACAGTAGTGACAGAATTAAAGAATTACTATCAAAAACACGACTAGACCACATAAAAGAAGGAAAAGAAGATTCACTAAGAATTATAACAGAATTTCACGACATTTTTCCATTAGGAAACGACCCTTTACCATTAACTAAATTAACAAAGCATACAATTAGAACGACAGATGATCAACCTGTAAATACAAAGCATAGTTATAGATATCCACCTATGTTACAGGAAGAAGTTTACGAAAAAATTAAAGAAATGTTAAAGAAAAATATTCTTCGAGAAAGCATGTCTCCTTTCAATTCACCGTTATGGATAGTTCCAAAAAAAAGACGCTTCAGGCAAAGTAAAATGGCGAATTGTTATAGATTATCGGAAACTAAATGAAAAAACTATTTTAGACAAATATTCTTTGCCATGTATTGATGAGATTATTCAACAGTTAGGAAATTCTAAATTCTTTTCTTGCTTTGGTCTTGCTTTGGTCTTTCTTCCGGATTTCATCAAATAGGAATGAATCCCAAGGACAAAGAAAAAACAGCTTTTAGCACAAACGAAGGTCATTATGAATATAATAGAATGCCTTTTGGTTTAAAAAATGACCCTCCGACATTTCAAAGAATGATAAATAATGGATTAAAAGGACTAATAGATAATGGATGTTTTGCTTATATTGACGATATTATTGTTTACGGAAGAACGTTAAAAGAACATAATGAAAATTTGAAGAATTTGTTTATAAGACTACGAAAAGTTGGACTCAAATTACAGCCTAATAAATGCGAATATTTGCGACCAGAATTGGAATATTTAGGTCATATTATTACAAAAGAAGGTATAAAACCAACTTCAGATAGAATTGAAAAAGTGAAGAATTATCCAAGACCAAAAACTCAAAAACAGATTAAGCAATTTTTAGGGCTTATTGGTTATTACAGGAAATTTATTAAAAACTTCTCTAAAATAGCAAATCCACTAACTATACTATTACGAAAGGAAATTACATTTGAGTGGACACAGAAGGAAGGAAACGCATTTTCCGAATTAAGAGATAAATTAATATCAGCACCGATTCTATTATTTCCAAATTGGAATCAAGTTTTTGTTTTAACAACTGATGCATCAAATGAAGGATTAGGAGCAATTTTATCACAAGGACAAATCGGAGAAGATAAACCAATAGCATTTGCTTCAAGAACATTAAATAAATCTGAAATAAATTACACGACGACTGAGAAAGACTTATTAGCAATTGTATGGTCAGTTAAACATTTTAGACACCATCTTTTTGGACGAAGATTTAAAATTGTAACAGATCACAAACCCTTAGTTTGGTTATTTAATGTAAAAGATCCGACAAGCAGATTAATGAGATGGAGACTAAAATTGGAAGAATATGATTATAAAATTATTTATAAGAAAGGAGTTGCTAACACAAACGCTGACGCCTTATCGCGAATTTCAAGGGTTCAGATGACAACAGATGATACATATGACACGTTAGAACAGAAAACGCGCGTACTACAGGTGATATCGAGGAAAATGAGTGCATGGAAATAGATACGCAAACAGAAGACGACAATTCAATAGTTAATGACGAAAATAAAAACGAAAATATGGAAATAGATTCACAGACGGAAGAAAGTGATCAATCAATAATTAAAGATGAATTTAAAGTAATAAAGACTATAAAATTGATTACAGGTACTAAAGAAAAACGACAAGGATATGAAAATTATTCTCTTTTGGAACCGATAAGTAATTTGAGAAGTATACTTAAACAAACAAACAAATACTTAACCAAGTACAATGGATAAGATATATACCTCAAATAGAAAATGATGACGCGAATAAAATACGATTAAAAAAAATAAAATAGAACAAACCGGACAGTTAATCATAAGACAAGAATTTGGACCGATAAGGATAAAAGAAATTTGGATAACGAACGAAGAAACAGAAGAAGATAACAGAATAAAAATTAGTCCTCAGGTGACAAATGAGCAATTAACAGAATTTTTAGAAAAATAAACTAGAGAAGAAAGAATAAGAATTATTTACGAAGATGTAGATGAAAGTAAAAGTATCAAGAATTCTTTTTAAAATATGGAAAGGCGGTGAAAAGGAAATATATTTAATAAAGAAACATATTGAAAGAAATAGAAGAAAAATTAAAGCAGAAGCACATGAAGAAATATTAGGAGGACACTATTCTAAGGATATTTCAGTACAGAAGATAAGAAATACGGCAAACTGGCCTAACATTACAAAAGATCTTGAAGACTTTATGAAAACATGTGACCGATGTCAACGATTTAAACAAAATGAAAGAAAGCAGGAATATTATGAAGAATCAGATATACCAGAAGGACCAAATGATAAAATATCAATAGATCTAGTGGGACCATTAAATGAAACTTCGAGCGGAAATAAATACATTTTGTCGAAAGAATGAAAGATCGCACAAGAAGATTAACGAATATTTAAATATTTATGCGCAAAAAGATAAATGGGATAAAGAGTTACCTAAAGCAATGTTAACATACAATATGACAATAAACAGAATTACAGGATTTTCTCCGTTTGAACTACAGAGTGGCAGAAAAGCAAGAGAAGCATTTGAAACATCAAACAAAATAACAAACCTCGTAAAGAAAAACGAATCAAAACAATTAGAACATGAAAATAAATTACATGTAGCAAGAAGAAAAATCAATGAATCTCAAAGAAAACAAATTCTGACTGATTAAAAGACAATTGCAGTTGGGGAACAAATATTGATAAGAAATCATATGAGAAAAAAGGGAGACCCCTTGTGGTTAGGACCACATGTAGTTTTGCATAAAATTGGGAATATATTTACAATAGAAAATAATAGAAAGGTACATAGAGAAGATATTAAGAAATGTTTTATTTTAAATAGTGAAGAAGACGATTTGGATGACGACAGCAATGGCAATTTTGATGAAGATTTTGATAATGAACCTCGTGCTGGTTGTAACAGAAACTGATAATAATATAACGGAACTAAAAGGAAATATACATAAGGAAGAAATAGGAAAAGCGTACTTATATTCAGAGGAATGGGAATTAATGATTATGATAAATGTTACGAGAACTGAAGATAGAATAGTCGTTATTCAAAAAATATTAACACAGGTTAGTCATCTATGCATGACTAAATGTCAAGAAAATTACGAAATTAAAACTATCGCTTCTAGATTTAGTCGTTTAAGGGAAAAAGAATCACTGTTATATAACATAATGGGTAAACAAAGAGTTAAAAGAGGACTTTTAAATATAATAGGAGACGCATCAAAAATATTGTTTGGGACATTAAGCGATTCAGATTTAAATATAATTAATAAAGAATTTGATCAAATATAGAATGATAATAAGGTTATAAATAAAGCAATAAAAAACAATACTAAAGTAATAAAAATGATCTTAGATTCGTCATCTCAAGATTATAAGTTCTTAGAAAATAAACTTGTAGCAGACTACGATATGTTCAACCAAATGAAAGCAGAAATAAATAATAACAGAAAGAGCTTGTTTATACAACAAAAATTATTGATAGTCGAAACTTTAATAGAATAAATGAACGATGACATAGATTTAGCAATAAGTTCAATTAATCTAGGGAAACGTGGTATTATAAATCCTGAAATTCTAACGCCTAAAATGTTGCATGAAACTTTGGATGGATTTGAAAAGGAATTTAGAACTAAATATCACATCGAAAGCGATGAGAGAAACTATCAACATATTATAGACATTAGTGATATCACTACAATTATTAAAAATCATTACTTAGTATACATAATTAAAATTCCGATTTTAGATGAAGAAGAAATGACAATAGTAAGAAATTTACCAATTCCAGAACGAATAATTAATGGTCAAGCTATGGTGTTTTTACCAAACCGCGAATATATTTTACAAACGAAAACTGAATAAGTACCGATTGACAAGACAGATTTAGAAAAATTTAGTACTATAGAAGACTATAAAATTTGTAAGAGAAATCAACCGAATTATTTAACGTATGAAACAGAAAATTGTGACGCGGATTTAATAAAAATTTCTAATAAGAATTGTCTAAAATCTCCATTACTACTCAGCGATGAAACGTTTATGAAAACATAAATAAGTTATATATGTATATTTGTAAAAGAGACAGTTATAGATATAGTGTGCAAAAATAATAATTATAATGGTAAAAATGGGGTACTTTTCTAATAACAGGGAATAGATGTAAGTTATATACAAATGAAATAAAACTAGATCTTAATAAATCGATAAGAAATATAACTAAATATTTCGAGGACACAATCACAATGGAATTAGATTTGGAGAAAGATGACTTAAAATTAATTAATGATAAATTACCAAAATTACCAAGATTTCTTAATTTAGATAGAAAAAAGAAGCGAAAATTAGTATGGAAGATACTGAAACGATGTTAGATAAAATAAAAACACATAAAAGATTTAGGAGTTGAACAGAAAAGTCTTTGACATATTTAGAGTATATAGGATATGCAAGTATCGTAATTATAATCTTCTATATAATGTTTAAAACGGGAACTATACAGTGTATTTTAAATTTGATAAGATATTGTATTGGGAATTGTTACACAAATTCTAGTTTTAATAATACAGGTCCAACTCAGCATGTAGCTATTGAGAAAAATCTGCAAGGATTAAATTTTGAATAATATTCGAAACCTCCTAGAGGAAACCTGCATCGAATTTTTAAATAAATGTTAATTTAAAAATCATCGACAATTTATAGGGGGGAGGTGTCGACAGTATAAAGTATGAGTGTGTATTGTAAAGAGTGGAGACGAGTTCACAGTCCTTAAAAATTAAAACATAAGCAGGTGTGGTCAGATTAATTAATCGCTATTCAAAGTGATAGCACGTTTGTCTTCCAATAAGGCTCAGTAAAGATTTGGAAGGATTGATTATCTCCAAGTTTTTGTACTTTTACTTGTGAAAAAAATAAAGTAGAGTTGGCTCTCAGTTGAGTAACCAACTCACCAAAAATAATAATATTAGTTGTTTTTTACGGCGACAACAATATAATTTTAATAAAAAAAATTTTTAAATAATAAAAAACTTACTCTTGAAAATTCAATTATTATGAGGTATTTCAATAAAATTCTTTTCAAAATTCAATTATTTTCATAAATAACAATATTCATCACAATAATTTAATTATTATTAAAAGTAATAAATTTCTTCTTGAAAATTCCATTATTTAAAAAAATTCTAATAAACCGTTCGCAAAAATTCAAATATTTTCATAAATAATAAAATGTTTTTTTTAGAAAATCTAATTATTTTCAAAAAAATTTAATACAATTTCCCACCGACATTCAATTATTGACAAATTTTTTAATAGAATTCTTTGTAAAATTTAATTATCTTTAAAAACTTTTCACTTTTCCGAAGAGTAATTAATAAAAAAGAAACTACACCATATCAGGAATAAATATCATTAGTAAAAATTAATTAAACAAATTCGTAACAAATGGTGGCAGCGGTGGAGATTTATTTTCCCTTTTTACTTATAAATTTCTTTATTGTGCTGTTAACAAAGTTTTATAACTTAAAAAATTTTAAATAAATTGTTTATTGGAACCAACTATAATTATAATTCTTCCTTGGGTTTGTGGAACGGCCACTTTTTTTATAAAAAAAGGCGAAGCAAAAATTAGTTGATTTTATTTATTTTTCAGACTTACGGGCAGTGCCCATTCGTACATAAGTACTTAATATATGGGAAGTGTTGACACTTAACTACCTAAACTGTAGATCACTCGAAGCAAGCTCGCAATAAATTTACCAAGAGGTGTACCATAGAAATCAAAGATTTCTTGGTACTCATTTGCTTCTCTACATAATCTTACTATGACCGAGTTCTCATGGTAATTAGTTCTACAGAGAGATCGTCTGAACATAGAAGGATTCCTAGGCGACCTAGATGGAACTGAAAATTGTAGAATTGATGAAATAGGAGGACAATTAATTATGCCATTAATTAGTTTAAACAAAAATAGCAAGTCAGAGAACAAAAATCTTGATTGAAGTAAGGGAATGCCCAGAATCCTTCTAAGTTCAGAATAGTCATAACTAAAATAATAATAAGTCAAACCCAATCTTCTTGCAACAAATCTTATAATTTTATTTTGCACTCTTTCAAGCAGATCAACATATATGTCTGGATAGGGCGACCATATCAAAGACGCGAAATCAATAATTGGTCGGACAAGAGAAAAAACAAAGTTTTTAATGCTTTTATATTTTTGAAGTTCGAAGCACTTCTGGTGACCATGCCCAGGACCCTGTTCGCATTCTTGACAA